>JANEHU010000851.1:0-33258 GCA_027563435.1 Nasonovia ribisnigri | reverse complement strand
TTATTATATTATTAATTTCCATGATGTACATTTTATTAAAAAGTAAATAACTAAAGAAGAATAAAAGCAGGATACAAAATATAAATACTGGGAAAAGGATATTATAAGTAATTTTATTGACTATTGTATACTTGCATTTATTACCTCTGTTATAGACAAACACTTAAAAATCATTTGTGAGACAGAGACAATACTTTATAGAATACTTTATAAAAAAAAAAAATAATAAATTATTACTTTTTAAAATATTATTACTGTAAATGTACAAAAGGTAGAATAAGCATGGATTTGTCGTCATCTGATTGTTTAATGGGCAACCTAACCATTTTTTTAGATATATCTGTTAATTTCCAACATCTGAGTGGTCCTAAATTATCGGCTTTATAAATATTTAAAATTGATGAATTGCAAGGAAAGTTAAAAAACGAACCAACATTTTCATATTCGCGGCCTACAATCATAATATCATTATTCACGGAGGACATAGCAATATTTTCTATTGCAACAATACTACCCTTAATTAATTGTACACAATTATCCGCACTATTTAATTTTAAAATCATATTTGATAGACGCCAACCAGTAAATTGAGGGTTTTGTACTCCAGAAATCAAAGGTCTGTGTTGGTTTGTTGAATGATATTTTAGGGGTCCATTATGTGTACTAAAAGTTAAATTTTTATTAAAATTACTAATTTGAATAGATTTTTCTTCAGCATACCTATGCACTAATTGTTGAAGTGGCTTCATTCCACTTCTAATTTGTTTTTTTATAGGTTGCATAAAACTTTCAAATGGAAAACAAGAAAAATTATTTAAAGAGCCATATTTTTTAGCATCATCTGCAATGTGAATTAAAGCATGAATATTATGGGATATGTATGCCTTTCCATAAATTGATTGAAATGATTCAACAAAATGTCTAAGTAACGATTTCGCATAGTCATAATACTCCAAAGTAACATGTTCAGTTAAAATTATACGAATAGCTACTGATAAAACGACAAAGTTATTATAAATTTCCTCTTTAACATGTCCTAAGAAAATAACAAATCCAGTGTATAGTAAGCATTGTCTCAACTCTGTAGCTTTCCACCGATTGATATCGTGAAATGGATGTAACCTTGAACTTTCAGAAGGTCTTCTTTGGAATTCTTGAGGAATGAAATATTTTAAAGAATTCATTATTTTGTCTAATTCATTAACATGTGATTTAGGTAAGGCATGTTTATGTTTACTATTTATCCAAAATGTAATCAACTTTTTAGTAACACCAATACACACTAAATGCATATAATCATACGGTATGGATGTTACTAAATTTAATTTGGGAATTTCTGACAAAATAGATTTTCCTAAATGAAATTGGTTATCATTACAGTCTAAATAACTTTCATGGCATCTTATAGGAGCATCTAAGTCAGGAAAACAAATACGTCCTTCATCTCTAATTCCAACTGTTGTACAACGAACACATGAATGTTTACCAGTATGACCCTGTACTTTGAGAATAAAAGATTTTGCTGGGGCATCACATAGTATAGCATGAATGTCTAGAGAAAAATGTTTATCATCAATTATAATACCATTAGATAAAATGTCTTTTAATTCAAAAACAAAATCCGACAAGTATTCATTTGCATCAGTTGGTTTACTTTTTCCATAAAATGCCCCAATTATAAAAACGTTTGGTTTAAGAATATCTAAATTTGAAAAATGCCCTAAAATAGGCCAAAGGCTACTAGGTGGATTTTTGGTAATAGGGAGTCCATCAATCCCAACTATTAAATTTAGTTTTGGTGGTAAATCACAATATTTCATTAGTAATTTTACTTCTTCTTTGATTGAAAAATGATGATAAACACCACCGTCAATATTTTTTACGGTTGTAGTTGTAGGAGTTTTTAAGAGAGTACGTGCATCTTTTGGTAGATTACTGAATTGTGAACTTTTTCTTAAGTTTTTTAGTAAATCATTGAGTACAATATGAGGAATCTGGTGCTTTATAGCCCAGGTGGCTATAATTAAGTTTAAGTCAAATAACTCTTCACAATCAGGTTCAGAAACTTCATCTATCTCAGAGCTAAACAAAGTGCTACATAAGCTTTTAGAGGATTCACTAAGATTATCTAAAATTAAATTATTTTCACAAATATTTTGATGAAGAGAATTATTTTGTTCTATATTTGATACAGGATCAATATTTGTATCATAATTTTTACTTGATAGATTTGATATAGCTGTGTTATTTGGAGAAGAAGAAAGTAATAACTTAGCTTGCTTTCTTAACCTATACCGTGTACTTTTACTAGGTACAAACCGTTGTGGTGTTCCGGCAGCATTTTTATCCATTGTTGACCTAATAAAATAACATAACAAAATAACATTGAATCTATCTATCAGATCTATCTTAAGATAAAGTTTTTTTTATCACTAAGACTATATACACACTAGACTTAAATATATCTTACCTAATTATAATTATTTATTAGACTATATATATAGCATAATATACATTATAATAAGCTATGAATTTATTGTTTGAAGTTGATTTTATATGAAACAGTTTACATGAAACATACAACCAGATTAGTGTACCATATAGTTTGATATTACCCAATATGTCACAAAATTAGTTTGAAACAAAGAAAATACTTTTAAGTTTACAAATAGTAAAATGTATAGGTATAGTATATTATAGAAATAAATAATATTGTACGGTATGTTTATGGAAATTGAGTAAATTTATAAGTTTGTTTGAATAAAAATGTCTAATTTTAAATTATAAGTGTACCTAAATAGTAACTATTTTTTATTCATTATACCTATTTAATTTAATTTCTAATAAATTATACATCAATACTTTTCTACATAATTGAATTAAATTGCGTATTAGGTAAGTGCATTTACATATTAAATGTAATACAAATGCATAAATTAACAAATTACTGATTAAATATGAATAAAAACAAATATTTTGAAGTAGGTATAGGTATTTAGATAATAATTATTTTACTTTACAGTTAAAATCAAAATTACCTAATTGATTTTTAAAATTATAAAATTTAACAGAAGTTCTAAAATCAAACATTATTATTATTATTATATTTTAGGTTTTTATAACACTCTAACCCTCAGTCAAACCTATAATTCATAATACATTATATATTATTACCTATTCTACTTACCTATTAATGATTAAATTATTTTAAATATGTAGTTTATACTATATATAGGGAGGTAATATATTATATTAACAAAATAGGCACATTTTGAAAGTTAAAACAAATTATCTTTTAAAAAAGGGGATAAAAAAAAAAAGGGCATAAAAATACAAGATGGTCAATATAAGTATTATAGCTATAAAATAATAAGTACCCTATTAATGAATATTAATATGTGTATACTTACATAATCACAAAGCCGTTGGTACAAGACGCAGGTTGTAGGTATATTGTATAATACTAGTATAACTATAAGTGTTTGTAGTATTAAGTTTCTCACTTGGTCGTTGTAATGTCGTACATGCTGCAGTCGTCGAGCTTATAATAATTTATAAACAGTTTTGAAAATCGTAAATAATTGTAGGTTATAACCACGAATGGCAATGATAATATCAAGCGGATAGTGGAAACAAAATAAATATAATATAGAAAACAATAATATGGTTTCGGCGCCAATTATAACTATATCAGTAAATACTATAATAAATGACTGACGAATTTATAAATAGCACACGGTGCATACATGGTTTAATGGTTAATAAAAGACGGTGATCAAGAACTTTCTCTGAACCTAATAGGTACTGATTATCTGATAAACCGCAAATAATATTATTTTAATTGTACCTATATATATATAATATATTTTCGGTACTTAATAAATATTATTCACATAGCAGTATAGCACATAGCACCGTGTGTTTAGAAATAAATGGCACCATTCTCCAGTGGTGGTTTTACAGGGGTGGTCCAGATGGTTTTGACCCCCCATCCACAGGCTCCAATAAGTTTACTGTTATACTTATTATATTTCTGTAATATATTTTTACTCGGTTAGGTCAAGACATTTTTTGTAATTTTGTTAGGTAAAGACTCCCTGAAAAAGTCCAAAAACCCGCCACTGGCGATCTCAAACTATAGGTATACTAAATAATTTATATATAGGTTCATGCATTTTCGGTTACAAAAAACACCAAAACACCTAAATTGAATTATACATTTTCTTGATCGGTTCTATAACCGTGTATGAACCGTTTTAAAATTATGGTTAAACAATCACGGTCTCTGAAGGTGTTGGTACATATAATTTCTGAACAGTTCAATTTTCGTAAGTGCGTTTGCACATTGTCAGAACCATTCAGTGTCAAAAAAACCGATTCTGAACCGTGTATATTAAGTTTTAAATAACGGTGCTTACACTGTGTTCAAAAACATACTGTGAACTAACCAACGGTGTTAAGATTCGTTCACTGAACCATTAAATTTACATCGGTGCATTTGCACTTTCACAGCACCATTTAGTGTCAGTAAAACACACCCATGAACCATAATTTAATATTGAATTTAAAAACTGCACCAAAACACAGTTCATACACAGTGTTTAAACCGTTAATAATGCACTATTTAATGAAACCGACACTGAACAATAAAAATGCTACTCGGGTAGGTACCTATGTCATTTATATTTAATATGTGAGCAAATTTGTCTACATTATACATAATATGTATATACTATATACAATATATTATATTGCTTCCCATTTGATATAAGAAAAGAATAGGTAACCTATGAATTGGGTTGGAAAAACCTGTACTATGTAGTTTTGACGTTTTGTGTACATTTTAAATATAACTATACACCTGCAATTGTTAAATATAATACAATTTTATTATATTGGTACGCACGAGAATTATTACATATTTATCATCGCTGATGAACTCTAGGATTGCACTAATTATTTTGATTCCTATATCGGTGATTTAATGTTCATCATAATTCATAAACAACCATAAGAAATGGAGGACGTCGGGTTACAATATTCCTAGTCATAACTTTTGCCAGACGTTCATACTAACCGAATTTCTGTACAGGTATCTAAATCACGTTAAAAATATTTCCCGACGACCTTAATAGGTATAATAATTCAATTTTGAATTTCGTGTTTGAAATTAAATTTGCGATTGATTTGTGAAAATACCGATAAGGTACATTAGACATACTGCGGCAATTTTTTTTATATACCTACCTTATATATATACTATAAATAGTGTATAGTACCTAAATACTAAATATATATGATATAAATATATCAAAACCTAACCAATGTGTACCTATGTACGTATATCGTTTAATTAATTATGTTATGTAGTGTCTTACGTACAAATTGGTAAGGTAAATCCAAATGTATTTTTAAGTCTTAACGAAACATAGGTACTAAATATCGGTTCCTTTACTTTTAATTATACTAGTTAGTAGCTACAAAACTTAATATTTAATTCAACGTGATGGAATTTATAACAATATTTGGCCAGAATGGTAAAGAATTAATAGTGTTAAACAATTTTAAATTCAAATTTAGATATAAATCAAAAATATTAAGTAGCAGCAATTTAATTAAATTTAATATTCTTAAACATCATTGTAAAAACCCCGGAATGTACATAATTATATAAGTTAAGTTAAATTGTAATCTAATAACCATGATGTTGATGCTGTAACAATAAAAAAAAAAGGGGGTCAAGTGGATGTCGCTCTACTGTACAGTAGGTTACAAGTAGATCACTGTATAATGGATGGTATTAAATTTGAATTCAATGATATAATATCATTGTATACGAAAAACGATTCTGAGCGGAGACGGTATGTCAGTCTAGGATATTTTAAATTATATTGATATTGTTATTATACGTGAGCTGGTAAGTTGAATTAATATTATTCATATTATTTAATTATTAACCTAAAATTATCAGTGATGCTGGAAAAATATTATAATATATACTTTTACTCTTTAAAATTAATTTTAATATGTAATTTCATTCAAATTTTAACTTAAAATGTCTGTTAAAAATAACTGTGTTTATATATTTTTTAGATTTTTTGATAACAGTATGTACTATTTATAGAAAAAAATTTAAAAAATTTAAAAAAAACACATCATTGTAAAATCAAAACATTCATAGGCTCCGCTGAGAATCTTAAGATAATTCTGACGACACGAAACACCATCAACAGACTATTTTCTTTATGAATTTTACGTACACTATTAAGAATTTTATTGAGAATTTCAAACTTTGTTTTTGCTTATTACGGACCGGACTTGGGTGGTTTTATTAAAATTAAAATTTATCCCACGTCCCATAAAGTAGTTAACTGTCTTCACAGTTTTCAGAATAACTCTCTAATAGCTTTGTGAGTTAATTTTAATACTCTCCTAAGTCCTAATCGTGTCAATCACGCTCTAGTCAAAACAATGAGTTTGGTCATAAATGTTTTTGGTTTTATTTTAATAAAAATAGATTTTTATCTTATCATTATATAATGTTTACGATATTCTGAATCGATATTGCTTAAAATAGATAGGATTTTAGGTGAGAGATAAATTTAATGCTCATAGCAGTATTTATAGTATTTTCAAAATATTTTTAAATACCCTTATCACAATACATACAAAACAATAATAATTGCTCCCGCTTTTATAACCTAATATTCATTTTTTCTCCTCTTTCCAGTGATGTATGTGAATTATGAATGAGAGTTAAACGCAAATCTCACAAAATAAAATAATAAAATATGTGAGAGTCAAATGTAATGCTCATAACAGATAACAACAACCACAGTGTGTATTAAATTTAACTCTTAAAGGTAATACAGACGGTTTTTAAATTGTTTATCAAACGAAATTGCAAGGTAAGGTGAGAGTTAAATAAGACGCTCGAAGCAGTCAACTTATTTTAAATAGTTTGTTCATTTATTTAATTAGGTAAATATTAAATACGATGAACTACGCAAATATGGGTTTGCATTACCGACGGACCAAGTTATCACTGTAATTCCATATGTCCATGAGTTAATAAAAAGTACTAAAAATAAGTGACTTAACCTGACAATAAAATTAATTAACTCATACGTTAGAAGTAAGTTCTAAAAAAAAAAGTAACTCGTTATTTAACTTAGTTAAAAGTAACTTAACTTAAAACCTTAACTTTAGCTTTTTAACTCAATAATGCCCAGTCTTATATATTCACTCTCAATAATTTTTGTTTATCATACTTAACTACATTTTAAAGTTGCGTTTCTTAAAGCACCTTTAAACAGCTTAAAAAGTTAGGGAATATAAGGAATATATGGTAATTTGATTTAGAGTTACACCAAAACCAAAATCGATTTTGTCGAACACCAATTTTGAGTAAAAATTCACATATTTCCTAAGAATTAGATTCTGAGTGGAGTGATGAATATTTCGATTTTGTAATGATGTGTGTTTTTTTTATTTTTTATTTTTGTGTCTGGGTTACTGTATATACGTAAGTAGTCGAAATAATGCTACGGCTTTCTTTAACAGTATCTTTTCCGATCTAGTTGGTGCATTCGGAAGGTCATTTTTAAAACTCCCAATAGTTTTCAAAAGCACAAGGAAAAACGACAATACACATAATAACACAAAATCTGTACGCGATCAATAATAGACCCAACCAATAGACCACTCGGTGATGCCCAAGGTTTAGACCTAACAATTTATGCATAATATGCCTTATATGTGACGTGTATGCGGCAACTATATACACACGACGAAGACAACGAAGACAATCACGAGGACGGGAAAGACTTTTCACGGGAATTAGGAGGTTGCAATTTAGTTATGGGGGTCTCTGTGGTTGAATCGTTCTGGTGCAATGACCAGGAAGCTCACAAAAACAGGGAAAATTCTTAACGACTAGGTTAACTGACTAGGTATATGTACACATTGTGTATACAGCTAGTGTCTTGAGTCGACTTTGACATTTCAGCTGTGAACTTGACCTATAAATCATAAGCGGGCTCTTACACAACGTCTTAATTTCTGGTGGACTTACGTATCGGCACCCTTTTACTCGGTGAAGTGGGTGAAATGAAACTCCAATATCTAGATATATATATATATATAGAGATATTGGAGTTTCATAATTATACAATTTGTGCAGAATCTGAAGTGCTAATAATCAATTTATTATTATAGCATACAAAGTAAACCGCGAAAAAAAAATTGAACATTCTACAATCTGTGACAAAACCGATAAGATACAGTATACAAACTGCGGAAATTTATTTTATATTCCTTCTATATTATATAATCGTTACGATACGATGTATACGTTTATCGTTTAATTATGTATAATACGCGTTATGTCAGCTACGTATTTTATCGGTGGCTTAAATTCATGATCGTTTGTAGTTTGTACCTACTCTATATTGTAACATGTACGTATAATTAAATGTTTATGGTGTCCATATTATATTATACTCAATAGAAGTCTCTATAGAGACTCTAAGAGTATTAGGCATAAAAATAAAGACAAAACCAATTTTAAAATTGAAAAATATTATTATGAAAATTATTATAAGAGATCGTAGTGATCGTATAATCAAAAAATAAAATAATAATACAATAATTGTTTACTCTAGTTTATTTAACATTTTGTCGTTTATTCTTAAAACATACTTTTTTAAAAAATTCATATCTTGAAATTCGTTTACCTTCTTTCATTTGTCGCTGTTCGTTAATACATTTTTACTTTTGCGTTGTCACTTTATTTCTTTTAGATTTTGAGCGGAGCTATGAATGTATTGATTTTACAATGATGTGTGTTTTTTTATTTTTTTATTTTTTACCATAAATAATAGGTACATACTGTTATCAAAAAATCTAAAAATATATAATTACAGTTATTTTTAACAGATATTTTAAGTTAAAATTTGAATGAAATTACGTATTAAAATCAATTTTAAAGAGTAAAAGTATATATTATAATATTTTTCCATCATCACTGATAATTTTAGGTTAATAATTAAATAATATGAATAATATTAATTCAGCTTACCAGCTACCGTATAATAACAATATCATTGATATTATCAATATAATTTAAAATATCCTAGACTAACATACCGCCTCTGCTCAGAATCGTTTTTCGTATACAATGATATTATATCATTAAATTCAAATTAAATACCATCCATTATAGTATTATACAGTGATCTACTTATAATACCTACTATACAGCGGAGCGACATCCACTTGACCCCCTTTTTTTTATTTATTTTTTATTTTTGTGTCTGTCATCACCTTTAAGGACAATAAAAATGCTTCGATTTTCTTCAACAGTACCTTTTCTGATAAGAAAGTGAATCTAGTTGGTATTTTGGGGGGTTAAAATTTCCCAGTAGTTTTCAAAAGCGCAATATATTGTTACAATGACATTTGAAAAATATTAAAAATCCGTAGGTAGCCACAATTTTTTTTTATAAGCATTTAAAGTTCAAATTTTAGCAAAATACATAAAAATCACGAAAATATGGTGATAATTTTGAGTTAGAAACTCATAAAAATGTTTCTTTTTATATCTAAGGTTTGAAAATGTAATGCAAGATTCCTGATAGGTTTATCAACCTTTATCGCAAAAAAAATATTTAAAAGAAATCCAAATTAAATTTTTATGAACGTTTAAAGTTCAAATTTTTCCAAGATTGGATATTCAGTTTAATTCTTATGTAACGATTTTCTTATTTTGCTGTGTTTCAAAAACGAATAACTGTAGATACTTGAAGTTTATATCATATGTTAATTTTATCATTTCCTTTACATGATACATTTTTCAAAATATTTTGACTCATTTTGAGCTGTTTACAGACATATTCTCTTTACATTTTTTTTAGTTTTTTTTTCTATGAATTTCAATAAAAATTTATTTGTTACGTATAAAATCTTGAAAATTTAATAAAAGGCTCCTGTCCTTTTTTTATAAGCATTCAAGGTTCGAATTTTGACAAAATAGTAGGTACCACCAAAATATTAATTAATTTGTATAGGCAGTACATATGAATTATATAATATATCATAATAATAATATGTTCAACGACTGTAAAATACGAGTATAAATACCTATTGAGGCGTGTATATTGTAAGATTGTATACATATTATGCTATTTGTTATACAAGTTTTTGACGTTCGATTATCGATAACATTTATCAAATTAAAAATTGATAAAATGTTCAAATTGTATAGCTAATGATTAAAAATGTAAAACAAGGTTTCACATAAGTAGGTTAATTCGTAACCAAAAAATCTCAAAAATATAAACATACCGTTTTTTTTTATAGTTACTTAATGATCAAATTTGGACTGACATGCCGTCTCCGCTCAGAATCGTTTTTCGTATACAATGATATTATTTCATTGAATTCAAATTTAATACCATCCATTAAACAGTGACCTACTTGGAATCTACTGTACGGTAGAGCGACATCCACTTAACCGCCCTTTTTTTTTATTTTTATTCAATAATATTTTAAATTTAAGACATAAATTCACAAAATTTAACCGAATTTCAGAATTTTTAATTTGGCTTTACCTCGTTTTAATTTTTGTTACTTACTGTTTTTTTTAACTGAACACTAGTACTTATTGGTCAATGTGTACAACGCGACACCCATGGTTTTAGTTTACGGTTCTGTAAGTACTAAATATATTGTATTATACAATATTTATTGCATACGGAAAGACATAATTTTTTCACGCTGTTATATACCTACACCGATAATTCGTTGTTAGTTCTTTGATTCCTTAAAAAGCAACCATTATTTGTTTATTTCATAGCATAAATTGTCAATCATTGGAGACAATATTATTATGAGTATTTATTAATGTTTATCACATTGTAGAAATTAAATATTATAATACAAATTATTTAAATAATATATCATAATACGGTAATATGTACGGCACACAGTAAAAATGATATAATCGCAATGTTGCACAACTATAAGACATGATCATTCATAAATAGAAGATTATACGAGTAGGACCGACAACAAAATATATAAGGTGGTTGATAACAATATCAATATTGCTAACAAAATAAATTTGTTGGATTATTATTTTTTTTAAAACTATTAGACCAACTAATTGATCACCTGCACCTAGATGGTGTGACATTGTGCACAAAACTCTCCGTTCGAAAAACAAAAAATTCGACTGTGTCGATGATTTAAAGTATTAAAACATAATAATATACGATACGCTTCACAATATAATTATTATGAGTCCGTCGGTCCGTCGATTCTTTAGCGCGTCCAATCGCGTAAATTCGTTGCGGCGGTGTCCGGTCGGTTTTCAATTTTTATACGGCCGTGCTGTCGCATCTTCCTTATAATTTTGCCTCATATTTTCGAAAATGTTCGTTTCTTTGCCGTTTTCGACGATTTTAAAACCCATTCATTAATATTTGATCTGTGTAGCTCGATATCTCTTGAAGTCACCAGTGTGCGATTTATATTCGTGTGCCGTTCGTAGCGGTCGCCGTGTCGATCGCAAAAAGTTCCGCCGGCCAGACTTTTATGCAGATTTTTTTTCGTATTCTTCATCCGTTTCGTCTTTTCGCACGCCGTTCGTGCCAGAATCGCGTAGTTGACGTCTTTTAAAAGCCGTTTATATGTGGTTTTCCCTCGAAATCGTTCTGTTCGCTAAGAAATGACGCCGGCGCGCCAGACTGTCTCTACGCGTATATGTATACATTTGTGTATGCACGTAATCGAGTACGGTGTTTGCCTATTATTTAATAATTATTCACATGCTTTTCCCACATTCCGTCGAATAATATGCGATATACCTAAGTGTATTGCGCGCGGGTTTTTGCATTTTTTCACGTCATTTTACGAATTTCCGATCTTTAGTTTATTATTATATTATTAAATTTAAGTCGTTTACCTTTTGTGCGTGTGTAGTTTATTTTTTTTGTGAATTATTCAACCATATTTCATTTTCATATATTATCCATAGATTATTTTTAAATTGCAATCGTTTTTCTTTATTATTATATAATATTATACAATAACTACAGATATAATAAATAGATATAGGTTGCAACTGGGCTTGGAAGAATTAGCCGGTGTTTCGAAAACACCGCGTAGTGGTTTCTTCCTTGCTCCTTATACTATGCGCCTGACACGAAAAAAAAAAATAGATATATATGTATATATAGGCTAGACCTGAGGGCTAGTAATAATATAATCTAACACTGTAAAGTGTTACCAGAGATCTAGTACGGTATAAATTATAAATTCTGAATTCTCGGTGAAATTAACATTATAACGTATTTGGCGATAGACGATAGCTGTAGGTTATCACTTTTCAGCGCATTATCAACAAATCCATTATCATATTATTATTATACTATCACAGAATACCACTATTATTTTCATCATAGTACGTACGTCTTCATAAATTAACATTACATTTTATTCTTATATTTTTATTATATTATTATACTAAATACAAAGAAGTAATAACATTTACTAAAGTTATTATTTTTAAAATAACTTAAATGTGTTAAGCTTTGCAAACACCTAGCATTTTTTAGTGCGCATTTGTCGACTAGTATTTTATAGTAGTGTACTTTTGAATCAACTTTTCGCATGTAAACTTAAACTCCAACAGGACGCTCAGCGGTAAGTACGTCTTATGACATTATATAACCTTATTATTGAGGATTAATATTTTAACGAATGTAGCAAGGAATATAGTAACACTGATAGTTATATTTCTACTGTTATATTATGCGAACTGTCAGCGATCCAAAAGATAATGGTTTTGAAATAAAGATTGAAGTCAATTCAATAATGAATTAAAGAATATTGTATTTTCAGTAATTTCAAAGTGGTCAATTGTTGTGTATGTGAGTAGTGTGTGAGCCTGAGCGTGTGTGTGTGTGCGCACATTAGTGTGTGTGTATGCGTGTGAGTGTGTATGTGGCTTGAAATTCTGATGAACTGGTCTCAACGGCCGTAGAACATCTAAATATGCTGTGTTCTTGGCTCTCCTATATACAATGTAAGCTCATTTTACATTGACGGCTCGCGCATCTCGCAGGTTCATGTCTTGGGTGTTGTCGTTGAATGTTGTAGTTTTCGTAGAGATGTAAAATATGGTCATAGATAATAGTTTAATTAAAATAATGGACTATAATTTATACAATCTCTCGATTCACAATTTCTAATATATAAGATTCACATATGATATATTGTGTAAGGTTCAAAGAATGTCAATTATTTTAAAGTGTTTATCAACTTTACAGAGTACCAGTATATAAGGGTTCTGGTAGTTCTTTGTGGTAAAGTTCTTGTACTATATTTGAAATCAAATATGATCCATTCAATATAGGGTCATATTTCGGAACAAGAGAACCAAGCTGAAGCCTTGGTAAAATCATAAAAGTTAAACTAACACTAAAGAATGACTGAAATTTCTCTTGTATTAAATATTATATTATATTACAGTAGAAATCGTTTAAAGTGATGTTCAAGGGACCAAGAAAAATAGGTCATAACAACTGATAGTCATAACTACCAATACAATTTTACATAATATAAAACTACATGTTTGCATTTTTTGGGTCCTTTACTTAAAGGTCATAAAACCCGATACGTCACTACAACTAGAGTCATTATAAACAATTTTTATGATAGCTTGTATATGGTATTAGTCTTTAAGATTATATTATATTAGGGTCTAATATCTATATGTTGATTAAATTTTCACAATTTAGTACCTAGTAAATATTTATAATTAACTAACAAAAAATATTATATTAGGCTCCTATCTAATGTTCAAAAGAAGAAAATACTAGTTTTAGTTGAATACTAAATTGAATAACTATAAATTGCTCTTACTTCATATAATAGTATGTGTTCATATTACTAGCTGATCCCACGCATTTCATAGACCATATAAATGACAACTCTTAAAAAAATTTTGTGGTAACTTTTGAGTGTAACTCACTGCAGTAAGTGCAACTCAGTCATCCTGGTAGGCAACATGCGAAAATTTGATTTAATACATGCTTGTACCTGATCTCCTTGATTAACCAATAATAAATAAATACTATTTGTGATAACTGTTTCTCCTGTAACCAATCGTAATCATTTATATCATAAATGTCATAATCCCTCTCTGAGCACCTCCCTAGGCTTCTGTAAGTCAATATACATAATATTAATATTATGATTTATTATTCTATTCTGTGATAATAATCAATATTGTAGCAGTGGTTCACCGTACAATATAATACCGTCTTTGTAACTTGTAGTTGATATTTGTAACAATTGACATTTGAGATAGTTGTATACGTATTATTAATAATGAAATAATATTGTAGTAGTATCCCACATAACATGCCAACTTTTGGCTAACTATAATTTATAGTTAAATGAATATTTAGTTTTGATTGAATAGGGATCGTTTTAAGATGAAATAAAGATTGCATAAATCTTATTTGGACCAAAAAATAGATCGAATAAACACTGATCTAGAATGTTAGTTAAGTGTCAAAAATGAAATATTTTGTTAACTTATTAAAACTATTTGTTCAAGTTTTATTTGATCTTAATATGATCATTTTTTTTTGTCGTTATTTGATACATTTTATTTTACTTTGTGTTTTTGTTGACATTTTATGTTAATTAAACCTTATAAGTATTATATTCTTCCTTAATCCACTCATTAACTATAGATTAAATTACATATATTTTATGTTTGTTTTACCTTATATTTAATGTATAGTTCGGTAACAATTATTATTACAATTTTTTGTATATAATGAGGTGTTATAGGTATAAATACAGATAAGACTTAACTATAGATGAATAATAATAAATTGCATTATAAATTGTTATGCTATATTTATCATATAACAAATGGAAAATTGAATAACATACACAATTGATTAAAACAAGCAAAGTAAATAATAAAAAAGGGCAGATAAGTGGATGTCGCTCTGCTGTACAGTAGTTTCCAAGTAGGTCACTGTTAAATGAATGGTATTAAATTTTAATTCAATGATATAATATCATTTAAACGATTCTGAGCGGAGACGGTATGTCAGTCTAGGATATTTTAAATTGTATTGATATTGTTAGCTGGTAAGTTGAATTAATATTATTCATATTATTTAATCATTAACCTAAAATTATCAGTGCTGCTGGAAAAATGTTATAATATATACTTTTACTCGTTAATATTGAAAAAATTGTGCCTATGTATTTTTAATATTTTTCAATTGCTATTGTTACCATATTATATCAGGAGCCATCTATTACATTTTCAAGATTTTCTACCCAACAAATAATTTTTTATTGACATTCATAGAAAAAAAAACTAGAAGAAATGTAAACAGAATATGTCTGTAAATAGCTTAAAATGAGTCAAAATATTTTTAAAATTTTATGAAATATAGGAAATGATAAAATAAACATATGATATAAATTCAAGTAGCTCTACAGTTATTCGTTTTTGAAGTACAGCAAAATAAAAAAATTGTTACATAAGAAATCAACTGAATATCCAATGTTTGAAGAATTTGAACTTTAAACATTCATAAAAATTTAATTTGAGTTTCTTTTAGACATTTTTTTTTGTGATAAAGGTAGTTAAACCTATCAGGAATCTTGCATTACATTTTAAAATCTTAGATTTAAAAAGAAAAATTTTATGAATTGCTAACTCAAAAGTATCACCATATTTTTTGTGATTTTTACATATTTTGCTAAAATTTGAACTTTAAATACTTATAAAAAAAAATTGTGACTACCTACGGATTTTTAATATTTTTTAAATGTCATTGTAACAATATATTAGAAGGCTTGTATTAAATTTTCTACCAAACAAATAAATTTTTATTGAGATTCATATATATACCTAGATAACAATAATGTAAATTAATGATTAACTGAATCATTTAATTTTATATAAAGTTTCAACCTCTTGGCAATAAAACCAAGGTCTCATTCTATAAGCATCATAGATACCTTTAAATGGTCTTTGAGTGATTTGAAATCCCTCAATATCACTTTTTACATACCCATCGTTTCATAATAGTTTATTAACCACATAAGGACCTCTATAATTTAGTATAAGCTTTTTGTTTACACCTGGTTTAACATCATTATTTTCCAACATCACATAATCACCTTTTCCATATAATCTGGCTGCCTTATGTTTCTTGTCCTAATTTTTTTTATTACTTTCCTGACACTTTTCCATTTTCTCTGTTCTTCCAAGTTTCTACATCCAACTTCACCTATATCCAAATATTCCTTAACAAGATCATTAACTGTTCCTTTCTGTCTATTGCCAAATAGTTATTCACTGGGAGTTTTACCCGTGCTTCTACAAACATAATTATTTACTGCAAACACAGCTGTTTCTAGTATTTGATCCCATCTACCTGGAATATGACTTAATTTGGCCAAAATAGGTATAATAGTTCTATTCGCCCGTTATAATTGTCCATTCGCTCTAGGTGCACCACTACCTATTAATGATAACTTTATATCGTTTGAGTCAACAAATTCTTTAAACATGTTAGAAGTAAAAGCTGCACCCCTATCAGGAATAATACGCTTTGGTCTACTGTAAGTTTGGAAATATTTTTTTAGATGCTTTATTACTTCTATTGAGTTGGTAGTTTTACAAACATTTAGTTTAATAAATTTAGAGAAGCCATCTATAAATACCAATAAATATTTATTTTTAAGTCTCGTCTTTTCTAATGTGCAATGATCAATGTGTATAGTATAGAATGGTTTATTTCTCTTAGGAATATTGTTTAAAAAGTCTTCTGCTTTGCCACTTTTGCTATGAATTTTTTTTATATAAAAACGTACATTTATCTATTCTAAATACTAGCAAGTTGTCTACACATAATTGTAATACCTTTTGTAAAATGTAAAAATGACTTTCAACATCCGGAGTTGCAATCATGATTTCATCAATATATATATTAGAATTTCACCACTTTCAATTGAATCTTTAAAAATTAAATTAATATAACACATAAAAACCGGTGGACTATTCTTAAGATCAAATGGCATCGTTAAATACTCATATTGTCCAGAGTGAGTGACAAATAAAGTCAACTTAATTGATTATCTTTGAAGTTGAACATGGTGTAATGCATTTTTTTTAATCAAGTTTAGTGAAGTTATATTTATCCCTGAACATATCTATCTGATCTTCTATCCTTGGTAATGGAAAGTTATCTTTTAATGTTATCTTATTTAATTCCCTGTAGTCTACGCACAAACGCAAATCACCTGTTTTTTCTTAACCAATACTATAGGAGAACTATATGGAGAATGACTCTTTTGAATAATTTTATTTTTGAGTTATTTGTTGATTATTACTTTTTGTTTTATCACTACTTCACCGTTACCAAAAATTACAGTTATGGTTTGGTTTAATAAAAAGTTCATCCCAGTAAATATTAATTTACCATAGTACCGTTAGAGAATATGAAAATCTAACATAAAATTAGACTCCCCTATTATAAGTTTAGCTTTGATTACACCCAAAATATCTAATTTAAAATTATTAATACCAACAAAGTTATTAAGAAACTGAGAATTATACTTAACGTCTTAAGGTACAATATTTTATTTTATTAAGGAAATACCACTTCCAGAATCAAGAATTACGTTTAATTTTACCTCTGTATCTTCACCAAACATTACGCCAACCATCTTCTGTACAGCAACCACAAAAATATTTTCAACCACCATAGTACACTTATCCACTTCTTTTGCTTTATTTGCCTTCCATGTTGATGTGGAATGTTTTGGACAGTCTGGTTTCTTATGATCCATAGTTTAGAAGTAGTTTAGAAGATGAAACTGAACAAATTAAACAATTAATTCATATTGAACAAAATGTACAAAATTATTTTAAAAATTCAGATATACCAGATTCCAAGAAAAAATTCAATGATATGAAAAAAAATGAAGATGAATATGACAATGAAAATAATGTAATAAAATTAAAAGAAAAATATATCCACCAACAGGGTTACATTAAATAATTAATATTAAAAAAAAATGTAAAAAATAACTATAGAAAAAGAGTTTTAAACAATAAATATTCAGCAGAAAAATTAGTAAAACATTATGAACCATTATTAAAAGAATTATCAAATGTTAAATCATCTATTAATGATGTTAAAGAGGTTGCTACTAAAACGGATAATGATATTCAAAAAATCATAATAACTACTCCTTATAAACCTCGTCATCCAGAAGTATTACGAATATTAAGTACAGAAGATAATGATGGTATTAAAACACCTAAAAGTTCTCTGAGAATAACAACAAATAATTCTCCGATGCCTCCAACTATAATATTAGGCGAAAATACTCAAAAATACTTACCAAATTTAGATAAAAATAATGCATTTGGAATACATTATAAAAAAAAATATTGGACACATGATTGGAAAAGATCCAATAATGTTTGACTTTGATGATATAATTTTAAATGGGAAAAAACGTATACTAACTCCAGGTATGTGGAGATTGTTAACTCATACGGATGCTACAAAACCAAAATTGTATACAACTTACTGAAGATTATCAAAATTATGCAAAAATATCAATTGAAACAGATACAAAATATCAAAATAATGATAAATCAACAGGAAAACCTAAATCAGGTCCTGGTGAAAAATATATGAGAATGATTAGTCCTATTTGGAAAAAAATTAAATTTAAATAAAACACCAACAATAACAACAGAAAATAAAACACCAACAATACCAACAGAAAATAAAAACATACCCATTTTCCAACAATACTAATAGAAAGTAAAGGAGCTGGTTTAATGAAATATACAAATAATGAAATTGAATATCGTTATATTAGTAATATGAAACAATTAATTGAAAGATTAGTTTAAATAACAGCTGAAGAAGTAGCAGGAAATAACGGTTTTCATAATGAAAAACATGGTATTCTTCAATAATGTAAAACAGGTATGGAAGAAAATATAGATGATCCTAAATGTATTAGATATTTATTAAAATTTTTGATAAATTTACCAAAAGAAACAACAAATGGTTTACAATTTGAAATAAAACAATTAAGAGAAAAACTATATAAAATATCTCATGAAGAAAGAGAGAGTTTATCACCTAAATATCGTGATGATAAACTGATTATAACTAATAATTGTAATTTGAAAAATATTTGGTTGGATATTGATAGTAATAGGTATCCGGAAGAAATATTGAATTAACATTTTAAAAAAGATTTTAATAGATCACATAGAGATTTGTATTTAATGTATACATATACATCCAGAACAATTTAAAAATACCATACCATTTTTTGTAATTAATATGAGTAGACAACCATCACAGATTTCTGGATCTAAAACAAGTATTGTTTTACATGCAGACTTCAATGAAGATGTGCCTGTTAATACCATTTGTTATATTTGTTTAGTGTCTGGTACAGAATTTTTTTATGATATTCCCAATAATACTATTAGAGAAAATATATAAAATATATATATCTTAAATAAATGGATTATTGTAAAAAATGTAAATCACAAACTAGAAGTATAGGTATTCCTGAATTTACTAAAATAAATAATAAATATAGGAGGTTATCAGTATGTAGAAAATGTAATACAAATAAGAATAATATATCAAAACGATCAGAACTTATAGAAGCTTATGAAATATTTAAACCGGCTGGAAAACATTTTGAAACAAGGCATTTTTTACAAAGAGGTATAAATGATACTTGGCAAGGTGATTTGTACTGTTTTTATAGATCAAAATATACAAATAGTGATCCCAGTTATAATTTAAGGAATAAACATAATGACATTAAAGTTAATGATAACCATAAGACATTGTATAAAGCTAATAATGGTGTTAAATATATTCTTAATGTTATCGATACATTTTCTAAATATGTTTATTCAATACCTTTGGAGACAAAGTCTGGATTGGAAGTATCTGAAGCATTTTCACAAATATTTAAATATATTGTACCAAAAAAATTACATGTTGATAAAGGAAAATAATTTTATAATACAGATTTAAAACAATTACTAAACAAATATAACATAATAATGTATAGTACTGGTACTGATAAAAAGAGTTCTATGATCGAACGTTTTAACCATATGTTAGGTGATAAATTAAAGAAAGTACTTTATTTAAATAATGTATAGATCTCTGAACTGCCTAAGATTATTAAGACATATAACAATACATACCATAGAACAATAAAAATGAAACCGGTTGAAGTTAATTATAACTATAATTATGATATTAGTTATTCTATACCTAAATTTGAGATAAATGATAGAGTTAGATTATCATCAATAGTTGATGTATATAGAAATTAATTGAAAGCAAATTGGTCTAAGGACATTTTTACAGTTGAAAAAGTTTTTAAGTCAAATGTTAATTATTACAAAATTAAAGATATAGAAGGTACAATTTATGAAGAAGAATTACAATTATCATTATTATAACTTTATCATTATCTTTGATAGTAGTATTGTTCTGTGATAGTAGTGCCACGACATTGTTTATTTTTTTTACTTATAAATGAATAAACTATATTGTTTTATGTGTAAACAAAAAACAGATAATGTTAATCCACTTATAATAAAATTTAGTCATAATAGGAAAAGGTTGTCTGCAAGATGTAAGTTATATAAAAAATTAAAATCAGGATTTATTAAGTGAGTAAATTTAGTATTTAAATATTTCATAATATTGTAGAATCAGATAATGCAAGTTATAATGTTAAATTATTTTTATTTTTAATCTATTTAATAGTAGGTCTTTTACAGAATCTACGCCTTCAATTTCGAATTTTGTAATAATATTATTTACTATATCTTGAAGTTTATCTAATTTGTCTTTTTTTCCCCAGATATATATTGTATACTGTAAGTGAGATTGAATTAAAGCTGAGTACACTGATTTCTTAAAACTTTTTTCTTTTAAAATATAGAATATTGATAACTTTTTTTATTATTTATTTTGCTAATTATTTCATTAACTTGGGTGTTAGATGTTAGTTTTTTATCAATTATACATCCTAAATACTTATATTCATCTACATTTTCTAATTCGGGACAATTACATTTATTAACATTTGTACACATAAAGTCATGAATAATTAATTTTTTATTTGAATACTCTTCAGAAAAATCAATGTATTGTGTTTTAGTAATATTTACAGATAATTTATTCTCAAAAAGCCAATTTCTGACATTAATTAAATCTTCATTAGCTTTTTTATATAAATCAACATGATTATCGGCTTTGATAACTAATGCTTTTAATTTTAGCTAAACTATTTATATAAATAATAAATAACAAAGGACCTAAGGAGGTCCCTTGGGGTACTCCACGATTAATAATTTTAGTTTTAGACAATTTATTTTTGATTCTTCTGCAACATGTTCTATTATTTAGATATGATTTTAATAATTCCAACTTATCTCCTCTTATACCTAAATTATCCAACTTCCTTATAAGTTTATTATGGTCTACTGTATCAAATGCCTTTTTTAAATAAAAAAAATTGTCAATTTGTATTTTTTTTCTGTTCTAATTAGTGATTTTAATTTTAAAATTGCTTTTTCCCTACCTTCTCTGAAACCAAATTGTGAATTAGAAAATAATTAATTTTTTTCTAGGAAGTTAATTATTCTTAAATAGATACATTTTTCAAAAATTTTTGAAATATTTGAAATTAAAGAAATTGGACGATAATTATTTACGTCATCTTTTGGTAATCCATTGTTTTTGTATATAGGCGTTATTATTGCATGTTTTAATTATTTAGGAAAATATTTTGTATTAATAAATAAATTAAATAATTCTGACATTGATGTGGCTATTGAATCTTGATTATCTTTTAAACTTTTTACACCTATATTATCACAACCTGGTGATGTTCTATTTTTTAATGAGCTAATTCTTAGTTTTATTTCCTCAGCACAAATTGGTTCAAAGAAGATAGAATTGTGATTAATATTAGATTCAGATTTAATTTTGGAAAAAGGTATTTTAGAGGCCAAATCATTACCAATATTAACAAAATGATCATTTAATTTATCACAATTAATTTTGACATCATTTTTATATTTATTAATTTTTAAAAAATAATATAATAACTCCCATTGTTTTACTTGATTATTTTTATTTATTATGTTGATTTGATTTTTAAAATAATTTTCTCTTGAAACTTTGATAAAATGTACTATTTTTGATTTATAAATTGTACCTAATTTGTTATTATATTTTAATAACGCATTCCGAATTTTAATAGATTCAATAATAGCTGGAGTAATCCATGGGTTTTTACTTCTTGCTGGAATTAATTTAGTACCTATTTTTTCTATACTTTGTATATACTTACCACACTTCTCTTCCACGTATTCTTGATTTGTTTTTATTGATCCCTCGGGTGTAGTTGAAATCATGTCTAATAATTCAGCACCAATTCACTGTCATAGTACTGTAGACAACTAAAAACGACTACAGTATGCCCGCGAATGTGTAAAAACTCAGTGGTGGGTCATATTTATAAGCCTAAAAATATTGCGCTATATCATGTAATCAGGGGTTCAAAAATAAGTGAAGAATGATCTAGAAGATTCTAGAAAATTCTAAAATAGTATAAAAATGACGTCATGAGCTTGAAAATACGAAATAATGACACTATTCTATAAACGATATAGTTAAAGTCGTGCTGTAAACAAGCTATATAAAAGACTTATAATATATTTTATGAAAACAAAAGCAATTTATATATATATTGATGTATAATTTATGTATATTGTACATACTTATGTGTATTTTACACATTGCAGAAAATAAAAATTGGTGTTATTTGTTTGCAACACATATATATATGTATATTGAGAAATGTATGTAATTAAAAAATGTATGCAATTTTATATAAAATATGTGAAAAATCGATGTAATTGTATACAATTTGTATACAAAAAAGTAGTGAAATTTGGAAGAAAAAATGTTAAAATAAGCTAATTTTAAGATGTTTTTTGACTGTATAAAAAAGCCAAGTGGCTCAGGATGAATATAGCATATCTACTTAGATCAAACAATTAAACCTAAATTTAATAAAACATACAAAAGTATACCAACAAAACAAATAAGAACAAAGAAAGAAAGAAAACAAAAAACAAAAAAAGAGATAATACCTAAACCACATAAAGTTTTCAATTTTTATGAAAAACTGTTTGATTTTGATAAGAAAGATAATCGACCTATTTTAAAAACTGAAGAAACATCATTTAAAAGTAGATTAATGACTTATATTATTAAAAATACTATGGGTATTAAAGATATACAATTGTTTTTAAATCGTTTAGATAAACCAGTAATAGAACGACTTAAACAAGCATTAACAAAGAACAATTTAAAAGTTAATATTATGTTTCTTGCTATATATAAGAGAGGTAATGATGAAGTAAATATGGAATATAAAGAATGTAATTTTAAAACAAAAAACAAAATTTTGACACAAAATTCTAATTTAAATGATTTTTATACAAATTCAAAAATTAAAATTGTAAATGAAGGAGAAGATTTTGTAATGAAAAATTCTCAATGGAGACTTGATCAAATTTTAAGTTTGGGAATAAACAAGATAATAAATGTTTTCTTTGGGCAATACTGTCTGCTTTACATCCTGTTGGAAAAAATGCAGAAAGAGTAACTAAATATATTCCTGTTGAAAATGAATTTGAGAATGAACTAAAGAGTATTGAATTTCCAGTAAAAACCACAGACATTCCAAAATTTGTTAAAAGAACAAAGAATATTTCTATTAACATTTATTATTTAAATGAAAATGATAAAATTGAACCTTTAGAAATAACTAAAATTGAAAAAACTCATCATATAGATTTTTATATTATTTAACACCGAATTATGAGGATGTTGATGATAATATGAATAAAGGTCATTATTGTTGGATTAAAGATTTGTGGAAACTAGTAGGAAGTCAAATTACAAAAAATGGTCACAAAAGATTATTATGTAAAATGTGTTTAAATAGTTTTGGTACAGAAAATAAGTTGAATGATCATAAAGATTATTATGGTAATAATAAACCTGCTAAAATAATTCTACCAGCACCTTATAATAAAACTTTAGAATTTGAGAAGTATAATAATTCCTCAAGAATCCGTTTTGTGATTTATTTTGACTTTGAATGTACACTCCAACCAATATATACTTGTAAACCAAATGATACAGAGTCTTTTACAAAATGTTATCAGAAACATATACCTAATAATTTTTGTTATTATATTAAATATAGTAATGGTGATTATAAACCTCCTGTAGAATATTCTGGTCCAAACGTAGCTCAAGAATTTTTTAATTGTATAAAAGATGAAGAAATAACTATTTCTGAAATATATTATGAAATGGTTCCTATGAAGCTATTGAATGAAAATCAACAAGATCATTATAATAATTCTATTAAATGTCATTTTTGTGAGAGATTTTTAGATCAACTACCTCCAAGGTTAGAGAAAGAAATTAAAATATATGAAAACGTTGCTGAATATTACAAGAATCTTATTGAAGTTGAGCAAATAGAATTAAATATAGCTTTACTTGAAAAAGAAAAAGGAACAAGCTGTGTTTGTTGAGATTTAGGTATTGAAGTGGATAAAGATTGTATTGAAATTAGTTGTTGTTAATCATTAATTTTTTTATATGATAACTTGTAAGACATTTAATAAAGATTTAATTTATTGTAAACCTATTATTTTAATAAAATACTTTATATATATACCGTAGCACTGTTATTATCTACATGGTGTGATCAGTTGTCATACGATACAGGTATATCGAGCTTAATATGTATAATGAACAAAGAAAAAGTCTGTTGGAAAATTTGATAGCTTGATGACGCCATCCATTTACTTTGAGGAAAGCGGATAGCTGGATGAATTTTCGTTACTTTAATACCGTTTGCGATTGCCTGTTTCAAGTTTTTATAATGAACTATATAGTTTTTTTTAGATGATAGAGTAGTAAGTAATTTCTTAACTTTCACATTTGGTGGGACATTTGTTAAAAGGTAAAAATGGAAAATCGTTATGAATTTTATGTAGATGTTTAGGGTACTCGATGTGACCTTCTAATATATATCCAATTTCAGAACCATCAGCAATTTAAGTTATATCTAAGTCTAGATCATTAACCTATTCAAAATTTTTAAAGATTATTCTGTTAACATAGACATCCCATACGGGTTTACACAGTCGAGGTATGTGATCCGTGTAATCAGCTCATTCGAGTTATACTATAATCCTTCAGTATTTGGAATGTTTGTTTTAGCGTATATTTTAGTTGATTGACAAATGCCTTCTCGAATTTATTTCTCAAAAAAAAGTTGCATGTCATAACTCTTTAAACCTTTGTGTATTTCAACATACAGTCAAAATCAAATCCAAGAGCAGTCATATAATGAGCAGGATCTAGTTTGAGAGTAGATAAACATAAGTCTCTAAAATGTTCGATTACGTCAGCTATTATGGTGACATCAGTTTTGAAATAAAGGTCGCTATATTCACCCAAAGTCTTTAAATTAAACACGTTCCATACATTTTTCGCATGTAATCATTGTCACTAATATTTCCATTGGTTAAAGAGCTATAAAATGCAAGCTTTGATGGTAAAAAAGTACTATCTATTTTACTCCAACTGTCAACATATTTATAAGGGAAGACTCTTTTTTGTGTAACTAGATCTAATGCTTTTACGGAAATATTTTAAAAGTTTCTCTAAAACTTAATTTATCTTCAGATAAAAGACTCACTTATAAAACGGAATGTATCGACAAATTTTATACTAAATCCAGGGGCGATTTCTTTACTAAATGATATATATTTCTCCGCTGAGTCAGGAATTACATGAATATTTTTATCATCACAACCTAGTTCACAAATTATAAAGTGGCTATCGCACGACAAATTATGGAAGAGAATTGGAACGATTGACGGACTAGTTATTTCAAAGTTGCAATTAAGACAGAGATATTGTCTATATTTACCATTTAAATGACAGTGATCACCAACTTAAATTAAACTATTGCTTTTAAAATGTTTCAAGCATTTTTCACAAAACTTAGCTTATACTCTTTTTCAGTTAATTTAATCATCGATGTATTAATTTGTTTAATTTTATTGATATTATTTCCGATATCAATCATATTTCCCATACATTTTTTCAGCATTTTTACCTCTATAGATAACCACCCCACACAGCACATCAATATTTAATAAATATTTAATCATCATTTTTAATAAATTAAGATAATTTAATGAATATTTTATTTTAATTGAGAGTATGTTTTTAAACATTTATACAATGTATAGTGATCATTGAATGAACCCTTTTGCATTTTGAATTCAATATTTAATGGACAATATTTGATAAAAAGCAATAATTAATATTTAATTAATTATTTGAAAAACACTATTTAATAAATAACATTATTTGATATTTAATAAATAATAAGGCAGATGTTTATTAAATATTACTATATTTTTAATTATCAATCAAATACAATAGACAAATCTGAAAATGTATACATATAATATCAAAGAATGCAACTGCATTTATAATTGAAAAGAAAAAAATATATATACTTTTACTTTTTAGTATAAAATATTATTAATATTCAATGAATAAAAATTTAAAAAAAAAATAACACTTTTTGTATTAGTGTAGTGAAAACAATAACAAAAAAAAAAAATAAATGTATACTGTTTGATTCATTACACTTTATGATAATTATTCATGTATAATAATAAAAATAAAATTATAATAAATGACAATTTATAATATCTCATCTTTAATTGAATATAGAAATAAAAATGTATACTTTTTGTATAAAATATTATTAATATTCAAAGAATAAAAATTTAAAAAAAAATTAACACTTTTTGTATTAGTATAATGAAAAAAATAAAAAAAAAAATTATATTTATATATTTATTTACTAGCTGTTCAATTCATTACACTTTATGATAAATATTCATGTATAATAGTAATATAAATAAAATTATAATAATTATTTAAGTTGAAGTCGTTTGATGTTGAAAGGAGCTTGGGCAAGGACATACTTAACTACTTCTTCCATTTCATTCTGAGTAACATTTTTAAACTTTGATTGTTTTTTTACAGCATCTGATAAATAATTTTAATAACACTATATTAAAATTATGTACAGCAATAATATAATATATATAAACATATATATTGTTATATTTTATATAATATATATTATATTCTTCTTACCAAATATTAGGACAAATCATTTGGTTGGAAAATTTGGTTTTTCCTTTTTTGCCAGAATATGAAAACAATTTTAACAGTTTATCGGTAAAAAGTTTAGCCATTATTCTTTTAATCATCGCCTTAAAATGTTTACCTTCTATATATGTTAGTTGATTTATCTACAATAGAAAAGAAAGTATATAATAGGTACTAAATATTATATTTATAGCAAACACAACATATTAAATAATCAATATGCTTAGAAAATTAATATAACATGTATGTTAATCAGTTTGCAGTCAATCTATAGTGTTAAAAGTATAATAATAACTGTGGATAAGTTAATTTTTTAAGCTTTGGTCAATGAATAAAAATATAATTGTTTATCAAAGGTATTATACATAGATTTCTACATAGTAATAAGAAAAAATGTTTAAAAAAAACCTTACACGGCATTATCAATCATTATAAATATTGTGTATTTAATAGTAGCATCCAAAAATTCCAAACTCATATGTTCTTTCTATATATAGCCATAAAGGTATACTTCAGGTTACTTACCACATTATTACAAAATATTTCATCTTCAGATAATTTCTGATTAAATTCATTCAAATCTGAGATAGTGTTCAAAGGTAAGCCAGGTATATCTTGTAAGTATGTATTTTCATTATTATTAGCAGATGTTTGCAAGATATTACTTAGATTTTTAGTTTCCAAATTCTCCATTTGTTGGCCCAATTCCATTTGGTTGCTTACAATTCTCCTCAGCTCATGTTTAATGAAGGATAATTTATATAAGACTTCTTTTTGAAATTCTGTATCTGAAAAAGACATTATTTTCAAAATTAAAGTTATTAATAATAAATCTTATTTATATGTAATAAATTTCATTATGTAACAATGAGAAAATTCTTATACTTATTAAAATTTAACTATAAATAAATTATTAAATAATAATAAATATAATATAATAATATAATTATAATATAGACTGACCAGGGTTTATCGGTGATGTGCCCAATTCTCGTTTTCCATTTGTCATAATCAACTGTTTAGAAGCGGAACTTTGTTTATCTAGAAAAATAAATATAATCATATAAATAATTATAATAACCTATATATTTCTAATAAGATGATTACCTGAAGGTGTTTCCATCATCACTGATAATTTTAGGTTAATAATTAAATAATATGAATAATATTAATTCAGCTTACCAGCTACCGTATAATAACAATATCATTGATATTATCAATATAATTTAAAATATCCTAGACTAACATACCGCCTCTGCTCAGAATCGTTTTTCGTATACAATGATATTATATCATTAAATTCAAATTAAATACCATCCATTATAGTATTATACAGTGATCTACTTATAATACCTACTATACAGCGGAGCGACATCCACTTGACCCCCTTTTTTTTATTTATTTTTTATTTTTGTGTCTGTCATCACCTTTAAGGACAATAAAAATGCTTCGATTTTCTTCAACAGTACCTTTTCTGATAAGAAAGTGAATCTAGTTGGTATTTTGGGGGGTTAAAATTTCCCAGTAGTTTTCAAAAGCGCAATATATTGTTACAATGACATTTGAAAAATATTAAAAATCCGTAGGTAGCCACAATTTTTTTTTATAAGCATTTAAAGTTCAAATTTTAGCAAAATACATAAAAATCACGAAAATATGGTGATAATTTTGAGTTAGAAACTCATAAAAATGTTTCTTTTTATATCTAAGGTTTGAAAATGTAATGCAAGATTCCTGATAGGTTTATCAACCTTTATCGCAAAAAAAATATTTAAAAGAAATCCAAATTAAATTTTTATGAACGTTTAAAGTTCAAATTTTTCCAAGATTGGATATTCAGTTTAATTCTTATGTAACGATTTTCTTATTTTGCTGTGTTTCAAAAACGAATAACTGTAGATACTTGAAGTTTATATCATATGTTAATTTTATCATTTCCTTTACATGATACATTTTTCAAAATATTTTGACTCATTTTGAGCTGTTTACAGACATATTCTCTTTACATTTTTTTTAGTTTTTTTTTCTATGAATTTCAATAAAAATTTATTTGTTACGTATAAAATCTTGAAAATTTAATAAAAGGCTCCTGTCCTTTTTTTATAAGCATTCAAGGTTCGAATTTTGACAAAATAGTAGGTACCACCAAAATATTAATTAATTTGTATAGGCAGTACATATGAATTATATAATATATCATAATAATAATATGTTCAACGACTGTAAAATACGAGTATAAATACCTATTGAGGCGTGTATATTGTAAGATTGTATACATATTATGCTATTTGTTATACAAGTTTTTGACGTTCGATTATCGATAACATTTATCAAATTAAAAATTGATAAAATGTTCAAATTGTATAGCTAATGATTAAAAATGTAAAACAAGGTTTCACATAAGTAGGTTAATTCGTAACCAAAAAATCTCAAAAATATAAACATACCGTTTTTTTTTATAGTTACTTAATGATCAAATTTGGACTGACATGCCGTCTCCGCTCAGAATCGTTTTTCGTATACAATGATATTATTTCATTGAATTCAAATTTAATACCATCCATTAAACAGTGACCTACTTGGAATCTACTGTACGGTAGAGCGACATCCACTTAACCGCCCTTTTTTTTTATTTTTATTCAATAATATTTTAAATTTAAGACATAAATTCACAAAATTTAACCGAATTTCAGAATTTTTAATTTGGCTTTACCTCGTTTTAATTTTTGTTACTTACTGTTTTTTTTAACTGAACACTAGTACTTATTGGTCAATGTGTACAACGCGACACCCATGGTTTTAGTTTACGGTTCTGTAAGTACTAAATATATTGTATTATACAATATTTATTGCATACGGAAAGACATAATTTTTTCACGCTGTTATATACCTACACCGATAATTCGTTGTTAGTTCTTTGATTCCTTAAAAAGCAACCATTATTTGTTTATTTCATAGCATAAATTGTCAATCATTGGAGACAATATTATTATGAGTATTTATTAATGTTTATCACATTGTAGAAATTAAATATTATAATACAAATTATTTAAATAATATATCATAATACGGTAATATGTACGGCACACAGTAAAAATGATATAATCGCAATGTTGCACAACTATAAGACATGATCATTCATAAATAGAAGATTATACGAGTAGGACCGACAACAAAATATATAAGGTGGTTGATAACAATATCAATATTGCTAACAAAATAAATTTGTTGGATTATTATTTTTTTTAAAACTATTAGACCAACTAATTGATCACCTGCACCTAGATGGTGTGACATTGTGCACAAAACTCTCCGTTCGAAAAACAAAAAATTCGACTGTGTCGATGATTTAAAGTATTAAAACATAATAATATACGATACGCTTCACAATATAATTATTATGAGTCCGTCGGTCCGTCGATTCTTTAGCGCGTCCAATCGCGTAAATTCGTTGCGGCGGTGTCCGGTCGGTTTTCAATTTTTATACGGCCGTGCTGTCGCATCTTCCTTATAATTTTGCCTCATATTTTCGAAAATGTTCGTTTCTTTGCCGTTTTCGACGATTTTAAAACCCATTCATTAATATTTGATCTGTGTAGCTCGATATCTCTTGAAGTCACCAGTGTGCGATTTATATTCGTGTGCCGTTCGTAGCGGTCGCCGTGTCGATCGCAAAAAGTTCCGCCGGCCAGACTTTTATGCAGATTTTTTTTCGTATTCTTCATCCGTTTCGTCTTTTCGCACGCCGTTCGTGCCAGAATCGCGTAGTTGACGTCTTTTAAAAGCCGTTTATATGTGGTTTTCCCTCGAAATCGTTCTGTTCGCTAAGAAATGACGCCGGCGCGCCAGACTGTCTCTACGCGTATATGTATACATTTGTGTATGCACGTAATCGAGTACGGTGTTTGCCTATTATTTAATAATTATTCACATGCTTTTCCCACATTCCGTCGAATAATATGCGATATACCTAAGTGTATTGCGCGCGGGTTTTTGCATTTTTTCACGTCATTTTACGAATTTCCGATCTTTAGTTTATTATTATATTATTAAATTTAAGTCGTTTACCTTTTGTGCGTGTGTAGTTTATTTTTTTTGTGAATTATTCAACCATATTTCATTTTCATATATTATCCATAGATTATTTTTAAATTGCAATCGTTTTTCTTTATTATTATATAATATTATACAATAACTACAGATATAATAAATAGATATAGGTTGCAACTGGGCTTGGAAGAATTAGCCGGTGTTTCGAAAATACCGTTACTAGAAAACACCGCGTAGAGGTTTCTTCCTTGCTCCTTAAACTATGCGCCTGACACGAAAAAAAAAAATAGATATATATGTATATATTGGCTAGACCTGAGGGCTAGTAATAATATAATCTAACACTGTAAAGTGTTACCAGAGATCTAGTACGGTATAAATTATAAATTCTGAATTCTCGGTGAAATTAACATTATAACGTATTTGGCGATAGACGATAGCTGTAGGTTATCACTTTTCAGCGCATTATCAACAAATCCATTATCATATTATTATTATACTATCACAGAATACCACTATTATTTTCATCATAGTACGTACGTCTTCATAAATTAACATTACATTTTATTCTTATATTTTTATTATATTATTATACTAAATACAAAGAAGTAATAACATTTACTAAAGTTATTATTTTTAAAATAACTTAAATGTGTTAAGCTTTGCAAACACCTAGCATTTTTTAGTGCGCATTTGTCGACTAGTATTTTATAGTAGTGTACTTTTGAATCAACTTTTCGCATGTAAACTTAAACTCCAACAGGACGCTCAGCGGTAAGTACGTCTTATGACATTATATAACCTTATTATTGAGGATTAATATTTTAACGAATGTAGCAAGGAATATAGTAACACTGATAGTTATATTTCTACTGTTATATTATGCGAACTGTCAGCGATCCAAAAGATAATGGTTTTGAAATAAAGATTGAAGTCAATTCAATAATGAATTAAAGAATATTGTATTTTCAGTAATTTCAAAGTGGTCAATTGTTGTGTATGTGAGTAGTGTGTGAGCCTGAGCGTGTGTGTGTGTGCGCACATTAGTGTGTGTGTATGCGTGTGAGTGTGTATGTGGCTTGAAATTCTGATGAACTGGTCTCAACGGCCGTAGAACATCTAAATATGCTGTGTTCTTGGCTCTCCTATATACAATGTAAGCTCATTTTACATTGACGGCTCGCGCATCTCGCAGGTTCATGTCTTGGGTGTTGTCGTTGAATGTTGTAGTTTTCGTAGAGATGTAAAATATGGTCATAGATAATAGTTTAATTAAAATAATGGACTATAATTTATACAATCTCTCGATTCACAATTTCTAATATATAAGATTCACATATGATATATTGTGTAAGGTTCAAAGAATGTCAATTATTTTAAAGTGTTTATCAACTTTACAGAGTACCAGTATATAAGGGTTCTGGTAGTTCTTTGTGGTAAAGTTCTTGTACTATATTTGAAATCAAATATGATCCATTCAATATAGGGTCATATTTCGGAACAAGAGAACCAAGCTGAAGCCTTGGTAAAATCATAAAAGTTAAACTAACACTAAAGAATGACTGAAATTTCTCTTGTATTAAATATTATATTATATTACAGTAGAAATCGTTTAAAGTGATGTTCAAGGGACCAAGAAAAATAGGTCATAACAACTGATAGTCATAACTACCAATACAATTTTACATAATATAAAACTACATGTTTGCATTTTTTGGGTCCTTTACTTAAAGGTCATAAAACCCGATACGTCACTACAACTAGAGTCATTATAAACAATTTTTATGATAGCTTG
>JANEHU010000850.1:0-50098 GCA_027563435.1 Nasonovia ribisnigri | reverse complement strand
AAACATATAAAGATAAATCAATCAAATACACATACCATTATCAGACACCAATTTCATTGTTGAAGCTACTCTGTGGCTGAAGACTTGTGCTGCATTCGAAACCTTCATTTTGCTTCTGGCAATGTTAATGTGGTTGTCGTTTAATTTTACAAGGGTTCTTAGTTCAAATTCTTCATTTTTCTTATCAAAATCATACATAGCAACAATATGATCCCAAGACGCTGTATAAGTGTTACCATCCATGTCAAAAACTACATCTTTATTAAATAAATTGTTTCTTATACATTTTAACAAATGCGGAGGATCAAAAATTGGTATTATTTCCTGGCCATCAATTTCAAAACCTAAATTTGTTTTTTCCATATTACGTTCTGTATAATTTTTACAAGTTTCAGACATCAAATAATTGATTGCAGCTCGATTGGTTCCTCCCTGGTCACAGACAGTTGCTACAATTTTAAGACCAGTTTTGTTTACACTTCTGACAACATCTTTCATGTAGGACACTAAATCAACTGTTTGAATAGTGCTGGTGCTATAATAATAAGCATACGGCTGTTTCCACTTCTTAGCAATTCCTCTCAACATAAAAACTAGAGCATGATCAGCAAACTTTGGTGTTTGGTTATTCTGATTTTTCTGAAGGCCGAGTATCATGTCATTTTTTTTGTCATACCTTAATCCAGCACTTAACGCCATTTCATCAAAAATTAATATACATTTTTTATCAATATCTTTTAACTTTTTAGACTGGTGTTTGAGGTTTTCTTGAATGTGTAAATTTATTCCTGGTTTAAATGGAATTCTACTTAACATTGATGTTAAAGTAGATCTTGACGGAAGAGCAAATATTGATGAAAGAAACCTATATCCTTTAGGTGAAGTTTTGTATATGGAAAGTGATAAAATTTTGTCGTGTAATGTGTATCTTCTGCCTTTTGGATTTCGGTGTTGGATATTGACTTGTGTCTTAATAAAATCTAGTGTTGTTTTGTTTAGTTTGTCAGCTAAATTGTTACAACTATCAGAAATGACAAATTTTTTAGCAATCTTTAATTGGGTTTTCAAGGAACAGGTTTTCTTTGAAATTAAATTAACTTTTTTGATTAACTTTTTTGCCGTTGCGTATAGTTTGCCTTTTCTTGGTGTTAATTCTGATACATTTTTCATTCCAATCTGTTTCAGCAAGCACACCTTCTTTTTAATAACTCTTACATCAACAGCGCCAGATATTGATTTTATCATAGGTGTTTCTATATAAATAAAAAAAGAGCTAGTTGTGACAATTTAATAAGATAATAGTATGTATTTTAATACCATCAGTTAGTTCAGGCGATAAAGGTAAAACCAAAGGTGATGAGCAGCTAACATTCACAAACTCAAATGAGGTGTTAGGTGATTGGTAAACAGAGCTCACAGAACTAGTTAATTCCTTTGAAGGTGTGGCTAAAAAAATATTTAATTAGGTAGTTATAACAGTTCACTTAAATATATCATGTGTTTAATTCTTACCTTGAGATACATTAAGTAAAGGTAATGCCAGAGGTGATGAGCAGCTAACATTCACAAACTCAAATGAGGTGTTAGGTGATTGGTAAACAGAGCTCACAGAACTAGTTAATTCCTTTGAAGGTGTGGCTAAAAAAATATTTAATTAGGTAGTTATAACAGTTTACTTAAATATATCATGTGTTTAATTCTTACCTTGAGATACATTAAGTAAAGGTAACGCCAGAGGTGATGAGCAGCTATCATTAACTGGATTCATAGATTCATCGATTGTAATGTCAGTTGATTTGTTGACAGGGCAGACCGAAGGAAGTATAACTAAATAATAAACGAGTACAAATATATATTATATTGTTTAAAATACAAACATTTAAACATTTACATACTACCACAAAAAAAACAAAAAAAAAAACAAAACATACAGATACTAGAATGATACTGGATTCACATAGGTACAACATACAACTACATAGGTACAATGAATTCCTACATATTTAATAAATAAACTGTATAGTTTAAGAAATAATATAAAAGGTAAATGGAATGTAATTTATAAGGTATTTTGTAAAAATAATTAAAAAGCAAATAATTTTATTGAAATTTTGAATAGTGAAGGTAACCTCTTAAATAGTTCAGAACTCAAATAGTTAATATAGAAAATTAAAGTAGTAAACCTGTGATTCTTACACATTCTGTACCTCATGGAACAGTTTTAGGGCTATTACTATTTATAATTTATATAAATGGTTTACAGAATTCAAATATAAAAGGAAAAATTGAATGAATTATTATTCAAATTAGCACATATAAATTAATAAAATCACAATGGCAATAAATGTAAGCAAAACTAATTAGGTATCTAAAATTTAATATTATTAAAACAATAATAAAAATATTACACATTTTATGATATATTTTCATAGTAATACTTTTAAACAAATAAGCGATTGTAATTGAATTGAAATAAAAGAATTAACAGAAATAAAGTACTTAGGTTTGGTTTTTGATAATTAACATAATTAGAAATACCAGTTCAGAGAAAAATAAATAAATTTGAATATGAAACTATTATTTTTACAATAGGTATTAATGATAGGTAATAATATGGTATATGTATACACATTAAATAAATTAAAGTATGTATGACTGTATGAGTAACAAATAAAACATAATAAAATAAATATAAATAATTATAAGTATAATTATTATTAATTGTATTATTATTATAATAATAATTTAAATATAAATACAAATACAATTAATAGGTACATAAAATAAACATTACCTTCAATTGAAAAATCACAAGCAGATTGAATATGAGAAATGAAAATCAGCATAAACACACAAATAATATTGATATATAAACATACATAATTCACAAGCATAGAAATAGTTTATTAACCAGTTCAACGTGAGATTAAATCTCTGCACATAAATAACCACAAATTACGATGACTGATGATTAATAAATACTTGGTAAATTTAAACTTGGTAATGAATGTTTCTTCAATCGTGAAGTACCAGTGCTGTAGCTAGTACAACTAAAATGTTCAGTACAAACCAAATACGTTTTTCTAATATAAGTCTTTGAAAGATTCACCAACTTCTCATTTCCAGTTCTTAAAATCCACATCTTAAAGTCATCATCATCCAACGGAAACACATGTTTTTTAACATTTATATTACTATTACAGCCTAACACAGAACATTTGTTGGACGGCATTATGCCAAGCACTGTAAATAATAATTAATCGAACGAGTTACACGGGTAGTAAAAATGTAAAATACTCAAAAGTCAAAACAGTCAACGATTTAAATATTTATGCAAGAACCTAGTTATATATATCTTTATTGTTATGGTCAATGCCGTTGGTAGTTTTCTATTTTTTTTACCATGGATAAAGCGAGTAATCATATCTTTTGTTCCATGAAATTCGATACTAGCGAAGCAGTAGGATCTCTTTTGAGTTATATCAAGAGGTAAGAATATTATAGCTATAAGTTCACACCCCCTGATTGAACCACAACAGCAAATCTGGAGAGACCATCAAAGAAATCCCAATTTGGCTTCTGGGCTGTTAACTGCAGGGTGTTAATGTGTTATACAGTGATGGAATTTTTTGCATTTACTAAATATGTCACACCAAATTTTGGAGTATTTCCACCAATGCATCTTGCCCAACCACTTCCTGAAATACAACCTGTTGTTGTGAATCGGCAATCAGTTAATGCCAAGGAACTTATTTTACAAAGATGGCCTATTGTTGATGGGCAAATAAATAGTAAAATGTAATATACTCACTTAGATACAACTATAATGGCCCTAATATTATTTTATTTTTAGAATTGCATTTTCTTCGTTGACTTGACAATGATGAGGAAAATATACCACGGCCAGAATTACCACAAAATAGACATATTAGTTTGAAGATTTGACCTGTAAATAAATATTAAACAAAAAATATGTAATCATTAACCATGCATGCATAATACATAAATTAACATTTATACACATAAATTATTTAACATACTTTGAATTTTCAGTTGAACCCATCATATTTGAAAACTGTTACATATGTCAATACTCAATGGCCACTATTATAGCATCACCTTGTAGACATCAAGAATTGTGTGCTCCTTGTCATGAATACATACACGAGAATACCACCATACAGGAATATACCAATCTACAGATGCCCTTTACGTCGAAGAGAAATTGCAACATATTTTATAATTGTTTAACATGATTTACCTCTATGATACTACTAGGAGCCAGTGCCCCGAAGCAACAATATTAATGCATAACTATTATGAGGGGTACGTACAATGTACAAAGGACATTGGATACAAAACAACCATCATAAGAAGTGAGAGGTAGCCGGTAAAACATATTTAAGACAGCCGAAATATAATAATATATTGTGCGTGATATATATAATAATATGATTGTCCATAATATAATAATATATTGTGTATAACAATATATGCGCAAATATCTAATCTGTAAGTACCAAATTACAAGGACAACGCTAACGGGAAAGACTAGGCGCCAGAATTCTGAGAATAGACAAAGCATCCGGTACGCGTGAGAGCCGGATGCGCGTTATCAGTGGCTGGGGGGAGACCAACGGGATATATAAGGGACCCCGAAACAGCCTGTTTTTTTAGACGTGATCTGACCAAGCTACTCTGAGCACCTTCTCGTCACTCTACTTTACGATTAAACTGGACTTAGAAATATTTCCATTAATCATCAGTTGTACTTTTGTACTGAATATTTTTGTTACATTTAATATTTTACGAATAAAACGTTCAGTGTTTGAATAAATAAATAACATTTAGTAGCAATACAATCTGTCTACGATTATTTTACACTTGAGTCAAGTCTTTGACCATTTCATCTAGTAACCTCGCGAGTTGGCTACTACATTGTGGCACAGCCGAGTTCAAGTAAAAGAGAACTGGCTGGGGCTTACTACAATACAAATATTATAATTCTAATAGTCCAATTTTCAATTTTATTTCACTTTTTTGGTATACTTAACTATAATTTATAAATAATACAATTTTATGTACAATAAAATTGTTCAAAGCATCGAGACTAGAATTAATATATAAAATCCTTGTGGTAGTTTTAATACCCCGTCAATTAGATCCTATTGTGTCAGTTAGTCACAAAGATCTAGCTGCCGTAGGAACAATGTGACCGTTTACCCAAAACAATGCATCAATACATGATTGAACATTGGTCAAATATGTTTTTGCACAACAATAAAATGCAAAAAAACGGGAATATTTGATTTTGTATTTCAAGGTGGTTCATTCGTACAATTAGGAAACTCACAATTTAAGATAATATACAGGTAATCCTCTTACTACTTTCTGAAGTGGTTTATCAGTTATCACTCTTCCAAACAATTTTTTTTAACCGTCCCATAAAGTTTTCAAATTTAAAAATAAACCAACACTTTTATAATCATCAAGAAATAAAGTGATTTCTTACAAACTACCAAAATCTAAAAACATACAGTTTATTATAATATATTTCTTATATTATATTAGGTTCAACACTACATATTAAAATATATTTATTGCGGTTTAGGATATATGTTTTGGAACTTTGTAATATTATGATTAATATAACAATACATTTTTGTTATTTATTGATGTATTTACCTTTATGATTTGTATTAATTACTATTATTTTTGTACAATGCATTTAAATATAATTTCAAAAATAATTGAATACCTACTGTTTGTTATAAAGGATCAAGATTTTGATAAATTATTTTTTTCTTACTTTTTAACTGCCTATATTATGATTAAAAATATTTCACATATTGACAAATTTTCAATTTGACTATTACTATCAGCTTATATGTAAAACTGATTCCGAAATAATTTGTAAAACTAAATTATTATACAGTCATGAATTTTAAATTACTTCATGTCTTCATGTGATGAATGAATTCATAAATGTTCTCTTTAAACCAAAACAAATTGTGTTGTCGCATTCATCTCTTATTTGGTCAGGTGCCTTCAAGACTGGGAGGTAGGCAACTAAATGAGCTGGACAAACACCACGAAATAGTAATAATAATATTCTAATAATAAACGATTATACACTTGGCACGTCTTGTTGTTGAATATTTATGATTTAATCATAGTAAAACTAAGAATAATATGTTTAAAATCTTTCCCATTCAACTTAATAAGATACAATACATAATGATAATAACAATAGGCCTTTTGTATAAATCATAAAATAATAATAATCTGACACTGTCATGGTATCCACTAACACACAATATTGCATTAGTACAGAAAGTAAATTGTAAATAATTGTCATTATGATTATTAACAGTACATTTTTGGTATTTATTGATGCATTTACCTATATGAATTGATTTTATTACCATTGTTTTTGTGCATTGCACATAAATATATTTTTTAAAAACAATTTAATAGATACCTACTGTATAAAAACATTTTTAAATAATTTTTTTAATTATATTTTATTTCCTATACATTTTTTGAGAATATTATTGTTATTTATTTTTTTAGTTTTTAACTAACTATATTATTATGATAAAAAACATTTCAGATTTTGACGACTTTTCAATTTGACAATTAATATCACTTTATATGTACAACTGATTCTGAAATGATTTTCAAATAAAATTAAGTTATGTGCGCTTTGTGGTTAGTATTTTTGTAATAAAAAAATGTGCATCACTTTCATCTTAATTCAGGGCTTACAGCTTACATTGTTATTTTGGTATAATGTAAACTGTTTTTAAACAATGCATTTTAACTTTAAGTAGGTTTAATTGTGTTTTAACAATAATACAGAATACAGTTAAGTTTCAATAGGTAATATAAAATACAATTTAAATTTAACATAATATTTTAAATTATTTTAGCTTATTAAATATGTAAATAAAAATAATCTAATCATAACTTGACCAGTCTGTGGTTGGTGCGCTTCAATGGTGTCACTTTCCAGTTTTCCCCTAAGGATGATGGATATCTGCTTTGTTAATAACAATTCCAATTATTAGTATATCCTAAAATATTACAATTTTGAATGAATTAAAATTATAAACATTAAACTAGCATGTCCGCTCAGTAAATACTAACCATACAGACAAAAAAAAAATATCTATATGTCTACCTATGTTATACAAAAAAAAAAAAAAACAAATACTTGACATACCTTTAATGTATAATCCCATGCGGTACATTGACAATTCCTTACTGGTGGATCATGAGCTGCCATTTGCAGTGTTATATTTCATTCTTAATCCCAGCATTTCAATTGATTTTTACTAGACGCCATGAAAACATTTGTACCATTATCACTCCAGCAGATTTCATGAATTGGCATGGAATTAGGCTGAACAAACCTGAGATGAAAATAAAGAAATCTTTAAATCTTCTAATTTATTCATCTTGTGGTTTGTTTCTGACTATCCGCAACGAGTAAGTTTTTCTGTATCGTGTCCTGACTGAAATCCATTGCCGAATTGGCGTTATTGGCCGGAAGCTGTGTGATCTAAAAATTATAATATTCCCATTATATTTATTTGATTACTTATTATAAAGATATAATACATGGAACGGCTCGATTTAAAACAATAATAATACCATGATTTCCACGATTTTTCATTAGTATTCAAACGATGCATAAAAATAAAATGACTTTACATGAACGTGTTTTACACTTTTTACACACGATCGAGTAAACGCTAGCGTCGTTGGTTTATTTAACGAAAATGAGAATTAACAGTTTTAAGTCAGTCGACATTATTGAGGGACTTACGGATTGGTGTTTTTGCGTTCGCGACCTGCCACCTGTTCGGCTTCTCTGCCATCACCTACCTCCATGGTATCTCAACTGGTGTCCATAGATAGTTGGTAAATAAGCTGAGGCGTGTCGGGCAAACGTGGTATGATTTTAAATGGCATTTGGGAGGGACCGCGACAACATTTTTCAACTATAAATTGTTTCCTACTCTCAGCTTAAAGTCATATTCGGGCTGCACTTTTACGTACGCTATAATGAGGAAGATGTTTATGAAATATACGCGCACACGCACATGCACAAATGCGTAATCGTACAAGCTATAAATTCTAAAAATTGGTCTTGGTTCGAAATAACGCGTAGGTACATTTTCCAAAAAACGCAAAAAACTTGAATGTGATACCCCCCCATACTTTGCGGGTCAAGGGTCGCCACCTAGCGTACGCGGCGCAGACCGTGGCCGTTTAATCGTGGTAGTCATTTCGGGATGTTTTTTCCCGCGGCCAGCCGTACGAGTTTGGTCTGCTTGTTCCAGTGTCCACGCACGGGACAGTGAGTCCTATATGGCTATTTAGTCGTCTCGCCGCGACGTGTGACATGGTCACGGACATATTATTATGATAAGAGAGATGATAATATTATTGTGTGGAGCTAAGACGTCTCGTTAGGTCCCGCATATAATATCTCCGATTTTATAAAAGAGTAAAGAAAGGTTTTATCAAGGACATTATAACGACCCGGCGTCGGCGTAACGTTGTCCGTTTCCCTCGCACACAATAATAATAATATGTTGGCTATAATGTCACATAAACGTATACGTGAGACAGCTGCTATCATTCCTGTCCGGTTTCACGCCTCGAAAATATTACTGATAAGAGGAACATCGTTCCGTATTCGGCGGCAGCTGTATACGACACGTTGTTGCTTTGATTCGCGAGTGTCGCCCGTATTAATGGACGTTCATTATGTTCCGTTTTATACGTCTTTAATCGGTAGTTCTGGTTAGTTGATCTCAACGCTTTTGGTCTGGCAATATTTTTTTTTGAGCATATCGACAATGGAATACATGCAAAAGTATATTCCGGTGTGCGAATCCGAAGGCGAAGATTTTTTGGAGATACCGTTGGAGAGCGACGGTACTCTTTCAACAGCTACACTGAGCGCATACTTTCCCGGAGTCACTGGTCTCAAGTTCCGTCTCGAGTCACATTCGCCGTACAGGGCACTAAGACTGTGCGACGGTAAATTCCACGCTCCCGAAGGCAGTTGGACTGACCACAAGTTCTATTGTGTCCATCCCAAGGGTGAGTAACTACTAGCTACTTGATAATAGGATTTTGGCCCGAATTGAGTAGTCCCGAGACTGGTTTTTCATATTTTATTACAATTATTTTTCCTTAAAAGGTGATAAGAGAAAACTCGAAGAGACTGTCTGCAGGCCGCCGAACGGTAACCACAGTACGAGTTGTACGGATCTGATTGTTTTGGGTTTATCTTATCAACTGTCTGAACCTCAAGTGCGTGAATATTTTGTACAATTCGGAAAATTAGCCATGGTTCAGGTATTATACAGTGTTTGAATTAATTGAAATTATATTACAACTTAATTTATGTTCAGATAAAGCGAGATACAACTGGAAATTCTAGAGGATTTGGTTTCATTCGATATGAAGATTATAGTTCTCAGGCAAAAGCCATTGGACGGCACTTTATTAAAAATCGATGGGTTGAAGTCAAGATACCTGCCTCAAAGGTAATATTTTTTGACTAAACTTAGTTATTAACTTGAATGCATTGGAAAAAAAAACTATTGTGTATAGTGTATACACTTACTATGCATGCACTACTAGTATGTTTAAATTCCACATTTTATTTTTATTTTCAAGTTTGGTAGTAGGCAGTGTTTGGTAGTAACGTAATAAAACTAATGCGCTACTGTAATGGCGGTAATTTGTTTGTAACGCGTTACGTAATTTCATTAGAATTATTTCCAAATAACAAAAATGTAATGGAAATTACTTTTAATAAGTAATTTCTATTGTATAATGTGATACAGTTTTGACGTGCTTAGTGCTTATTATGAATTGAAAAATAATAATAATATTATAAATGATGTCTATAAATATGTCAAATGTGGTTATTATAATTCTAACATAATATTTATATATATTTAATTTTAACAATTTTCAATGAGTTTGACATGTCTACTTGTACTGTAAATTATGAGTAAAGTTAATTCAATTTATCTAAATATGACAATAGGAACAAAGAATGCTTCCTATGAATATCCAGCATAGATACGGTTATTATTCAGTTTTTAATTGTTATACGTTCCTACTAACTATACATTTCTATAAACTGTAATAGTACGTAAACACTATTAACACTTAGCTAGTAGTTATATAAATACAGTACATACAATTTATCTTTCTTTATAAATGTTATTTATTTTTAATACTTAGAGCGAAAGCATTTAGATCTGTTCCACAAAAGCTATTCAATTTTATAATACTTATTACTGTAGTATCTACAATTTACATTAGAATACAATATTATTTTTCTGATAGGTATAATATAAAATTATGCACTGAAAAGTAATAAATCAAAGTATTTACATCGAAGCGTTATAAATGATTATAGCCATTTTCTCCTTTATAAAAACAATTTATTTTTATAAGTTCTTATTTATAAACAATTATTATAATTTTATTTTTATATAGCCGTAAAGGTAATATTTAATAACAGGATTGAGAGCTGTTAATTGTTAATCTGTCTTCTGTGCCATCTTCGATCCATTAGTCGACAGATGTATGCAGGTATCGTGTATTCGTAATATTTTTATGATTCATTTATTCTTTTGGACATCTTTTTCAAATTTTGATACCTTTTTACTATAGCGCATTTCTAGTTAGGTTACTTGTAGAATGACAATAAATTGCTTAGAAATTTTTCTTAACAAGGAAGTACAGTTGTTACTTTTTTATTTAAAAAGTAAAGTAATTTCATTACAATTTTATAAGAATAACGAGTTAAGAACTTAAGTACATTTATCTCTAAATAACAAGTTAAGTAACGTAATTACTTTTTAAAAGTAATTTACCCAAAACTGCCAATACCCACATAGCAATTAAATGTGTTACACATATTTTTACAATATTCACTAACAACATGAAAATATTGCTTTATCATGTTTTTTTTATGAAATTTATGTGTTAAAAATATTGTCACAAAGATTTTTGGCAGAAATTTCCATATTGCAACAATAACTTTTTGCAATTTTGTTTTATTTAGTTTTATCAATATTTTTAAAGATTACCTTTGAATATTTGTTAAATGTTTTAAAATAATGTTGCATAGGTAGCTGCGTTTTTACAAAATTAATGTGGCTATGTGATTTGTCATCTGATATATTATATTGGGTTAGAACCTAATCATCAAAATATATTTTACACATTAATAGTTATGGGTGTACTACTATACTTCATAAAATATGCATACAATTATACTACTTTACTTATATTAATATAAACATATTGTTATAGAAAGAGTAATGTGTGTTTCAAATTTAAAATACACGAGCATACAATATACTATATTGTTAATACTTTTTACTCGTCTTTTATTTGTTAAATTTATTTGTATAATTAATTCAAAAATAAAATAAATTTTAAAACATAAACATTTTTTATAGATAATATATATTTATATATATATTATATTATATAATGTTAAAAATATGCACACATATTATATAATATATAAATTACTTTTCATTTAAAATAATATAAAAACTTATAAGCTATTATAATATAGATGACTTCTGTTCAAAGAAAAAATATGTTTTAAAACAATATTATTTTATAAATAAAACAAAAAACTAAAAGATTATAATTTCTTTATTTTTAAAGAATAAAATTATAATACATAATAGGTATGTATATTATATAATATTAATAATATGCACACATATAATATCATATATAAATTATTTTTCAATTAAAACAATACAAAAAACTTATTAACTTTTATAACTTTTAACTTGAGTTTAAGAATTAAATAAAAAATATAATGGAATAAATTGAAAAAAAATTAAACCGTATTAGTGATTTCTGTATTAGTACATTTCTTTTTTAAACGATTGCTTGCTTGTGCCATCCACTTGCTAATTGACAATGCGATTTCCATATCTGGTACTTTTTCAAACTTTGAGCATAGATGAATTGCTTCTATAGGAATTAAATACATTTAAAATTTAAAATACCTGTTGAATAATGAATTTATGGATTGTAAGTATATGCGGTTCTTACCAAAAATAATTTTACTAGAACTGAGAGATGACAATTTGTTTTTTCCTTTATGTCCAATATAAGAATAAGATTTCAACCACGTATCGTATCATTAAACAATTTTTGCATCATACGACGTACTGAGTCCGATATTGATCTGCCGACGAATCTGGAAAGTTCATTAACCTATCACCAAAGAATAATTAATATATAATGTGAAAAATAATAAGATAATTAGAGTAACTATTTTTGACACACTTACTACTTGGGACCGGGTCGTGGAATTTTCAAGTTCAGTTTCAACATTTTCATGAGTTTGCTCATTACTGATAGGAACATTTTCAGTGTTCAATAAATTTGAACTGCTGTGATTGTCTTGATTACTTAGTGAACCAGAGGTGTTCAAAACATTGACAGCATGTTCCACCATACTTTTGATTTCATTCACTGTACATACTAAATTTTTAATATTAAACTTGTTATTAGTCAAAGATGTCATAGTATAATCATAACATTCTGTAAAATTAAGTTACAATTTTATTGACTAAGAAAAATAAAATAGATTACTATTTAAATATTGATAAAAACTAATTTACTTGTATTATTAAGAAATAAACATTTTTTGACATTACTTAATTGCCTGGACAAAGGACCTTTATATTCATTTTGCAATATTTTATCATCAATAGATTTATCGATGGAGATATTAGATATAGGAGACTTATTGTAGGATTGAACTTTCCACTTTCCACTTGGACTATTTATAATATCAATGTTATCTATTATAATATTGTTTTTATTAGTGAAAAATTAAATACCAAATAATTAAATTATATTAACTCATTTAAAATCAAAAATATATTATATACTTTCTATGATAAATAAATTATTTGAAGAGATTTCCTTGTTTTTACCAACATTGTGAATATTATTATAAGTTGGGCCTATTATTAATTACAAAAATGTAATCATAATATAATAAAAATTTAGGTACATATAAATTATTGTATTAAACTTAGGTTTTAAAAAGAAGTTTTTACTTAAATAAAATTTCTTTTCAACTTATCTTTATCACTGTCGTCACCATTACTAGAATCTTTGAAATATAAACTTAGGTATATATAATTTTGTATTTCATTTATTTTTGAACTTATAAATAATATTATATTATATATCTACCAGCAAATTCTGGTGCAGAACTATACTCAGGATAGTTCATTGGAGGTGGTTTCTTTGAATGTTGATAATTCTTTTATTTTTAGTTTTAAATTTGAATTTCTAATTTCCGTTGAGGACAAATCTGAAGTAGTTTGCGCTTTTAATGCTTTACATCTGGCTTCATTATTGGAAGCTAGAACATGATAGGACAGTAGAGTTTAATTTAATATTAATTGTGATAGTGACTTTTAATAAAACTACATAATTACTTTTTCTGTCAACAATCTTGCTTTGAAATATTCATAGCCAATTTTATTTTGTTTTTTTTTTGTTTCAATCAATTTATTCTTATTTTGAATATTTTTTTTTTGGCCAAGTGCAATAGCCATTTTTCCACCATGATTTTAGAACCGCTGAAACTGTATTATTTTGGGTAAAATGTACAACGAACCACATACTACTGAAAATTAAAATTAATAGAAATAAAAAAATAACTAGTTAGGATACTTAAACATAGTTATAGAAAGTATATACATTTATAAAATAAATGTGTATCATACCTATTATTTAACAATCATGCATGTGTAGTATTTTTTTGGTGCTTTAAGAATTATATAGGAAAAATATTATATTATACAGTTATATACAGTTATATATATATATATTTGGTTTAACATTCTGAGTGTAATACTGAAAAAGTAACTTGCTGGTTTTCAAAAAAAAATAAAATAATTGATTGCCCAGTTTGCTAAGTTTAATTTTAACCTTTCAGAATCGTTTTCAAATTATATGTGCTAGGGCTGGTTGCAATATTATTAGTAATATCATAGTTAGAATCAACACATTGATTTACAATCGGATTTTCAACGAAAATATTACTTTTTTGTTTGTGTTTTTGATAATGTTGAGTGTCAAAAGTATAGTTTTCACCAGAGTCCAAAACATTTAACTTTGTTAAATTAGAATAAGGAACAGTTGAACTTTTTTGTACATTATTGGTATCAAGAACTGATTCATGGTTTAACAGAATTTAAAATAATTGCTCGATTATTAAGAAATGCTAGTTCTTCTTGAATTTTGCGACTCTTTGGACGGTAGCTTTGTATCATCTTTCACTAAATAAATATTGATATTATGTATTTTAGTAAGTGTCGCTAATGGGTGGCTGCTTGCTCCAAACGTATCAAAATATGTATAACTATTATGACTGTTTCTCCTGTGAAATACGTCCTAATACTGTACGTTATCTAAATCACATTTACTCATTGTGCTATTGTGTACAGATTGTAAATTTCTTTTAAAAATATAAAAAAAAAAAAAAAAAATATTATGTATTTTAATTTCTTTCTTGAAATGAAAAGTATATTGTAATGAAAATTAATTTCAAATTGTAAAAAAAAAAAATGGTTTAAGTAGTTAATATTTTTATTTTTTATGACAAATAAATGTAACTAGGCACCTGGAAGACTACTCTGTTAATACTAGGTACCACCTATATAAATATTTTGATAAGAACTTAAGTTTAATATTAAATTCTAAAACGTTTACTCAGTATTTATTACATGACAGAATTAAAAATTTAAATAATCACTGACAAAACTTTAATACTATTGTTGCTTATAATATGGCACCTATAATGTGGCCAACAAGTAAATTTCATATAATAGGTAGGCTCTATCTGGCCTATCTGGTAGGGTACCTTGGTAGATAAATATTTTAATATATATGGTATGAATAATAGGTATAAGAAATTATATTAGTTAAATTAAGTATTACAATAATAAATAATTATATGAAATTACTAGGTTCTAACAGTAAATTGCCCCCTACTACAATTTACATGGCAGTATATCATTTACCATGAGGGAAAATAAAAAATATTTGAAAACCATTGTAAAGCAGACAGATACATGACAATATAATATATATTATATATTATAATTTATAACAATACAACTATAATATTATAAACTATAAAGTGCAATAAGGGTATACGGTTTATAATATACTGATTTATGGGTTTACCTAATGGCTAATATAAGCCAGTGACCAGGTTAATTATGACTAGATAACACAGATTAGATACTTTATTATCAACTGATTTATTATTAATTAACTACCTACCAATGTAACAAAACAAAATATTTCAGTTTGTCTTAGGTATAATGTTGAATAACAAAAATGCCCAATAAATTATGAAATTATACTAGGTATTATAAATTAAATAAAACTACTAGACTACAAGACCAGCTAATATAAAATATTTTATTACCTACTTATTATTATTTGATTTATTAGGTATTAGGTACCTAACCTATTTGTGTAAGTAATATTAACGTTGATAAATAAATAGGTACTTTTGCATAACTTAAGAAATACAGTTAAAATTTAAACATAAACATATAATAATATGAAATAGGTACTTACCAGAATGTATAATATTCACTTTTGGCGACAAACGGCGCGGCGGCCATAGACAGTAACACTGAGCTGTAGAGTGTAGACAAAATTCCAACAGCTAATGAGTAACGAGTACAGACCGTTGTACGTTTGAGTCGTAACTCGTTGACATAAAAAACGTGATAGGCTTAGATCATATTAAAACCTATACTACTATTGTACTTGTAGTTATACTTATACATGAAATTAATAAAATATAATTTATAATAATCGTTGAGTCGACAGGCGGCCATAGAAAGTTACAAACGTGAAACGAACAAAGACTTTAAACAGTTGTAGTTGGTTGTAGGCACTACAAAGTCTGACGGTGACCAAGTGACAACCGTTGGAGATGCTCACCACCCTCCGTCTTCGTGGCACCATGTCTCCTCGCGACATTGCGACTGATAGGCGTCTGCCGATAACGCTAACCGATTATGGACTGTTGGGGAGCGGGCAGTGGAAGCATTGGGTCATTGGGATTCCCAAATTCAAATAAACATAATATTATGTGACTAAGAATATTAAACGAGTTCATGTATATTCTATGGTTTGAGCATTGCATTGAGTTTTGTTATGTTTTAGTTTTGAAATTAGTAATAATAGTTTAGAACTTGTTAAGTACCTACTTAAATAATTGAATTTTTGAAATTAATATTACTATTGCTCTTAAACTGATTTGTTCAAAAAAATCGTTCACTGATTAATTTTATTTTTTATTTATTTATTCGTATGGCATAAATTTGATTAATCATCTAAACTGAGTTAAATTCAATCAGTGATCAATGATAATACTTAAATCATTTAGATCATTTTTAAATCAATGACAGTGGCAAGAGTCATGGTTAGCTTCCCCGTGACCCGTAACTAATAGTAACTAGTAAGGTATTTGGTTGTGAATTATAGTATTTCATTATCATACAGTATAGTAGTATACACTATACACCTATATTTGTTGTCTCCGTCTTACAAGTACAAATATACGCTCAGCAGATCACAATTATTATAGTTTCAATTGTTTAGAGTGAATCAACCTATTATCAAACTTAATGGTAAGAATATTATCGGTGTTTGCATGAATTTTTTTTTTATAATGATTCAGTTATCACTTATGAAATGAGTTATGAGCATTTTGCATTTACACTATAATAATAAACCGTGTGTTCGCGAAATCAGGGTACCTATACACTTTATCACTCATTAGTCATTAGCCTGTAAATTATTTTCAATTTTGTTTGATGGACATTCAACTATACACTAATGGATCTTGAATTTCTATGACATTAAACTCATGTAGGTATATTTTGAGCATGGGCAACACTTTTTTTTTTTGGTGGCAATAACCCCTATATTTTTATGGTCATTCTTGGATTGATCATTTTTTACCAATAATATTGATATAAGTATCAACTTGTATTCTAAATCAAACGTTCGCAAATTAGAGCTAGCCAGGTATAATTAAAAAAAATAAATATACAAATATTTAATTTAATTTACTAAATTTGATTTTTTTTTTTTTTTTTATTATTGTACCTACAAATTTTTTCTTCTAAAGACAAAATTGCATAATGAATAATAAAATAAAATATTAATTCATAAAAAGTAATGAATTTATTACTTTAATCATAAGAAGTTTGATTGTATCATAGTGTTTAGAAGGTACACTTTGAAATATTTGGGAATCAGGATCCCTAATCAATATCGAAATACCATGAAGTAAAATAGCAAATTCTATGTATTATTATTTTCGAATAGTTTTTTTAGAATATGTTGGTTTGAAATTAATTGATTATTTGAGCAGGATTTAAATTTATTCCATAGATGACAGACCTATAATTATAGGTTATAAATAAATGGTTAATGGACTAATAGCAGAGAGAGAGAAACCGAAACCAACATTGTTAGAGATATATCAAAAAATAAAATTTGAGTTCTATCTTCCATCATATTATTTATCACAAGAGGGGCAGAGTAAGGTTAACAATGTTGGTACTTACCTACAAGGCACTTAGGCAGAGTATAGAGGATAAATTTTAAAATTATAAATACACGAGAATGATGCAGTATCTGCATATTTTGCAATTTGCTGTAACTTATTTTAAACATATTGTTACAACTATCTTGAAGAAATATTGGAAAGAGAAACACTATATTATTGACACAATCTTTTAAAGAAATATTGTCAAAGCGTTTAATTATGTATTTTATAAAAATACTTTTATTACATAATAAAAATACATTGTGCTAATAATTGAACCTATGTGTTGTCAAAATGATTCTAAAAACATATTTTTGAAAGGTGATATGAATATTTTTTAACAATACCTTGCTCCTACATGTAAAAAACAAATTGCACCAATGTGTAATTTAGAAATATTGTAGGCAACATAATATGTGTTAAATATTGAATATGTTTAAATTGCTATGTGGGTAGGTTGAACTGTTGAAGTTTAGTGTTTAAAATTAAAAGAAAATAATGTAGATTAGAATAATCTTATAATATTGTATTCTTCTAAAAATAAATTTCTGGTTACATATTATAAAGATTTAAAAACAGAACTTTTATTGTTATATTTTATTAGGAAGGATATTATTCTAAAATACCACACAAGATATTTGTTGGCCAACTTACTGACGATATTAGTGAACTTGATATAAGTCAATATTTCTCTCAGTTTGGCGAAGTCACCGATGTATTCATACCAAAACCATTTAGAGCTTTTGGTTTTGTTACCTTTAACAATGCCTCTGTAGTACAAAGCATCTGTGATAAAGATCATATGCTTAAAGGAGTACTTCTTCATATATCTGAAGCAAATCCAAAGGACCTAAGCAGGGTAAGTTGAATAACTATTTTAATCTTTTTCAATTTTTATATTGGTACTGACATTGTATAGGATAAACAAATTAGTAACCAACAACAATGTATGAGCAGTGTTCTAACAAATGGAATTCTTGCTGCAGCACTTAACCAAGTTACATATCAAACGCAACCAATTCCTTTCCAAACATTTGGAGAACAACAAGACTGGAAACAATGGAGTCTTTAATGTAATCTGCTATTTTTAAACAAAATTAATGTTAACTGTGTGTGTAATGATTGACCCAAGGTGTATCCTCATCTTCTTTTCATTTCATTTACCTTAGTCACATTAATTAACTAGTTCTTGAAGTTTCTTGAAAAATGTATACCAATGAAACTAAAAAAAAAATAAATACTTTTCAACTATTAAATTATTCAATCATATTTATAATATTTAATTTATTGTATTATGTGTTTAAAACAAATAAATTATAATTGTTTACTCTTATATTTTGTGTGTGTAATTATAAATGATGTGTGTTTTGGTTTTTTATTCATTTTTCCATTGAGTGTTTTAATTTAAAATATATAAATAATTGCATTAGTTATAGTTTTCTACCAAAATATTCGATACTATTTTGATGTAATGTAAAAGTTTTCTAGCAGTTTATAACATGTGAGCGAGAGCGTGTGGTATTAATATGAACAATGAATGTAACAGCCTAATCATCGGTATTAAAGGTGAGAATTCTATAGTTCTTTTAAATGTTTTCCTTACATCCAAGTAATATTTAACTTATTACCTATTTAGGATTGGATAATTATTTAATTAATTATTGTCTTTATATAAATATTTAAAGTAGATGGGATGTTAGTGAATCAATCAAATAAGTTATATGTATATATATATACAAAATATTAGACCAGATTAGTTAGTTGTATTCATTTTTATTGATTTTATTACATTAAAGTTTTTTTTAAATACCCAATAAAACATTAAATTCATTAAGCTAATAAAAAGTATAATAAAAATCTTCACCTTAAATAGTATAATGAGTCAATTAATTCTAATATATAATTGAAAAAATATATGAAACCAGAAATTCCCATTACTCACACTCCTAATATTTCTCTGGTAAACTTATAAAGTGGTAGGACTTGTGGGTTTGTATGCGGCTTTGTAAGTCTTGATAACTGTTCACGTTTCCATTTTTCGCTAGCTCCTTGATCTTGGGTCTCGATTTCAATTTTTGATCGATCGACGTCGTCTATTACTCTATATAGGTAGGTAATAATACAAATAGATGATAAATTTAACAGTTGATTATAAAATTTTCAATACCTAATTTTATTAAAAGTTATCTAATAAATTACAATCATATCATTAATAAGTTCTGGGTTGTTAATGTTTCTTATATTGTCAAACTCATCAGCATTTCCATAATCCTTATCAACAGTCGTACTTCTTTTATTTGTTTTTGAAACTGTTTTTTGAACTGTCTTAAGAATTTGTCTCCTTTTTTCACATATATTGCGTTTATCAAGTACCTATCTGTTTTAAAAAACTTCTCCCGATTTTTCCTAAATTAGAACATGATAAGTTGGATAAATTAAAATGTAATTGTTATTTATAATAATTATAAATTACCTGGGCTACTGGAGTTTTACGTTTTTTTTAATTGCACGTAAATATTCTTTAGAATTAAAACTTACAACTGCTGCATTAGTCCAGTCATTAAACGATTTTTTGAGGAATTAAATCGGAAAAGTTTGGTTATAGGCTCCTGCTTAACCAAAAATAAGTCGCCATCCCTCCGAGGTCCGGTGTGGTTTTTCAGTTTTTTTAAATTATCTTTGAAAATACTAAATTTATCTCAAAAATATTTCCATGCAAAAATTTAGCTGATAAAATTTTAAACAAATATGGTCGTATTAATTTTTTTGTAGCTTGAATAGGTTAAGATCAAAATTTAACCATGTGTTATAATATTAGCCGTGGTGCACTAAATACTATATGTATGCTGTACGTAGGCGCGCCGCACTCGTTCCACTAGAAAACGTAATGTTTAAGTTTTTTATAATATACTTACATATTACAATTTACAAATAAACAGTATTATTAGTATACGCTATATTATAAATATCTCTCATAAACGTGAGTGTTATACGTAATGATGGAATAGATAGTGTTTTGCAAGGACTCGATTCTATTAAAAATATTCTATTACAAATAATATGGGGATGCCTTTTCCATTTGGGCCAAACTTGGTAGTGTAAAATTCAAAGCTTAGGGTTCAAACAAGAATTTAAATTTGCAAATAATGAATTAGGAAAATGGTTGTACTGAACTTACGTATGGGGTTATTTTTTATTTCATGTGGGAACTTACGTATGCATACCCATGGGTGATTTTTAACTGCTATAACTCGTATGGGAACTTACATTCAACCTATATATTAATAGATCACACTGAACTTAATTTTCATAGCTATCTACCGTGGTATTTTGATCTAATATAACCCTACTAACGACCGAACAAAACTCAAAACTGCGAGCCACATCGGCGACTATACGGCGATATATTAGGTACCTACCTACTATACCTGTGACATTTTTATATCGCGACGTTTTTGCAGCGATAATTTTACCGTGAACTCTTCGACACCAAGTACTTAGTACCTACATCGGAAAAACACTCCTAATAACGTATTTATCTATCTACGAAAGGGTTCAGCAACCCACGCCCTTCATGTAATTCGCGAGTAAAATGTATAATTTGTATAAAAGTCACAAACTAGTAGTATATATATGGAGTATAAACTGGAAATTGCGGATTAAAACGTTGTACGTTTATGGGTACCTTGATAAATTAATAAACCTAACTGTTATGAAGTTGAATAAACTAAATTTGATATGACTATCCATTTTTGTTTAAAATAAAAAAGTAAGGTACATTCATATATTATTGTGGCCGTGAACATTTTTTTATTTTTTTTTTGGCCTTTGATATAAAAAAAGGTTACAGAATCCTGAGTCCTGGTCTAGGACGATTATAGGATGACGTGGTATCTACTTTATCTACTTCAGTTTAGTATGCAGGAAATGTTTATTTAAGAATAAAACACAACTTATTATGTATAAAAATGACGTAGTTTATTTATTTTATTTCAAACGTGCGCATAATCGGGAGGAGGCCGCCAGACTACAGTCGTGAAATAAATAAACGTCAAAAGCCAATTAGATTTGTTCATGAAAATGTCCTACAGATCAGTAATCCTGACTAATGATCGTCCTCGAACAAATTTTAAACATAATAATACAAAAAAAATCATATGTTCGACAGAAAAAAAATATGATACAAAAATAAACATATACAATAATCACCAGTCTCTATATATTTCTATATCTTTCCCAATCCTCCCCTGAGTTGAGCATTTAATAATTGGTGTTGAAAGCTATAATAATAATAAAAAAAATTAACAATAACAATTAATATAATATATAATATAATTATGGCTCGCCTGCAAGCTCAGCGCATGGATCGACTCGCTGTACATATACATCATACGCACGCACCTACAATTAAGGTAAAATGAAATAATATGTAATAATAATTGAATTTGTATTAGGAAATTTCACGAGGCACCATACCATATTATATACGGTAATTTTATATTATTGAACTATTTGACCAGTGTGGGTCATTAATATATTTTGTGATATTATTACTATTGACGTAGTTTGTTTTACTATACAGGTAGGTATATATAGGTTGAATTCATTTTACGAACTAATTTTATAATTTGATATTTGAGCTAATTTTTAAAAAAAATGTTTAAAAACGTTTTTTAAATTATTAGAAAATAATGTAGTTATTTTTTTATTAAATTCTTTTATATTTTATTTTATTGCTGTGTGTATACTGTTTTTATAAAAACAAATTCTATTTACATTTTAACTTTATTGTATATTATTTCTTGTTGACTAATGTTTGACCAGTCTATTTTGTGTTATTATTGCTACGAACTTAATTTATTTTATTCATTGTACATATGAGCTATTTAAAAAATTTGATATTTGAATTCATTTTATTAGAAATTAAAGCGTAATCTACTAATTTTCGTAAAAGCTAATATAATTGGATACTTTCACTTAGATTCATAATATTACTATAAGACAGTATATCTTATGATTTATTGTGATTAAAGTAATTTATTTTATTATTATGACTTAGTACTACAATAGGTTAAATACATTTTTTCCGAAAAAAAATGCATTTAAAAAGGTGTCTTTAAAATATAATAATATTATTTGAAAGTTTCAAGTAGGTAAACGCAAATAATATTATTTTTCATTTAATATCTGTTTTCTTTCAAATTTGAAAATATCTATAAATAAAAACTGTGTTTACACATTTTTTAAATTTTAACATAAATGTGTTTTTGGGCTGGGTACAGATATTTTATTTTCGAACCGATTAGGCGTTACCTGACACTTTGTTTATCACTATAGAAGTCAATAGAATTTAAAAATTATTTAATTCCCACTAGGTGTGTGTACAATATTAATGGTTACGTCTTTTTAATACATATTTATAATTTTTTTGGCTATAGACACCTAGTCAATAGTTATCCATACCTACATAAATGTTTTTTAGAGCTTATGATAGTTAATTTTCACTGTTACAGGTGTCAAATAGGCAGTCTTGTAAAGTACTTGAGTAAAAGTATTCAAATACTTTTTAATTACACAAATACGTATTCAAAATATATTTGAAAAAAGTAGTTGGGCACAGTATTTGAATACTTTTTTGAAAGTATCTGTATTTAAAATCAAATACAATTTTTATACTCTTTTTTCGTCTTACTTTATGTGCAGGGACGCCAAATTTAAATAAAATAATACAAATCGTACATTTTTGTTTATAGATCGTTTATCTTTGTGTATCGGTAAATTATAATATTTTTAGAAGCCTAAGTTATAGTATTTGGTACATACACCAATGACCAAAAAATACTGCATTCTTATTCTAATGATTAAACTTATCTATAAGGACATATAATAGGTCAATGTAAAAAGGTATAAAACATCGAAAAAAAAAAAGAAAAAGTAGTTGTATTTGTACTTGAAGAATTAAGTACGTAGGTATTTAAATACGTATTTTAGATACTTTTGAAAATAAGTATCTGTATCTGTACTTGAATACTTTAAATTAAGGTAATTTGTAATACGTTTTACGGGTCACCAATAATATTCGTTTTAAGAGGACGCTACCCATGCATTTGTTGTTTCCGTCTTACACACGCACGACATAGCAAAATGTTGTTCACTAGTTTCAATAGTAGGTATGCTGTTAGTTTTGATACTAGAGGCAATTGACCTATTATCAAACTTTTAGGTAAGAACATTATCTGTGCTTAAGCGTTGGCTTTTATTCGATATTTTAATTTTCAAGCGAGATATGAGAATTTTTATTTTTTGGCATTTCACATACCCATATCTTGCTTGAAAATTAAAATATCGAATAAAAGCCAACGCTTAAGCACAGATAATGTTCTTACCTAAAAGTTTGATAATAGGTCAATTGCCTCTAGTATCAAAACTAACAGCATACTATTGAAACTAGTGAACAACATTTTGCTATGTCGTGCGTGTGTAAGACGGAAACAACAAATGCATGGGTAGCGTCCTCTTAAAGATAAAATGTAGGTACCTACGCAAAGCTGCTAATATTTTTTTTTTTGTTTTACGAACACCTTTTGATTGAATTTATTTACCTAGCAACAATAATCAAAGAAAAACAACAGTCCTGTGAAGTATTTGAGTGAAAGTATTCAAGTACTTTTTTAAGTATTGAATAACTTTTTGAATACTCTCAGCATAAAGTAATTTTGAATGGTATTTTAAATACTTTCTTTTGTATTAAATACTTATTTGTATTAAATACTTTGATTTTTTTTCGAATAATTAATTTTTATTTGAAATTTGGTTGGAAAAACATTATTTCCAACTACAGTAATTGAATCATAGTTTTATTTAATATTCTGTATTTCTGTGTTAGCTGAAGGCTTCTAAAAATAGTTAGATATTTAATAACAATATTTCCCTTTGTAGTATTATAGATAGGTAACTATTGATAATATCAGATACAATGCCTGCCTTAATGGTTATGTGGGATTACGGGAATAATAAAGACTTTTTCTTCAGTGGAGCGGGTATTTAGTGTGGGTGAAGCAACCATGACGAAAAAGAAATGCAGTATGACAGATGAACATTTTGAAAATAGTATGTTTCTAAAATCTAATAAACATTTATTTAATAAATAAAATAAAAATGATTATAAACCTATTATGTGTCTATATTACCTGCGTTAATAATTTGAAACGTACTTGAAAAACCAAAAGTATTTGAGTAGTATTTGAGTAGTGTCTTTAATACTTTAAAAAAAATGTATTCGAGTATTTACTCAAAATATACTTTTTAAAAGTATTATTTACAGGTCTGAAGTCGAGCAACCACATTTTCGCACTAGGAAGAGGTCTAGGGAAGAACATTGACTTTTTATAATTTTTCGATATCACAAAATACAGGGTACGAAAGCAGTAACTGTTCTCATCGTTTAAAAACGCATTATTTTTGAGTTTTTTAAACATGAATAACTCATGTCTTAATTTTGATATCGAAAAAATAAAAACAACCTTTCACGGTATAAAGTTTAACGTTCTCCCCTTTATAGTGTGAAAATGTGGTCGCTTATAACTCGAATGTTATTTTCAACAAATGACCACTGTGATAACTGATAATATAACTATGAATTGTTGACATAAGCTCTGGCCTACCAATAGTTATTATGGGTAATCCGTAGTTCGACCGTCTGTCCGTAACACGGACATACTATATCGATGTACATTGTACATATTTTATCAGATGTGATCTAAAAATAAATAAACTATAGCAGTTGGCAGTTGCTGCCTGTATAGGCTATAATCGATGTTTATAATCAGTTAAATTGAAAATAATATTAACACAAAATCGTATATTTATATAATTATATTAGATTATACTGTGAAAATTTTGTAATTACATAAATACCTACTTAAATTATTAATATAATTACATTTTCTGATGCGGATACGAGGGGAAGGACTGCACCGTGAAATAGCACCACGATAGTATCCCCCACCAAAAAAAAAAATTAAATTTATAATGTAACGCAACGCGTTCTTTTGCTAAGTTACTTCTAAATAATTAACGTAGTTACTCTTGCGTTACCCAAAAATAATAATAACGAAGTTACCATAACGTTACTGAAAAATGTAACTACGTTACAGTAACGAGTAACGCACGTTACGTTACTACCCAACACTGCTAAGTTGGTACATATAAATGTTGCGGGTCGCCACAACGGTAACATAATAATATAGTATACTGCATGAGCGGCGGCTGAGTTTGTCGCGGCCGCCGACTATAGGAGGCACCACCGTACGGTACCGCGCACGTTGAAGCACAAGACGGCGTCGGTGGCCCACGATCTATACGATCGTTTTCGGAACGCACCACCCCACCGCGAACGCCAGTCACGAAAATCGGGCGTCGAACACCCGCGCCGCCGTCCGATCCGTTCGCATTCCAACAAAACAGGTTTCCGGTTTGGACCTAAGACCGCCGGTCAACGAAAACGTTCGTTGTTCATCGCTCGCCGCCGACAACGCCCGGTATTATAATATTTTCTACGACGCGTCTGTTCTCGCAGCAATAAAAATAATAATAATAATATTTTATTCGTCGATGTCGTAGCGACAAGCGGCGGCGGCGATGCATAGTTGCAGCACGTCGTGTCGGACGCCGTACGGTATGCCGAGGCGAAAAATGATTACGTTTATTTTCAGTCTTGTAAAGAATAATTTTATTTTGTATTCAGAATACGTATTCGAAAAACATTTATAAAAATGTATTCTGAATATATATATTCGAATATTATTAGAATATTTTTTTCCCCGCTAATATTTATCAGTTTTGGAATGGTTGGAAATTAACATGGGCCTATGAAATTTCATTCAAAGAGAATAATTTTTGTTTATAACTTATAATGTGCCCAATTTTTAATAAAAAAAATATGAACTATTTTTCAAGTTCAAAAAAAGTATACAAAATTATTATCCAGAATACAGGTTTGAATAATTTTTTCAATAATAGTATTAAAATAATGTTTGAATACATTTATTCAAATACTTTACAAGACTGTTTATTTTATAATATAATATTTGTTTATACAATTTACAGCCGAATAAAAACATAGTTTAGATTTTTCGATATTACCATAAACTAAAACATATTATAATGATTGTACATTTGTAGATTGTAGATTTCGTATCCGTTAGACTGGGGTAGAATACTTTCAAAACTTTTTAGTTTTTGTTTTAAATACTAAACATTTTAACAAATTATAGGTTTTCTTCGGGAAAATTTGAAATTAGCGCCAACATGGATAATTTAATAATTCTAAATATATTATAATTATTTTTTAAGTGGTTGACACTTGATTTTAAATGTGTATACCTAATATTGTAAACATATTTTCCAGAAAAACAAGCAATATAATTATTATTGTAAATAAAAATATTTTTTTTTGGAATATAATACTTTTAAAAAATATTCTAATTAGTTATTCAGAATACTTTGGAGAAAATTATTTTTAAGGTATTTTGAGTGCTTAAAAATGATTACGAAAACTGTAATCGGAATATTACTCAAGACGGGTATTCGTTTAAAAACCAATTTTTGGCGTTCGACACCTAAATTTATTTTTGTTCTCTTTGTAAAGTTCCGTTTGTAATATTAATTTACTCTGTAGACTGTATAGAGTATAAACAATATAATTTTACTAAACCGATTCGATCAATTAAATCTATTTATAAATTGCAATACCAATTACCAATCATATTATATTTTATTTGTCTGCAACCTGCTTTTGAACTTAGTAATTCCATAATACCTATAGGTACATAAAATATTTTTATCTTATACATTTTTTTTTCAATCACAAAATTACAGTCTTTGAAAATAAAAGCTGAAAATATTGTAGAATTAAATGCTCTTAAAAACGTCCACATAGTCCTTAAAATATGCAAAAAAAATATGTAGGTATGAAAACATATTTATGGAAGTAAAAAAAAAATTTAATAATATTAAATAGAAAATTGTATTGTGTCGCGTTGTACTCAAATGTTTTGAAGGCTAAGGTACTGAAATAGACATAAAAAATAGCATCTAAACTTTGTTGTCCGACGTTGTTGTCGAAATGGATTTCGAACGTCGATCAATATAATAATAGCTGACCTAGATCAGACGTCATAGGTAATATATACAGGTACTAATAACTTATAAGTTATAACATTATATTATTATTATTTATTATGATTGCGACCAACGTCAGTTTCAATAATCAATTATTAAAAAACTCTTTAAAATTAGTGGACGTAAGAGATGTGTCCCGATCGCTTAATCGTTCCACAAGGTTTGGAATAAATAAGGAAATAATTACGTAAATGTTTAGAGATCTTATATTTATTTACCTGTACATAGTTATAGTTTGTTCAGTTTATATAAAAATCATGTAAAAACATGTACAAATCTCAAAATAAAATTGAAAATCTTTAAAAATGCCTGAAAAATGATATTAATAATTATTGTACATTAAGGCATTTTATTATAATTTTGAGGGCCAGAGAGGTTAAGACCTGTACCTACTAACTTCTGAATGGGCTTAGTCTTACCAATCCATATAAATGCGTTTTGTATATGTATGGACAAGAGAAAAAAAACAAACCGTGCACTTCTTAAGTTGTAACTCCGAACTTACTCAAAGTAAAAACGATGATAGTATCGTAGGCCACGGGCGACGATTACAAAGATTATTTCGGGAATCTTCAAAGGCATCCTCAGGGGAAGGGTAAGTAGAGGCAGTTGCCCCCTTGGCTTTATCTGGTTTAATTTTTATAATCATTATTGATGAGTTTAACACCCTAAGAAAATTCAAAAATGCACTGAAATTTATGAATAATGCACTAAATTATGTTTATTTTTAATAATATTGATATAAATTTTAATATAATTTTAGTATAAATTATAATATACATTTTAAACTTTTAAAGAATCGTGAAAAAGTTTTACAGATAGAACTGATCGTTTTGGACTTCTTAAATCTGAAAAATTAATTTTTTGATTTTTTATAGGTTTCGTTCATATATCTATTAACCTTTAGTCTTTACATAGATATAGGTTGTTAAATTTATATAAAAATCATGTAAAGCCGTAAAGGCATATACCAATTTAAAATAAAATTTAGTAAAAACTTCAAATTGTTCTAAAAATCTTAAAATGCAAACAATGACGTTAGAGTCAAAAAATGCAAAATAAAAATTAATTACATTCGTGAATGTTATAAAACGAGAAAACAAGTGTTGCATAGCTAGATTCGGATTACCTACATTGCAAAGTGCATCGAAATCCAAACCTCAATCATACATATTATGTAATATAAAATATCACAAATAAATATTTCATAAAGTTAAAAATAAAAAAAAAAATTTTACAATGTAATTTATTTATACAAGTGATTTACTAATTTACAATTAAAATTAAATTAAGTTTTAACTAGCTATTTACGTATAGTTCATAAATCTTAAATAGTTTTTACATTCTCTATCTATATGACAGAAAATATGTGACAAATAATACTTTATTAGTAATCAGAGAGTGAAAAATAAAAATATATGTTATCTATAATATTATAGTATAAGGCTTATAAATTGTTATATATATGTTTATATCTGGAGGGCTATCCTTACTAATAAAATAGTAACTAATAACATAGTCAAATATTATAAAAATAAATAAATTCAATAACATTAATATAATTTGACTTTGACTATAGATGAAAACATTATGAGCCTAACATTAGTGACCTAGATGTTAGCAGAGTCCCTGAACCAACACTAAGTGGGTGATTTACATGGGCATTTACCCGGCTGCCCCTGCGGTTTATGCGGCAAGTAAGTCTTAAATTATTTAAAAATTATAAAATGTACATAAAAAATTAGTAAGTACCTATTTAAATGTATTCAGTTAATTATTTTATTGATTTATTAGAGCCCATCCTGTAAAATATCTTAGTGTGTACAAAATTTATTTATATTTATTACATAAATATTATTATAATAATTATAAATGTGATTCTATTTCATGTATGAGTGTTATAATTTATCATATTATAGTATTTAGATTTAAAAAAACCAAATTTTACCTCTATTAATATTAAACTTTTAGTAACAGCATGGGCATGTTAATTTTTTTTAACTTGTTAGTTTAAGTTCACATAGAAAAATGTAAGTTAAGTTTAAATTATAAAAGTTACAAGTTGAAGAGCAAATAAAAATAACTTAACTAAATTAAAAATCAGTTACTTTTTTTTTCATATAAAATTTATAACTATACCTACCATTTTTTAAAGCTAACAAATAACATAGTAATTCAATAAAATAATGTAGGTACCTATGTATTAAAATGAATTACTAATAAAGGTATTTACACTTATTTATTTATTTAGGTGAATAGTAAATACGATGAACTACGCTACTATGGGCTTGCATTATTCGCAACGACGGACCATTAAATCGCTGTAATTCCATAAATTAATATAAATATTATAATAAGTAATAAGTAGTAATATTAATAATCATTAGGTTAGTGACTAATAAAGTGACTGAGTAAAGAGTATACAAACTTGTATTGGATAGGTATGGAATAAATAGTTATTTTTTTAATTTATTAATGATGCGGTTACCCCTATAAAATGTCTATAAATAACATAGGTATATATAAATATATTCTGTGAATATGCAATATTATGCACTATTATTATAAATTGTAATTTATCAATTAATATATATAATGTTTCGGATTATTATTATTATTTTTTTATTAAATTAATATTTACAAAATTAAATATATTTTTAATTTGTGGTTTAGCACTAAAATTAACTTAATGTGACAATAAAATTAATTAATTCAAAAGTAACCGCATAACATAGAAAAAACTCTTAAGTTAGAACTATAGAAGTTACTTCTTAAAAAAAGTAACTTGTTATTTAACTTAATCGAAAGTAACTTAACTTTAACTTTTTAACTTGTTAATAGCCAGCCTTGAGCAGTGTTGTGCTTAGATAAAAAAAAATATCTAGATATGGATAGATACTGTTGAAATTTATTTTATCTAGATATAGATAGATAAAATCACCTTTATCTAGATATTTATATAAGGCATCACCACAAAATGTAGAATAACAATGGAAAATTAAAATAAATTCATCCCATCAAACTTGAAATTGCATACACTTGGTGAAAACTTAAAATCTAGGCTCTAATAATTGATATATTAAATTTGACTTAATTTGTACTGTAGAAACTATGGTGTTATTGTAATTTTTATTAGTTATACATTTAAACCTATCATTAAAATTTTAAACTAATAAATATTTATTAAATTAAAAATATTAAATTATTTAGTAAAATTATATAAATATATAATATTATAATATTGCTATTTTCTTATCGACAATTATTTCTGTATTTTAGTATTTATAAACCATCCGCTGCGCAGCTGCAATAATTACCAGTTTCGACCTATGGTACGGTATCTCAGGTTCTAATACTTGTAAAGGATCCTTCGGTTTTCGTAATTCGGGCGTGAGACTTCCCCATATGGGGCGTTATAAAATTATAAATAATTCCCACCTCCCATGCATACATTACGTACATAATAAATCATCATTACTCATAATTAATAATAAATGCTTTATACAACTATTTTAGTACCAATTTTTGCAAGTAATATAAATGAGATTTCTTATTTCGTTATTTATTTTATATTGAATGATAATAGGTATTGTAGAATAGTTATTACTAATTATTAGCTACGTATTTTGTGAATTATCTAAATCAATTTATCTAGATGGCTATCATTTTTATCTAGATGAAAATTAGATGTCAATTAAATTTTTATGTTTTTTTTAATTAAATTTACCTAAAGCACAACACTGGCCTTGAGTAACAGTACTACATCACTAAACAATTAATTGTTTATAACATTTTTTTTTAGAACACATCTCGAAAATTAATACAAAATGTGTTTAGTCAAAACTCAGTTCATACAGTTTTTCAATATTTTCTTGACTATTAATTTACTTTTTAAAACTATTTCCGTGTTTGGTATATTCTGTTTTTTTTCCCGCTCTCATCTATAATGACAATAATTGATTTTTACACTATTTACATAGTGGTAAGAAGTCTTGATCTTTTTAAGTGGACGTCACACACGCATGTATTGTCTTCGTCTTACACATAGAAGACAGCAAATTTTCGTTCGCCAGTTCCAACAGAATGCTTTACTGCTGTTAGTTTTGATATGAGAGTGAATCGACCTATTATTAAACTTTTAGCTAGGTAACAACGTTATCTCATAGGTTTTTTACAATATTTTAATTTTGAAGTGAATTATAAGCATTTTAAAATATATATGTCGTTCAATTTTTGTTTATATCAACATCATCAAAATCATCTCTCTCCTCCATGATGTAGATTTACAATCATCATCTTTTCTTCAAGCGCCTGTTCAGCATCTTCCAGCGTTACAGTTTCTACTTCTGTAGTTTCTTCATTGTAAATTACTTCTAAACCTTTTTCTAAATCATCTGTTTCATTTATAATATAATTTCCATCTAAAACTTTGAACCCAGGTGGTATATCATTTATGTCAGAAATCAATAATTCTTTGGTTGCTGAAGTTGAAGGAATAATGTCATAAACTTTATGGAAATTTCTCAAATGTTCTTTAAGCATTAAACTTGAATCGAATGTCCTATCACACTCAGTACACCAATAATTTTCATATTCTGTTTTGTTTTGTGGTTTAATGCCACATTTATCCAAACTCTTATGTTGTTCTAGATAATCTTCGGTTGTAGCAACAAATTCACAACCGTCACATTGAAGAAATTTGAAATCAGCAGGAGGCTGAATTTTGTGTTTTGTGTACATGTGATGTATTTGTAAGCTCTTGTGTACAGAAAAGTGTCCACAGTGTTCGCAAACTCTAGCGTCTTCTTTTTCATTATGTTTTTCTACTAAATGTCTCCTGTATATAAAATAAGAATCTAATTCAAACGGATTGGTGTCAGTTCCACAAAGATTACAGGACCAAGGGCCAATTATGTTCATGATATCCGGCTTGACTTTGTGAGTGGTCATTGGTTTTTCAACATCACACCCAGCAAGTAAAATTTTGTCAACTGAATTACGAGTGTTGATAATTATGTTTTCAAACTGACTTTGGTTAGTACTAGACACGATTTTCAATTTAATGTTGCCTTTATTTTGCAATAAATGTGGGTAATTCTCTAAGATTTTTTGCACTCTTTTGCTATCGGTGTTCTCTAGGTCCGTATCACTGACAATTTTTAACTTCTTGCTTACTGGTGATGATATAGTTTGAGTCTCACATTTAATGAATTGGGTTCTATGACCCTCATCTATGCTCTTATTAATCAATTCTCCATTGGAAGCTCTTTTGAGAATTGCTTTTGCACTATCGCAATTGTCTTGTTTAGTTAAAGGCGCACTATCATAATTGGGTAATTCAAAAGTTTGTTCTATGAACTCAGGTACCTCGTCGGCATCACATTCAAAACGCATTGGTTTATTTTCACTCAAAATATCTATAGCTTTCATTGCATTAATAAAAGTAGATGCTGGGTTATGTTTAGATAGTGATCTAACGGTCTTATTAGTTTGAGTGGTTCGTTTCTTTGGAGGCTTATATTTATTTAGTGCAATTGCTGAATGAGTTTTTGATGTTGAAACTTGTGGAGAGTTATATTTAGGAGTTACTTTGATTTCCCCATTATGTGACTCCAGAAGGTTAAGTAACACAGTAACCTGTAACATGTCAGCTACTTCGATTAAACTCTTACGACTATCTTCGGTGAAACAAAGTTGTCCGGTATACATAAACATGATAACACTCTTAACTGCATCAAAATTTAGATGTACAGGCATTGTCATTATTTTTTCAGTACTTGAGCGAGAAACAAAATACTTTGAACACGTATTCAAAACAACTCTATGGACTTTAAAAAATTCATTTGACCCTGAACGAATGGTAAAGTCGCAGTTTTCATCTTTTTTGGCCAAATGGTTGAGGCGCTGCATGAAGTAATTGCCCCAGTTGTCAATTTGCAACCGACTAGTAACCGACATAGTTGCTAACGAACAATATAAAAACCAAATATTATTTATTAGAATCAATTTTGTAAGTATAGGTAAATATTTTAATAATACTTTGAAAGATTTGGTAACACAATTTTATAGATTTATTTAACCAGACCTATATTTTAATTAATTTGATTACAAAATTTAATAATATAAAATGTGTATTGGTAGGCACAAAAATTAAATAAAATAATATTTAGATGAAATATAGACCTGACCAGATATAAAAATTAGTAAAAATTCAACATTTATAATCAAATGATATCTAAACTATGATCAAATACAAATTCCTGTGTCATATACTAGGTATAGGTATGTGGATGTAATTGCAATTTAAATTAATGCAATTAGGTACCTACCTAAGTAGATAAGAATATATTAATTAAAATTTACTTTTCAAACTGTTCAAAATATGTTTACAAAGTATAATTACAAAGGCAACTAGGAAAATTGAATCAAACATTTCAACACCTTTCCAGAGGCCTATTTGTTTTTTACCTATATGATGTAAGTATATTACCTGTACAACATTCAAGACCTACATCCACAGAGTTATTATGTACCTATCTATTTCAAGCTATTAATGAAATAATTGAAAATAGGCGAACGATATTTTCATATCTATCGATAGGTAAAATAGATTGGCAGTGATCAGTTTTATGTGGTACCTACTGATGATTCACCTACAACGGCAGGATGTTACACAGCTTGTGGTTCCAAATATCGGTCTGGAGGCAGCCTCTTAAGTCTGGTTGTCTGGAGATATAAAGAGCTCCGTGGCGATCTGTAAAAAACGACAACGATGAGTATGTGTGGATCACTGGTGGTCGAGACGACGTGCCAAGACGATGGGTATGCTGACGGGTAAAATGATTGTTTTTATTGTCGAGCTTCGACGGCGCCGATGTTTTTGAGCTATTATTATTAATATATTGGTCAAACAGAATGCGATGGCTGCAGCAAACAAACAGCACACCTACAACTGGTCGGACCGCGTCGAGCGCTTATCGTGAGATAGTGCCGGGCCCCGTGCGTGCGTCGTTGGGCGGCTGCTGATAATGCGGTGGGCAAACGTGAAACGATCGCGTCAGCCATCGGGACACACTGCTGACGACGCGCCACCTACTGATGACGGCGGCGGTGGTAACGACGGTGACGACGACGACGCGAATCGGTGCTGCCACACGGCTGATCGTTTCTCGTTACGTACGGTTCCGCCGCCGCCCGAGGCTTATAGATAATATATTATTATTATCTATAAACCTTGGCCGCCAACTGAGTTCGTAATTACTTATCATTGTCATTTGTCAGACGTCAACTACCACGACAAATAGATCTATTTTGGCATGTTAAATACTACGTCGAGCGCTCTATGCTTGACATAGTGTAAGGAATAAGAATTATTATGATCAACACGAACCTTGTCCAAGTTCGCGCATGTGCAGTGAAAAATAACAACTTGTGTGAGAAACTATTTAGGATGCCCAAAGATGTGAGCTAATGAAATTAAATATCTATGATTTAATTAATTGTTAATTGAATGCATTTTAGATAATTACTAATTAATATCAATGTTTAAAAATTACAATAAAAGTTTTTTAATTTTGCTTATTGCAGAAATAACTATATTTATTAGTTGTTTAGTCATAATATTATTTAACCGTATGAATGTCCTTGTGCGTACCATACATTTTAAGACGGTTAATCTCAATTATGTTGTGCAGTTTACTTAGTAATATGTCTCTGACATTCTTCATGACTCCTGGAGAAATGTATTGAATAGAAAATCAATAAATACAGTTTTAATATTTCTACAAAATAATATCAATATAATATCATATAATATGCATAGCCTGACCTAACCTAACCTGGAGTCTTTTTCAAAGTGTTTTTGATATGACATTCGTTAAAAAAATTCTAATAATTTTGCCACTTGTATCATGCTCTTTGAAGGCTTAATCAAATTACCTTAAGACATTTGTTCGGTCCAAGATGAATCAGATCCTATTACATCACCAACTTTTTCTTCTAGACTTGAATATTTACTCAAAAATTTTCTGGCTACTGAGCCTGTTACATATTCCAAGTACTCAATTTCAACATCAGACATGTGTAACGCATTAGTTAACAACTACAAGTTAAAATAAAAGTACACAATTAACTACATGCGTACTATTGTTAATTAATTAACGTATTTATTATTACAGCTATGTCCATGATTGTGGTATAATAAATTTATACAAAAGGATTAATATACATATATTAGTGAAATAAAGGTACCTGTAACTCAAATTCCTTGAATAATTATTCTAAACTACTTTCGGGTATTTGATAATTAGATGAGGAATGAATCTGATGGAATCTGCACTCTAATCATATTATGTAATTTGGGCTGCAAAATTAATATGTAAATATGTCATATGACAACAGAATGGCCTTGGGGCATCTAGTGAATACAAAATATTTTAGTAGAGAGTAATATTTTAATTTTAAATTCTGAGCGGCTTAATGACTGTGTTAATTATGTATTGAGTGTAATTTTTATTTAATTAAGATTATTTTTTATTCCATTAATATTTTTTATAAATTTTTAATTTTATGGGTCATTTATTCAAGTAGGCTTTTTTAATTGAAATATACTTTTTTGTTGATTTTTGATTTTTATTCAACTGCTTTTGTATCCTATTTAGATTTTTTATTACACTAAAATATTGTTTTATTTAATTAAACATTTTTATTAATTTAGGCTTTTTCATTTACATTTTTTTTTATTCTATTCAGATTTCTTATTAATTTTATATTTTTTTATTAAAGTAAGAATAATTTTAATTTATTTGGATTTTACTTTAAAATAATATTAAATATAAAAAATAAAAAATTATGAAAATATTACAATATATACTACAACTACAATACTACAATACTACTTTAGTGAAATTTGAAACCACCGGGAGTAGTATATTTAATTCAGCGTTGAAAGAGTTTTAAAAGTCTATGATTATATAAATTGTATTATTTCAACTTGTAGAAAAACAATTGATACTCCAGTTCCAATAATGATTATTTCCTATACTATAAATAATGGAAACATAAATGGCATACAGAAATATCTAGATTCTAGAATTGATTTAGAAAAAAATTAATGTGGTAACATCGATGATAAAAGTGAATCATGCCTGGGAATTAGAACTATGAACTAAACGTCAAATACATAAATTCAAAAACAAGGGTTCCGTGTAAATTTTTTGTTTATACAATTTAAATACTGGAAAGTATTAACATTATAAAATAATAATATTTATATAAATGAGATGTAATTTTTATTTTTTTATAACATTTAATAAATAAAAACATTGTTTAAAATATTTAATCTTCATTATAATAGTATGCGTAGTCAGAGGAGGATTTATCATTTTTACGGCTATAGGCACCAACAATTGGTCGCCCCTATAGTTGGTGAACAAGTTACAATACCCCTCCAAAATACCTAATCTAAATATTAAATATATAGACAATAGTAGTTGACCTCCATTTGAATTTTTAGACTTTTTTTTTCGCCTTTAGTTATTTAGCCTACTTTGAAGAAAATGTCAATGGATGTTCACTGAATTTTAATAAATACCTAAAATAATAATTTTTATTAATTATAAACCATCAATAATAAAATAAAACTTTAACCATTGTTAGGAACATTAAGTAAAACACTACAATTTATGATATTTATTTGTTAGTCGACGTATTTTTAAGGTAGCGACGCGGGCTCTGGGCAGACTATATCACCGTGTTAAATATAGTATTATCAAAAACTGTTTTCTATACAATTGTTTGCTATAATATTTACAATGACTATAAATTAAAATGAATTAAAATAGATTGGTTTACCGTATATCACATACGATATACAAAAATATAAAATATAAAAATTACGCACGTTATTAATTATTTTTCGTAAATATAAAGTTTTTAATTTTCCAATTTTTTTTTTATACGTTTGATGTTTTTTAATAAGACACTACAAAATTTGCCACCCTAGTCAGCCGAGCTGCCTAAAGTGCCTAATGGGAAATCCTCCTCTGGTCATGGATCTCGGTGGACCGGCTCAAACCAGCGTTCGTGCTTCGCGACGATCCGATCATGGACCATTCATACGCCGCTCAATCCATCAGCAGTCAACCGACACTGAAAATTGTTGTGCCATTTTCTCCTCCGTCGGGGGAGGGGGGGGGATAATGCGGCGAACCCACGCCACATGATTCCTCTCCGGAGTCGGTAATTTGTAAGACGGTTGGTGACGTTGGTTTTATTCGTCGCGAGCCCGGCCTTTGCGTATCTGCGTTCACCGGCCGCCAATCTCTTCCCACGCAACGACGTTCACGTACACGCGTCCACACACTCGCTCCCGCGCCGACGCGTAACCTACCACCTTTGCAGTCTTATAAAAAATACTTTTGAAAAATTATTAAGATGCTAATACTAGTAATCTAATAAAATAGTATTAAAAATACTTATGAAATAATATTATAAAAATGTGTTTTACGAATGTTAACAAAGTATTCGAATACAAATATAAGTATTTTTTTAAAAGTTTGTTCTGTATAATATTTATTTATATTTTAATATTTATTATATTATGTTACTACCTTGCTACTTATCATAGATTTTAACAATTTGAAATATTAACTAACAGTGTAGAATCAAGCAAAATAATATTTTTAAAAAAATTATCGAAATGTGTTAATCATTACAAAATTTTTAATTCTTTTTAATTACATTATTTTTTCAAATATAATATTCAAATCAATTGTTTTTTCAATATAATTTTTATTAATGTCAAATTGTTGTGAAAAATAACTAATAAAATAAAATTTATGGTATTTAAATACAAGTATTTACATTTTGTTAAAAATACTTTTAAATAGTATTCAGGATACTTAAAAAATACTTTATGAAAAAGTAGTATTTAGAATACCGAAAAATACTTCAAAAAGAATTTTAATACAAGTATTCAAATACTTGTATTCGAATACTTTACAAGACTGCTCGTTTGACAATTTGGCCTAGGTACCCGGTTTGACGATCGACATCACCGTTTACAAGAACCACTCGTGACCACTCGCCATATTATGTATTGCCTCCGCGGCCGTGGTTGTTATTGAATTTTATAATTATTCTTATCAAATTTATCTAGTGTGCCATTAATAAACAATCATTTTTTTACCACCAAAGACTCGTTGTCAACTAATTCCTTTTCTCTCGCACACTCGCCCAAAAAACACGTCCAAGTTGGAGGCAGTCGTGTGATAACCACACGACCTCCACATTATCTATGATAAGATATGATATTTCGTTATTATCAGCTACTCCCCCATTCATCGTATCGAAGACATAACTACTAAAGTGCCACTGATGTTTTCGTTTTTCAGTAGTTGTTTGTTACGTTTTTCTATAAGTGCGTTGTGTTTGTACTTAGTAGTAAATATTATTACCATAGGCCTATGATTCGTAAAATTAATATTTCGTAGTAAAAAAAACAAGTAGGTAGTGTTTATGTTATTATTGTAACTTACTAACGTACTTTAAAATCGTGACGTAATTTTTTGTTTATCCGTATGTAAACGCGAATCGCAGCAAGAAATATTTAGAAATGATTGTACATATTTAGAATAGGTAGGCTCGAATAGCTTTTACTAGTAGAGTGTATTATATTATTTGTGCAACTCCTGTAATCGGCTAAACGTTAATTATTTGTGTTTGTAGTTTTTGTACCAGCTCTAATTATTGAGGTTTTTCTATTATTTACGATAGTCGGCTCACTAACAAAGCTGTCAGTTATTATGTATTATTATTTTACGACAGCATCAAATGATCACTCCTGAAAAACACACATGTATCACATCAGCCATCACTTATATCATAGCGCTTAACATAGTTCTCTTTTGCTACCTACACCTACTAAAATTTACTGACAAAGACTTAATGCTCAATTGTATGACACATTACATAAATGTGTATTTATGTATTATTGTATTTACACATTATGCATGATACAACAACTTATTTTATTATTATTATTATTTATCGGTTTATTTATTTATTCATTCACACATTATTAAACATATAGGTACCTACAATTATTATCATACATGATATACACAAAGTAGGTAAACACGTTCATCCTAAGCATTACGCGGCTCATTAGTTTTGCCTGGCGACCCGAACATTACTGGTTGAACTGCTCATCACCATACACACTTCTTATAAATCAGTAAAATCACCAACGTATAGGATAGTCAAAGTGACGTTATGCATTTCATCCAAACCATTTTATAGAGTCCGCTCAAGTACAGATAAGCTAACTATTGTTAATCAGTTCCTGGTTAAAACAATATCATTTAATTCAAATTTAACACATCCATTACAGTAACCCACACAACATATTATACAGTACAGCAGAGCGATTCCCACTTAGCCTATCTTTTTTACTAATTATTTTGAGATTTAAGTTTTTGATATTAATTTTAATTTCATAGAGGATTAGGTATTAATAATTTTTATCGAGTTTTATAATTTACATTGAAATTGATTTCATGCACTGTTTTTAGTCTTAAGGTTTCAAGTACCAGATCTAATTTATATACAATTGGCAATGCAAAATACAAAGCGAATTCCGGAACTTAGGCGATGTAAACCAGCTCAATATGAGTATAAAAAATCATGTTATGGAGAGATATTTCAAGTTCTACAATCCTTACGCAAGTAAATAGTAATAGTTATTTAAACTGCTAGATAAATATTGATAAAAATTTTTGTTTTTAGAGACGAGATTTATTGTGATTTTAAATTAGAAACCTATGATGGCAAAATTATATGTGGTCATAAAGTGGTTTTAGCATCACCTTGTTGTCCATATTTCCATGCAATGTTTAAAAGTTGTGAAAAAAATAATCAATATTTTGTTATTATGAAACAATTAGATTCAACCGCCTTACAGCTGTTAGTAAACTTTATTTATTCTGGGGAAATAACAGTCACTGAAAATAATTATCTTTAAGTAGTTTTTTCTTTAAATACATGTTTGTTGTGAATAATTAATTTATATTTTGTATATTTATAATTTTTTAAGGTAAAGATTACGTAATTGAAGCATTATATTTTTATTTGCTTGAGTCAGATGAGCTTGTCACTATTCCATATGGCAACCGCACAAAACCCAGACAGCCTGGTGGTTCTCATAAAGTATGAATCTACTGTAATTTATATATCTTTCCAATATATATTATAACGTTTTAATTATAACAGGTTATTTTAGCGGTTGGTGGATTAAGGCATGGGCAAAATCTTGATAGAACAGAATGGTATGACCCAAATATCAACCAATGGCAGCCTGGGCCACGAATGATTGCATCACGTTTCAGCTGTTGTAAAAGATAATTTTTTGATTTATGTGAGAGGTTTGAATCTCGGATCACCTCATCAATCTGTTTATCTTCTAGATTTATCTTCAGAATCACCTTTTTGGAAACCATCAAATGATATGTTAGTTAAATTACGACATTTAGGAGTTGGAGTGATAAATAACTATCTATATACTGTAAGTTATATTGAAATATTATTCATTAATTTCTTAGTAATTTCTGTTATAAAGTAGATACTTATAAATTATATAATAAATTCAAGGTTCTGACAGTAATTGTTGTTTAAATAGTACTGAAGTTTTTTACTGCAGAGCTCAAAAATGACATATGGTATCTAGTATGACTACTAAAAGAAGTAGTTTTGGGATTGAAGTAATGTATAATATCTTATAATATGTGGTAAGCAAATATTTTTTTTTATGATTTAAAATTTGTAAAACCTACTATTTATCATAAATAAATTCATCCAAGGATTAAATAATGGAATACTTTGATGAATGCTGAATAATTTTAATATCAAAAAAACTACAAGTCTGGGTGTAAAACCTAACCTTTCCGAGAAATGATAATTATTATTATTTGTTAAATCGGTGTATCGTTATTTTCCAATGAACCGTATTGTCTTTTACAATATGTCATTAGTACCTACTGACATTGAGTTTATGTTTACAATAACATTATAACATTAAAATTGTATAACGTTCAAATGCCCAAAAACAAAAATACAATATTTTTTTTTAGAATAAATGTTGTAAATAATCTAAATTTAAATGCAAAAAACAAAAAAAAAGTGCTTATGTATTTTGAATATTTTTCAATTACTATTGTAACATTATATTAGGAGACTAGTATTACATTTTCAAGCTTTTTAACTAAACGAATAAAATTTAATAATAATAATTTAATAATAATAATAGTTATAATAAGAACAAAATAAAATAAAACCCCAAGCTCAAAATGTCGACTTTAAATCTGTTTGGTATTATGATATTTATTATGAAACAATTTGTAACGACAAAAAATAATTTTGTAACTAAACCGATGCCCCGGCAAAAAATGTCACGTCACTTTTAAAAGCAAAGGAAAACACCCAAAATAATTAAGGAAAATACACTGATGACTGATGAGTGGCGCCAGTAGTGATGAAGTCTGGCGCACGCATAGATAAGTATATAGAATAGATAGGCAACTTCCATGTTATAAAAACGAACCGTTTAACAGCGCTCCCGGTGGTTGTACGACAAACTAAAACAGCGCTACCATCGATAGTTTATGTTATATCGATTATATAGCTTATCGATAATTAACAATCGATAATTAACTACCATTACTATCGATGATTTCATCTAGAAATAAAATTGTAGGTAAGGAACTTTGTAATAAAAAAAAAAAAACATTTTCTTATAAGAGATCATTTTTTATTAAATTGTTATTAAACAAACAATTGTATATTACATAAATGAATACAAGGTAAATAATAAATTGTATAGTAAATAAATAATAAATTTAAGGTTTTTAAACCTATTTCAATACAATAAAGTAAAATACAATTCCATATTATGATTATACAATTTAAAAACAACTATCCTAATATCACCACTTGTAATTATGTACTGTTGAGTAAAAATATAGTTTAATTAATACACAAAAAATAAATTATAAAATGATTTGTTATAAATTATAATATTAAATATAATTAATAAGGTATTAAATGAATAAATATAAATGTAAAATAAATATAAAATAATATAACTAAATGTGTTATAAAAGTTATAAAGTTGTCAATTATTGCGTCCTATTAACACTAAAATAAAATCAATTCATGCACTTTAAATTAAGTTAAACTTTCCCTGAGCTTTTCTGTTCTTAGAATGCTTTAAATACCACGTGTAGGCCAATTTTTTAATAGGATCAGTCTCATTGTCTTGCAATTGCCTTTTTCCTAGAAGGATTCTATTTACTTCAGTACAATATTGTTGTATCATCATTTTAATTGTAAATTTAATTATGTTCAGCCGGAAAAAATCTTTGTGTTTCAAACAATTTAATTCCAAAGGGAAAATTAGTTGTTGATTTAAGGCATTAGTCAGAGTTGAATGTATATTAGGATGAAGACAGACATTTGACATTTTTTCTCCAACAAAACATATGATTTGTTGAACTATTGAACATAATGTAGATGATGGGTATTTTAAAGTTGGATGATTTGATTGAAATTCTCGAGAAGTTATTAATGAATGATGTTCAGATATCTTTTCTGTACAAAGCTGAGCGAGGCATGTTTGACAATTTTTAAAAAAAGTTTTATTTAATTTTTTTACTATAAATCCGGTAATGTAATTTTGAGCTTGTCCGCGAACAAAAGAAGTAGTCATTGATAAATTATGTAGTGTAGGAGGCAAATCAGCACTAATGTCAATTTGATTCTCAAGTTCAGACGTTGAAGCAATGGCACTCTCAAAGAAATTTTTGAATGATGACAAGCTTCCTTCTGTGAAGTCTTCTTCGCAGTTCGATCCTGGTGAGTGGGTGGACACCAAATTATTCAAAACTAAAGTTTTGTATGCAGAAGCAAATGCATGACAATTTGGATTTTTTGAACCAATACTTCTGATTGCACCAAAGAAGCATTCTAACGGGTCCTGATTAAGATGCCGAGGAAGAAAAGAATGTATACCATTCAGATCTAACATCTTGGACAGTGTTTGAAAAGCTAAAACAAACAATTTTTAATGTATAGTATTATAAAAAAAATTTATTGTTAAAATTTCATACATCGAATAGTTGTCATCCAGTTTTTGATCGTTGGAACTGATTTTTTTCTACCATTCTCAAATACAAAGCTCATTGTACTAAGCACTTTTAAACTTTCGGCCCAAACAGTTTGATGGATAGAATTTTTTTTGACAGCAGTACGGTATATTTTTCCATCAGTTACTTTGTCGAAACTTCTATTTAGTGAGTAGAAAAGTTTATCAAAAAAAGGCATATAAAGGCTGTGTCAGCAGCATCTGTATCAATGATATTACGAGCTGAAAACATTTTAGTTATTAGTCATTAATTCACATTTCATTGTGTATTAAAATCTTACATGCAAGAAAGTTCATAGTGGAAGAAACTCGTTGCGAAAAAACTTGTGTAGCTTATTTGACTTTCATCTTTGCAATTTTGTCTCGAACTATATGCTGATCTGTTAGTCGTGGCAACATCTTGCAATCTGGAACAGCACTATCCATGTTGTATAGATCTTCAAGATGTGACCATTTTGCATGTTTTGTATTGTTATCAATTGTAAAAGATAAATTTTTGGTTAGTAAATTATTTCTAATACATTTCATTAAGTGCGGGACATCATATATATGAACCAATTTCAGCCTTTGTTTATCATGTAATTCAACTTCATAAAATTCATCGTGATACTCTGAGTTGTTTTTTAAATGATTAAGTCGAGTTTCATTGTTCAAAATATTTATTGCACCAACATTTGCAGTTCCCTGGTCACTAATAGTTGCTACAACACGAAGGCCTGTCAAATGAACAGCCTCAATTACCTATTTTCAAAAAAAATATAGTAATAATAGTAATTAGTAATCAATAATAAATATCACATAACTGAAATTAAATTACTTTTTTCAATTGACAAACAATTTCATATTGGTTTGTGGCTCCTTTGCAAAATGTGTACATAATTGGCTGTTTGAATTTTTTTTTTATTCCTCTTAACATGAAGACTAATGCATGATCAGCAATATTATTAATTTTACTATGTCCTGTATTCACAAACCCATCAATTTCATCGGTAACTGAATTATAGGTCAAACCACTTGACAAACACACCTCGTCAAACATAATTGAACAAAACCTGAAACAAATATTTGTAAGTGAAATAAATAAAATAAAATATATAATCAATTTAGCTTTTTACTTTTCTGATGGCTTGAGCTTTTGAACATTATCCTTAAGTACTTTCATCATCAATGGACATATTCCTGGTGAAATTCTAACACTAGATAGGATGTTATTCAATGTCCGTTTGCTTGGCAAGGTAAACAATTTTGCCAACATGCGATAACATTTTGGTGAACGTTTATACAAAGATAAACTTAACATTTTTTCATCCAAATTAAATCTATGTCCTCTGCTACACTTTTTTGTCTCTCTAACTTGAAGTTGCATTAACAATGAAGCAGCAGCAGTAGTTTTTTGTGACAGCCGTGAAACTAAATATTTATCAGTGAACTTTTCAGCATCTCTAATTCTTGTTTTAAATAAATTTTTTCGGTTCGTATTACGTCGATTTTGTTTAAGGAGCAGATTTGTAATTTTATAAAATTTTCTACAATTTGGTGTTAAACGATTACAGTTGGCAACCCCAATTTGTTTCAAAATATCTAGAATAAAAACCAAAATTTAGACAAATACTCAATTGTAAAAAAGATAAATCAATCTACAAGCCAATCAAAATCAATTTTTTAATATTTTCTATTAATTCTAAAAACAAGAATAAATAAAAATCATAAGCACCAGGTCCAGTTTTCTGTTTTCTTGCAGTTGGTTTAGCATGCTTACCATGCAACTTATTAGCATTTCCAGAATTGCTTACTTCTAAATTCTCTGCTGTTAATACCAGAAGCAATAAATAATCAAGCTTAATAGCAATAGGCATATTAAAAAGCAACAAATGTAAGAAATACAAAATGCTAATTTACTAAATTTGCAATAAAAAATAAACTTCATACCAATCTGGTCTGGTTCAACTGAAGATATATCTAACACATTAAACCCAGACATCATGGAATCGTTCATTGAAGGTGAACTTGGACGGACTATTAAAGAAAAAATTAAACCTATATTTAGAAACATTAGATAAATAAGCAAATAAATTTGTCTTTACCATCATTAAAAACTGGTGTATTATCAACATCATTTGAAAGACATGTAGGTGTACCATAACTATCATTAAAAACTGGTGTATTATCAACATCATTTGATGTACATGTAGGTTTACTATGACTATGATGAACTAGTAAAAGAACAAAACATGTACATGTTAAATTAATGTTTGTTTAATTAATTAAACACCTAAAATATTAGGTTAATAAACTTATAAAACAAATATATTAAAAATGGGTATTTTATTTAATATTTACTTACATGGCAAGTTAAGCGAAGGATATGAGTTGGCATTCAGTCTTTTGGTTCCAGGGCTTGAACAATCAGCAGTAAAGTGTACAGCACAAATCACTTTCTTGGCATACACATCGTTACAATTTTGTTTTTCTAGTCCGACAATTTTCATCCAATCACATAGTCTTGTCATGTTGGTTTTCGGATTAGGAAAACGATGACAAACAACACCTATTTGGTACCGTTATATTAGATATTGTGGTGTATCTTCGGAAACATGTTTTTGTAAGTTATATTGATAACACAAAGAAAAGACTTATTTTTTTGGTACTGAAGTTGTAGTAAATGTGCATTTGAATATTAACAAAACATTTGGTTACTTTAATCTACAATATTTATTACAATGATACATACCCTTTGAACTACATCCTGCCACAACACACTTGGAAGCGTTCTTGGATGACATCACAAACAGAATAACAGAATAATGGCAACTAATTATAGTTAATATTAATATTAATATTTAACTTATGAAAAACGAGATGACAATGACAAATTAATAACGTGTAAAGACCACAGCATAGATAAGTATATAGAGGTTAGGTATGAACGTCTGGTACAATGGCACATGATGGAGCGGCGGGCGGAGGGAGTTGGTGACATTAACTGCTCCTGGTGGTTGTACAATGTAACTATAGCGCGGAACCAATTACCCATAAGGAGTTGCACCAGCCTGGGCGCACGGCAATAATTTGTGACAAGAGTACGCACGTGCGCGCCGGCGCACCGCACGCCGCGTGGATACTCACAACGGTTACGCTCCGGCCGGGGGAACAACTCGGAGAAGTCAAGTGACAACGTAGTTGGTCGACCGACCGCGCGCGCTTTCTGTGCTGCGTTCTCGGATATCAGATATTTAGTTGCGCGCGCATTGACGGGAGGCGGTGCGCAATTCGATGTGCAACTATTACTACACCGCATTACAACGTCGCGCGCGCTCGCGCACGTGTTTTTGTTATTTACGGTCGTCGGTGGCGGTGGGACTATAATAATAATTATATAGCAGAACAGGCGTGCATCGTCGTCATCCCCTCTACCACGACCAAGGCGGAACGTGTCGTACGCTCCGACGGCCGCCGCGGCAGCGTTCGGTATAATATTATTTCGAGGGCGATGAGAAAAGTAACTCGGTGTGGTTACATTACATTGTTATTGAAAAAACATAATATTTTTGTTATTGTTATCGACGGGTAAACTGTCTATGTGGTCGACGGACGGTATACCTCGTAATAAGAAATATATAAAAATATATTTAGACTCAGTTTTCTTTATAGAAATTTTAAGCTTTTTTAGTGCTTATATCTATAGCTAATGAGTGTTATGATAAAATTATATTAATTATTTTGTCGATAGTATACACTCGAGTCAATGAAAATTTGTTCATATAGTATTATTGTAAATTAGATGTTAATAATACATATTTTATACATTGCAATCAATATTCAATGGATATAATTATAAAAACATTCTTATCATAATTTAATAGAACATATATAGTGTCTAAATATGATTTTACATAATGTAATAGGGGTGCACATATTATATTATAAATTACGTATTGTACAGTCGAAGATATATAAAAAAAGTACAATATATGAGTGCTGTTGACATTCTTAAGACACAAAAAAACATATAACATAATAAATTTATTATATATGCCTTAGAAACAATTAATAGCAATTTGATTTAAACATACAAATATATGACAAAAACTATATACTTGGCTTAAATAAACGTTACGATATTTACTTGTATCGCAAGTATCTATATAAACAGGTGCATATAAACAAATTTAGATGTTTAGTTGACGCCCTCCAAGAAACGATTCTCCCATCACTCTGCAGGGTTAGATGATGAACACCACTCAATATCTCGAATTTTCTAATAATTTGTTATTATTCCATTTATAATTATTTTCATTGTCAGATGAAGTATTAATCCTTTTTCTTACAGATCACAAAATATTTTTTGTTGAAATTGTAGAAAACAGTTAACATAAATTTAAAATAATAATTATTGATACCAATAATTAATAGTTTAAATCTTATAAAAATAACATGTGACGTTTTGTTACAATTCTCAGTGGGTGGGCTGGCGAGGGGGCTGGGTCTTTTTTTGGAGAGGGTTAAAGCTCTCATTGGCCACCCATTAACACCGGTGACCATCAAAGCTCCTCCTGCGGACACATATTTGCAACGCCCCTCGGACCAGCGACGCACAAGTTAAATAATACACCTCTTACTTATATAACCCAATCTAAATTGTCGTGAATATTCAAATCGCTAGTCGTATTTGATGACGAAAACAACACCCTTATACCTTATCTATACTCAACTACATTGTCAATTGCATGGCACGAATGTATTATTTTATAACATTTAATTATTATTGCTATATTGCAAGTCACAGAATCACCATTTATATTATTTACTATCAGGCGCATGTCCCCAGTGTTTTTAAATTGTTTTTTATAAATCACGTGCGAAGTTTGCCGTGACTGTGTACTTGTACCGATGTATTGTTCTACTGTTATTGTGTTTTACATTATATTATTATACGACAGGACCGGATGGCCAGTCTGGGCTCCACAACTTGCGAGTTTTAAATTATTATTATTATTATATAATACAGTAGGCCATATTTACCACCCGTTGTTATTTCTAATATAAATATTATGTTTTTTTGTCCGGATACACGTTTTTTTGTATCTAACCGCTTTCTTTAAGGTTTTCGTTGCCATACAGGTAACTTCTTAATAACAAAAAAACAATGTATGGTTCATTGATTGCTACTATAACATAAGTACAATACGATATACAAAAAGTTATATAAATAAAAAAAAATTTTAAATATATAGGTAGGTAAACAATGTTTGTTATTTATTTGGGCAGTAAAATCATAAAAATTTAATAAAAAGAAGCTACAGTTGACAAAAAAAAAAAAAAAATTATTCATTTTTTAACAAAGTTATTTCTGTTTATTTTATGATGGAACTTGCTTGGGTTGTAGTCTCCGATGCGCCTATGAAGATTCTCGTGTCCTTCCCACATCTCTTGCGTGTCGAAATACCTACCGCCTTATTATAGATGAACAATAATTGAAAAATATCCCTATAATTTTTTTTTGTGAACATTTCGTATCTACTGTTATTAGTTTTTAAGTTATACCAAAAAAAATAAATATAGTTGAATTTTTTAGGTTTATTAATATTTGATTAAAAAATTTAATAGGTAACTTGTTATTTTTTTTTTTTTTGAGGGGTGAGGAGGGGCTAAGCCATCAGCATTTCTTAGTTACGCTTGTGCTTTTATATTGATAAGCCTTCACAATAAATTATTGTATAGTATGTGTACATGTTTTTGTCTACGGTAGTAGTACAATGGTACCACTATGGTAACACAAAGAATTCACAGTTACATCACAATGGAAATGGGGATTTAATGTTTTACCAAATTAAAAGTTGCTAGAAGATAATCGAAAATTCTAACTAAAATATTTTATTTTCTAGCTACTACTCCCTTTATACTTTTGCATCCACATAATATAATAAGGATAGGACTTACAATATAATATTAAAAATTATTTTTAGATTCTCAGTGGAGCGATGAATGTATTGATTTTACAATGATGTGTGTTTTTTTTTTAATTAAAATTTTTTTTATTTTTTTTT
>JANEHU010000849.1:0-314588 GCA_027563435.1 Nasonovia ribisnigri | reverse complement strand
AGGCCTTCTAACACTTCCAACATGCACTGGTGGAGCTGGTGGTTGTGGTTGTATGTTGACCCTTATCGGATATTGAACAAATCCAATTCCTGGTGCTGCAACCTCAACATCTTCTCCAACCACGTCTTCAACAATTTCTTGAACAAAATAGTAAATACAAAACATTATTTCCTATAGTGCTATATTTTTAGAAAATAAAATTTCATCTAGTACTAAACAACCCAATGTCTTTTCTAAACAAAATACATACCCCCAAGGACAAACTTAACTTTTATACTTTAAATTATGATTATTACCCAGTGCATCAAGATTTCCGACAACAGGTGGGACAGCAGGAACCGGATCTGGCCTTTCAACCAATTGACGCCCACGACCTCTAGGCCTTCTAACACCTCTAACATGCACTGGTGGAGCTGGTGGTTGTGGTTGTGGTTGAATGTTGACCCTTATCGGATTTTGAACATTCAGATCTCTGATGAATTCTGTAGGTAAAACAATCATTGTATAATTTAGTTTGTAGACATAAATGTAATTTGTTGTGTTACCATTAGGTAATTGGCCTATTTGTCGATCCAAATAGCCTCTTGCTGAGTAGGCTACTCGTCTCAAGTATGCCATTGTGTCGTAACGCCCATTCCGTATGCTATCCAAAGCATCAGCCAAAATGTGGTTGTTAGTATCCCTGGATGTCACAATAGATCGACGAACCTATAATTATAATATATAGGTATATTATAAAAGGATTATCAAAATGTACTAAACAGTATATTAAATTATCTTACTCTTTGTCCGCTAATTATTTGCCAAGTTTCTCTCCTTACTCTGGCTTCAACAGAATGCAATCGATCTACAAATTATTGATACATAATAATTTAATGTTCACACATATAATATCTGTTATTTAAATAAGATATTTTACCGTAGAAAGTCCACACAGGCGGGTGGCGACCAATACTTGATCTTAGCATGCTGTGGAAGCTCTCGACGTACGGATGTTCAATCCGTAAACTGTAAAGCCTGCTGGACGGATGATGTTGATCCAATAATTACGAATGTAATTGAAAAATTCTGTCACATGGTTTAATATGCCCATTCGTGTGGCAAGATTTGTAATTGCCAGAAATGCTCCGGGAATGTTGAAGTCTTCTGGAAATTCAGGGACACGCTCTGCTGGTAAATGTGGTAACGCTATAATCTATTACCAAAAACATAAAATACAAGAAAATTATTGGCATCATATCAATTTATATGTTAATGAAACCTTTTTGTGATTTATTATTACCATTCTCACTATTGTGGCCACATCATGATTTGAAATCGTTAATCTTGACATATTGTGGGTCTGAATGAACCGTACTATGCTCTATCAAAAATAATTCATTTTAAAAAAAAATCTGTCTTAAGATGAAATTATAGTATTTGAATGTGTTACATACAGTTAACATAATATAACAATATTGCTATTAATACTGAATACATTATAACAGACTTTAAATTAGTAGGTATACCTGGCTGAAATGGAACCAACACCCGACCAGCCGACATTCTGGAATTACCCTTTGAACAGCATTGCGCAAGGCAGTTTCAAAGTCGGCAACAATAGTGATATTTTCCCAATTAAATATTCCCTGAGGAAAATCATTTCTCAGGAATTGCCAAAGCCTTATATACATATTCTCCGTCCTACGATTTAACAGAGCATACACCACAGGAACGGACTAAAAATACAATAGTAACTAATATTATATTATAATAAAAAATGTAATATTTATAGTCAACAGATCACTTACGATATTATCCAAGACAACATGAATTGTCACCAGTTGTTGGGCATCACCAGGAGCTCGTGGTATGACGCCAAAAGTTCCATCTACTGCTAGAACTCGTGATTGGTAAATATATGGCGAAAACCTTTGCAAAAACTGCAAATTTGAAAATACCAGTCCCCCAAAAGTAATTTCTCCATTTTCTATGAACTCCAAGTTTCCGTTAAAAAATGGAGCTTCGACATCATCTGTGCAATGCATCAGATGATTTCGCCATGTTGGCGACAGTATGGTGTCTCCCATGGCCCTTAAGTTTTCGGGAATAGGCGGACTAGAGCGACGACGAATATAGCGAATTGCTCGAAGAGCTTGTTCAGCTCGTACCTCCAAAGCTGCATTTGGGAATCTATATAGAGAAAAATTAATTAAAGTATTTAGCACATTTCCGCAGTTATATTATAAAATATAAGTCTACCTTCTAGCTTCTTCTTCAAAAATGGTTCTAGCTGATGTTCCCTCCACTAAAGCTCGCTGTCTCAGCGCTTCATTGAATGCACCAATTTCAATGTCGTGTCCGTAATGATGGTCATGTCCCGAATACATAACAATTGGCGCATTTATCGGATATAAAGCCATTGATGCTGTTGACCTACAACCTTGTTCATACCGTGAACATCGAAGTTGCCTATATAACGTAATATAATATTTATTTATTTAGCAACAAAAGAAAAAGTTATATAAGTTTATTTTATTTTTAGTTGCTCTAATTTATTTATTTATTGCAGGTGCCAGGTATATGATATTCTTTTAGTACTTACCGCCGATTTGTTGATTCATTGTTTTGTACATAAGTATACCCAAGTGGATCGGCGTACACCATGCGACCTCTGAGCCCCGGGATTCTTCTAGATGCTTGAGCCCCTTCCTCATTGTTTTCCATACCTATGATAGGTGACCTCGACCGTGATCTTTCATAACGTTCATCTAAGTTGAATTTATATAGCAGAATAATTTATAATACTGTTTAATATAAACTACTAAGTACCCAATAATTTGTATTTAGTCATAAAGAATTATTTAGCTTATAATATTATGTTGAGATTTGTTCATTTTTTATTAAAGTGCCCACTAAGATTTATAAAATTTATTTTGGATTTGTATTTAGTAATTAATTATTGCCAAGTTTGCATAAAATAATGTAGTAACTAGATGTGAATTCAATAAAATATATCAATCTGTTAATTAACTCAGATAATTTTATAACTTTAATAGGTGATTAAAAAAAGCAGGTTAGTGGATGTTGCTCTGCTGTACAGTAAGTTGCAAGTGGGTCACTGTAATGGATTATATCAAATTTGAACTCAATGATATAATAATATCATTCTGAATGAAGACGGTCAGCCTATAATGTTACTAAGTAGGTATATTTTATGATATTACTGTGATTAAAGTACCTAATTAATTGTAGTATTAGGCATTAGTATAATAGTATCTACTACAGTAGGTTGATTCATTTTTGCCAAAAAAAATTACATTTGAAAATGTCATTGTGATTGTGTGTATAAAATATAATAATATATTCTAAAAGTTTAATATAATATCCATGAATAATATTTTTAAATTAAAACAAAATAACTAAAATCGTTATTTTTGGTTTTAATGTTATGTAATTTCGTCCAAATTTCAATTTAAAATGTCTGTAAAAGTAACCGTTTATATAATTTATGGATTTTTTGGTTACAGTATTATTATATAAAAGAATCTTTATTTTACATTTTGAATCCTAAGTTATAAAATTTTTTTAATTACAACGATTTTAGAGATTTTAACAAATTATATCTAAATTCGAACTTTAAATTCTTATGAAAAAAAAGTGTGCCTACGTATCTTAAATACTTTTTAACTACGATTTTAACAATATATCAGTAGCTTTATATTAAATTTTCAAGCTTTTTAATCAAATGAATACAATTTTATTGACATGTAAAGAAAAAAAAACTGAAAATGTCCGCGGTAAACAAGTCAAATTTTTTTTTAAATACTATGGAGGACGGTGGTGTATATAAATTATAAAACGATAATATAAACATATATAATATTCAGTGAAAATTTCATGTATCAACTAAAACATTAGAGTTAGGTACGCCAAAAACCAAAATCGATTTTTTCGAAAACCAATTTTGCGTAAAATTTGCCGTTTTTCCTTAATTTTTTATTTGTTGTTCCCTTTGCTTTTGAAAACTACTGGGAATTTTAAATTTTGACCTCCCGATTGCCCATGATACTAAAGTTGAAAATCGAAGCTTTTGACTACTTATCGTGCACAGACAAAAAATAAAAATAAGACAAACGTCATTGTAGAATCAATATACATTCTAAAAAAATAATAGGTGAACTTGAAATATGATGGATATATTTGTGTGTACAATGAATTGTATTTTAAATGAAAAAAATATTTATCTTAAACATGTAGGTATTTAACATTTGTTCGATTTACTAAAATTGTAAATAATTTAAATTTCATCCAATCAGAACTTCCACTTTTTAGAAATTATTTAATATAGGTAGGTAACTTTAATAGTATCAGAGTTCCAGCCACATATTCAGCCCATATCGGTCACTTACCTGCCATAGTGGAAAATCGAATGAAATGGTTGTCAACAAAAAATATACGTATAGGGTAAACAAAATGCCTAGGTACAAAATTTGATTCGTAGTTTATAACCTGTTAATTGAAAGTTTGTGGACAAAATTCATGAAATCTCAATGTAAAATGCAATAGGTACGGTATAAGTATTTTTGTGCGAGTGTCAAGTAGGCGGACAACGATAGTACTATAGTAGGTAGGTAGTTATCTATCTAACGACTGTGTAAAATCCAAGCGAAAATTAGCTTTATTTTAAACGTTTTCAGAGAAGATTGTCAGATATAAGGTACCTAATGGTCCTGTTAGTGCTAATGCTTAATAATTAGTTCATTTAAAATTGTCAAAACTGTACCATTTTCTTCGAACCTCGCAAGTTTTGAGTACAGAGTGCAAACCATTTAACGACTTACTTAAACGGCTTTAAATTAATTGAATACCTACTAATAGGGAAAATCGTTTTTTTCCTGAACAATGTTATATAATGCATAGTTTACATTATATTTATATTTTATTGGTACTAAACTACTACGGTAAAAGGTGCCCGATGCCAGTTTTATAAATTTTCCACAATTCTATAAAATTCTGAAAATTATGTTATAAATTATGTTCACAGTTTTTAAATGTTTTCAAATATATTTATATACCTAATTTCCTAACCCTTACTTACCCCTGTGACCTTATCTGACTGTCTATGTAGGTACCTATGCATATATTATTTTTTTACCTACCTTAACCCTTTATAGGGCACTAGAAAATAATGGCAAAACTGAATAGTAAAAAGGGTGGTCTGCTGTACAGTAGGTTACAAGTGGGTCACTGTATAATGAATGGTCGTACTAAATTTGAATTCAATGATATAATATCATTGTATTAGAAAAACGATTCTGAGCGGAGACGGTATGTCAGTCTAGGGATAACTGTATAAGACATATTATATACTTATCTATGGTAGGTATGAAAAAAATGTACCTTTAATAGGTACCTATAATAAATTACAAATTAATCATATAGTATATCACAATATCCATTAGGTAGGTACTTATAACGCGTTATACATCAACAACAAACCCTGATACTATCATATAGATATATAATAGTGTACTTTAAAAGTTTCAAGTACCCACGAATCTTATATATAAAAATGAATCTCAAAATGTGTTGGTAAGCGCATAACTCAACAACGCCTGGACCGATTTTGCTGAAATTTTTTTTCAACTGTTCGGAATTGCCAGGAGAAGGTTTTTATGAACGAACATTTTTAAAAAGTCTACCGAATAAGTAGAAAAAGTGAAAAAACTATTTATTGATGTCTGTGATTTGAACCCGATACCGTTAAAATTAAAAAAATATTAAAATAAACGATAGAAACATTCCTAATAATTGATTTGTGTGGATACAATACTTAAGATATTTTAATTAATTAAACTCCAATTTTCCGGGCTCCGGTTTGATTACAAATTGTTACATAATAAATAACATGATACCAAACAGTTTTTTAGTCAAATTTTAACCTTGGGGTGCCAGGTAGCACACTAGCACACCTGTCTAATTTTATATTTAAGACGTAAATGACGTATAAAATATTTATTGAATAAATAATTGAAAAGCTCTAGCAGTTTAATAATAAATTGTCATGTTGTACCTCACGAGTTGTTAATATTTTATGTAAATTTGGCTTTTTATTTTCATGGTGGTGACCAGTGGGGCGGGGGGGGTCTCAAAGGCCAAAGCTTCAAATATTTAGGTTGAAATTTCAAAAGTATGAACCTAAATCTTTATTCTTAAATTTTAATACATATATGGCGAATAAATTGGTAAAAACCCATCATTGTGAAAAATCACAATGTTTATACACTAAATTATATTCGCTTTTACATGGTTTTTAGTTTTTATTTCCTTATTTCCAGACGGCCACACCGAAAGGCAAAAAGTAACAATAATAGGCAATACCGTTATACTAGCATATATTATCAAATATTTTAATATACCTATACCTATACTGGATATACTTAATTCTAAATATTTTTTGCTTTTTTCTAGGTACTTTATTTTATTTCTTACTCCTCAGTCGTCATATTTATATTTTATAAATGTAATTAGATATAATTAGGTTAAATGTTAATTTATTAGTTAAATAATTATTCATATATTTTTTTAGTTTTCATAATACAGAAATATAGTACAATTAATATAATACACTAATACAGCATTAGATACTGCAAGTCTTCCACAAAGATATAACTTTAATAGTCCATTGAATTTTGGTGTTGAGTGTATAGTAGACCCATAGTATTGATGATGTATCAGTCTGCCATTTGTCAATTATACTGAAAATACAAATAATATAGGTACATTAAATATTGACATATTTTTTCTGTCTAGAAAATTCATCAATTTACTGATACCTAGTATAAGAATTTTAAAAAATGGCTTTGACACAACTTTATTTTATCCACTTATTCTATACATTTCAATAAGTAGATAAAACAAACCGTGACAATACTTGAGTGTAGGTAATTATGACTAAGTTATAGGTACAATAATAGACTAATTAATAGAGATATCAGCAAATTGAATATCATAGGTATACATATAGGCGATGTTGCGATATGCTATACCCAGTGACCTGTACTTACCCTATAGTTGTGGCCTATACTTTTTAATAAAAAAATAATGTCCACATTTTCGAGATTTTTGGTGTATTTTGGTATGCCTATAAGTGTAATAGCTCAAAAAGAAACAAAATATTTTGAAAATTGTATATGGTGTAGGTTAGGTAACTTAACCTATATAGAATGCTAACATAAAAATTATATTTGTCTACGGTCAGGTTACGGGGGAGGGATTCACCGGTCCGGTACGCTTGACCTCCCCCCACCTCACCAACTTTTTTGGACATTTCCCTTACCACACCTGGCTATATTCTCAGCCCCATAACCATGGCTTTCTAGTTGCTGGACGTTCCCCCAGATAGGAAATAATTGAGTCGCCCTGGTACAATTTTTATAATTTGTATTTTTATCATAACTATGCAGTGTCTAACCTATTGATTATTGCAGTTGTAGGTAGTAGACAGGCGCGTACACAAAAAAATATTTTTTTATTTTTTTATTTTTAATTATTTACCTTCGAATATAAAATTATTATCTTTAACACATATTTTTTAAGGTGTGTTACCTGGCACCCCAAGGTCAAAATTTCGACTTGAAAACCGATTGGTATTATGTAATCTTTTATGTAACAATTTGTAACCACAAAAAAAAATTTTGTAACCAAACCGGTGCTCCGGAAAACCACAATCCAAATTGCGGGTGCCAGGGTAACGTTACCCCAGCACCCGAAACATTAAATAATTACAATTTCGACTTGAAAACCGATTGATATTATGTAATCTTTTATGTAACAATTTGAAACCACAGATTCCAAGATTAATGCCACTTTTAGATAAACATATATTTTTTTTTATTTAATCAATTTGATTTTCTCTCAAATATGTGTACTGTTGATCATTTTACTAAAACATCTAACTGTATCAACAGTAATTTAGATAAATAAAATTAAAGTTTGTGGTATTTTTCTGAATTTCAAAAAAGCTATTAACTGTGTGAATCCCGATTTATTAATTAAAAATTTTAATATTGTGGTACAAACGACACTGCTTTTAATTTAAATAAAACATTTATTTCTGTCAGACCTCAACAAGTAAGACTAAATGGATTACTTAGTGATGTAAACACAAATTGTTTCTCAGTACTTACCTCAAGGTACAGTTCTTGGCTCTGTCTTATTAATTATATAGGTACATACTACATAAACTGACTTTTAAATATAAAGCTTAATGCCAATTTTTTTTGTTATCCGGATGATATAGTTATTCTGATTAAGAGGGATAACTCATAAAGTCATAATTATGACAATTTATATACAATAGCTAACTACTGCCTATCTGCAGTAAAAGACAGTTGTGATAATAATAATTTACAGCTAAATGTATTTAAATCGAAATATATAGTCTTTAATATTACGAATAGTTCATATTATATTATAAGCACTGATTTTTCTCTGTGCTCTCTTATAAATGTAAATATATAAATCATCTTTGTTATATATAGAGCGATACCTACTTCCCAGCTTTTTTTCTTTTACTTCGATGAAAAGTTAAGTGCATGTATTATTTGGGATCGGAAGAACGAAGTATAAATAAATCTATGTTGATTTAATAACATTTAGCCATGGCCAAATCAGTTGTCCATATTGTGATTATGGATATAACATTAATATGTGTGGAGTATGTACATCCGAATACTGAACCACAATAAGAGAAAACTGATTAAAAAAGAGTCAAATAGATAACTCAAAGAGCTCTAATATTTAGCATATTTTGAGCATTCGGAAATAATCGGAACTTACATGATAATAACTTTCTAGGAAGATTATTAACATAATAAAAAGCCGCGATTTAGATTGCGGTTTTCCGGGGCACCGGGTTGGTTACAAAATTTTTTTTTGTGGTTACAAGTTGTTACATAAAAGATTACATAATACCATACGGTTTTCAAGTCGAAATTGTAATTATTTAATGTTTCGGGTGCTGGGGTAACGTTACCCTGGCACCCGCAATTTGGATTGCGGTTTTCCGGGGCACCGGTTTGGTTACAACATTTTTTTTTGTGGTTACAAATTGTTACATAAAAGATTACATAATACCATACGGTTTTCAAGTCGAAATTTTGACCTTGGGGTGCCAGGGTAACGCACCTTATTTTTTAGCTTTTGTTCATATTTATTTTTTTTATTTTTGTAAAAACTGTACGTTAACTAAAAAGTCTTTAATCTTAATTTCAATAAAAAAAATACTAAATAAATAATATTTAAGTTAAGTAAAAATATAATTTTAAATAAAAGTAAAATAGTAGTATACTAATATTGAATTAGATGGTTATCATTGAAATCTAAAATTGTGTCCAAACCCCAGTCAATTGCTAAGACTATTAAGGGGACGTGTCACCTGCATGCGCTGTCTCCGTCTTACAAATGTAAAACATAGCAAAAACTCTTTTTGCGCGGGAAAGAACTGAGAAAGTTACAATCATAACTAAGAAATGAAATTTTCACCACATAAAAAGGAGAACTTTGGCTGTGAAATGTCGTTTTTATTTTTTTGATATCGGAACTACAAAAAAAGTTGTTATTGTTTCAAAATCCATTATTATTTGTGTTTTTGAAACTTGAATAACTTTGTTTGTAGTTCCGATATCAAAAAAATAAAAACGACATTTCACAGCCAAAGTTCTCCTTTTTATGTGGTGAAAATTTCATTTCTTAGTTATGATTGTAGCTTTCTCAGTTCTTTCCCGCGCAAAAAGAGTTTTTGCTATGTTTTACATTTGTAAGACGGAGACAGCGTATGCAGGTGACACGTCCCCTTAAGGTAACATTCTATACAATTATAAAATAATATAATATAAACAATATAAATATGAAAAAAGATTAAAAAGTATGTGTTTAGGAATAACCAATGAATCAGAAATAAAGATTTTTTTACAAACTGTATCATTTTTATGTCGACATTTTTAGTTATTAATTATATTTTGTTTATACAATCTTTTTTATTTTTATGTCGGATTTTTTGGCCAGTTGTATATTGTACTATATTATATTATTTAGACAATCTATTCAAAATTATATTTTTACTTAACTTGTATTAAACATTATTCATTATTTTTTTATTAAAATTAAGATTAGAGACTTTTTAGTTAACGTACAGTTTTTACAAAAATAAAAAAAATAAATATGAACAAAAGCTAAAAAATATGTGTTAAAGATAATAATTTTATATTTGAAGGTAAATAATAGAAAAAAAAACTGGGGGGAAATGTCCGGATACCATTTATTTTATAGTACAAAATCTAATTATCGAGATTTATATTGAGGATTATTTTGAATTGAGGTGGGGATTGAGGTTTGGAAATTTTTTTTCGACTAGAATTTTTGTTAAATATAGTGTTAGGTCTAGTATAGTTTAGATCTAGTTCGCTCACGCGAATTTTTAAATTTATGTGTCGGACACCAATGTATTACAACCAGTTAAGAACGATGGTGCGAAAATGAATTGCCAGAAATCATTATTTTTTATTGTATAGCCTTACGAAGTTCTCGATTTTTGGTGTCTTGCGCGCACGTACAAGACAGTACACAACGCTTATAGTTTACATCACTGAGGTTATGAATTTTAAATTTCTTTTTTTTTTTGAAATAGGTAAATCAACGTTTTAAATATTATGGTGCAATAATAATATAGTGGTTTATTTACATAACAAGTCTGAGGAATGTTTTAGATGTTAATTGTCTGAGCGAGCGAGGGACCACGCCGGGGTGTATATGACAATACCAACAATTCAATTACCTAGCTAGAACTTAAACTAAGGTCTAAGGCTGTCCACCAAATTCACACTTCCCCACTGTTTTCAGCATGTTTAACTACATAGGTATGTTAAAACAGAAAACAAACTAGCTGGGTCGTGGTCGTGGTAGTTGTATTCATAACATTTTATATGCAGAACATAATTATTTATTATTGTCGTTGTAGTATAATATCGGACTAGTTGTAAGTTGTAGTCGTAACATTGTACATTAGGAGTAATAATATAATATAATCGGAATTAGGAGCATTATTTTATCGTAATAGTATAATCATAGAATATTCTATGGTATAATATCGAACTAGTATTGTTATCTGTAAAATTTTATAATATTCGGAATAATAATTGTTCGGAGCATTATGTTATCGTGGTAGTATAATATCGGACTAGTTGCATTCGTAACATTTTATATTCGGAGTAATATGTTCGTGGTATTATGTTATCGTGGTAGTACATCATCGTGGCAGTAGTAGCAACCCGCAAATGCCTGCGTACTCCGCCCAACGTTATCATTTCGTAACCATAATAATTATCTCGTGTCCAGTCCTGTATAAACTTACCGTAAACTTACCTTACAATAACTTGTCATAGTGGTACATAGTGGTACATGGTGGTACATATGAAGCCATTATCTTTTATCTATGACCGAGCTACTATCTTAAATCGTGGTCACGACTCACGTCGAGTTACGAGTGTTACGACATTAATTGAATTAGTACTCATAAATTCGTAAATAATATTAACTGAATGAAATAATAAATGTATTGTAAATTGTTGGTGACAAATTGCCAATTACTACAGTTTCAACATGTCTGAAGTAGATGGTGAGTAACAATTAACAAACTTTAATACTTCGATGTACGTAGGAACTTGAGCATATTATGATATTATGCTTACTCTCATATACTATTATACCTTAAAATAGTTGGTATTTTATTGGTTTTTTGACTAATTTTATTGTACAATTGTTTTAAATTGGCTTAAGATACCATGATATTAATTTAAAATATATAATAAATTAAAGTGTATGAATGCAAAATAATGCAAAGTTAAGTGTAAACTAAAAATATATTTATGTATTTTTAAGAATGTCCAATTTTATTTAATTTTTAAAATTTTTGTAGAACGCATATCCAAATTAAGCCATGAAGAACGAATGGTTTCTACAGTTGCTGAAATTATTCAGAAATTGTTGATTGCACAAAAGGAAAATAAGGATGTAAACTTAAATAAGTTAAAATCTCAAATATCATCAAAATATGGACTGAAATCATCTCCCCGACTCGTAGATATTATTTCTGCTGTTCCCAATGATGCTAAAAAATTATTGTATCCAAAGTTGAAAGCAAAACCTGTTAGAACAGCTAGTGGGGTGAGTGTGAAATTTAATTAATAATTACCTATACTTTAATAAATATTTTATATTTATACTTGTATATGTTAATTTACAATCATGAAGGTAGCAATTGTTGCAGTTATGTGTAAACCACATCGTTGTCCTCACATAAATATGACTGGAAATATATGTGTATATTGTCCCGGTGGTCCAGATTCCGATTTTGAATATTCCACACAGTCATACACTGGTTATGAACCTACTTCAATGAGAGCTATTCGAGCACATTACAATCCATATGTTCAAACCCGCCATAGAGTTGAACAGGTACCTAATGAAATTGTATTAATTTAATCTTAGTATGCAATATATATTTTTGTGATGTATGCAAATCATTATTCTTGGTAATTGTTGGGTTTTTAAAAAATATTCTTTATGCATTAAAATAAATATAACACTACTTTTATTCAAATTTTTTATACTCTGGACTAGGATTTAATATATTTTTTTATTTAAACCAGAATAATTTAATGATAATGTAGATGTAAACCTGTAAAAGTATTAATTATTGAATAAATACATTTTTTATTTATGATATACGCGTTTAGATAGGATCAATGAAATGAAAAAGGTTAACTTCAAAAAATATATTGTCCAGCTCATCTGAACTTAAATTGTATAATATAAAAAACTACTTATTTGTTCAATATTAAATATTTATGCATCAACATTATAAGAAAAGTATTCTACAGCTATTTGTATTCTACTATTATGAAATTAAAAGTAACGCACTATAAAAAAGAATTGTTTCAAAAATGTGTACTTGTTTGTTATTGCCCTGCCACTGGACCATATACAATTTATCAACCCACCATTAGGCAACCTCACCTAATGTCTTTACCTAATGTAAAGTATAAAATGTTGATATTTCTCTGTATTTCTATGGTATCTTGCATTTAGGTTGGTCTAGTATGTAATTAATTTGTGGAAAAAATGGTTAATACTATTTGTCTGTTTATAATATTTGAAATTGTATTTAATTATATTTATCCATGTTAGTTTGTTGTGAATTTGTTGTTACATTGTAGCTATGTACAATTTAAAGTGGGTAGTGAGTATTTATCTTACAAACGTTATTAGCATATTATAAAATATTGTTAAAAATGTATTTTTCGCAAAATTTAATATAGGCATTCAATTTTTACAACAAAAACATATCATTAAAACATATACAATGTGTGACATTTAATGATCTTTTTAAAACCGTCTTATTATTTGATGTGTAATTATGAGATATTAATAAAATTATTAACTATATTACTATTAATTACATACAATTTATTATTATTATTAATAAATATATATATATATTAATTATATTATACATAAATGGTACAACAATTGGTCAACCTGGTGGCGGGGTGATAAATTTTATAAGTTGCTGTGACAGGGCGATAACAAACAAATACTCAAAAATGTATGTTTGTATTCTTTTTAAATTTTAAAAAGAATTTTATTTTTTACAAACAAAAATGTACTTTATAATGAGTATCTACTATTGTGTTTTATGGATTTTTAAACTTAACTTTATAATTATAAACCGTGTTTTTACCATTCCTTGTACTTTTTTAAGATTTATACTATATTTTAATACTTATAAATTATAATTATAGTAAATTATTTATTGTATGTTTATAGCTTAAACAATTAGGCCATAATGTTGATAAGGTTGAGTTCATAGTAATGGGAGGTACATTCATGAGTTTACCTGAGGATTACCGGGATTATTTCATCAGGAACTTGCATGATGCTTTATCGGGTCATACCAGCTCTAATGTTCGAGAAGCAGTCAAGTATGTGTTAAACTATAATATATTTTTATTCTGGAAAAATATTTTATGATAATTTATTGTTCTTACTTAGATACTCGGAAAGAAGTAATGTAAAATGCATTGGCATTACAATTGAAACTCGACCAGATTATTGTTTGAATAGACATTTGACTGACATGTTAAACTATGGTTGTACACGATTAGAGATTGGTGTTCAGTCTGTTTTTGAAGATGTTGCACGAGACACTAACAGAGGTCATACAGTTAAAGCAGTGTGTGAAACATTTAATCTTGCTAAAGATTGTGGTTTTAAAATTGTATCACATATGATGCCTGATTTACCTAATGTAGATCTAGAAAGAGACCTTCAACAGTTTAAGGTATAAATTAAAAATATAAATAAGTTAAAATATATTATTTATCTAATTGTTTTATTTTATCTATATTTATTAATGTTCAGGAATTTTTCGAAAATCCAGCTTTTCGAGTTGATGGTTTAAAAATTTACCCTACACTTGTCATGAGAGGCACTGGTTTATATGAGCTGTGGCGTAGTGGACGATACCGGAGTTATTCACCATCTGAATTAGTAGATTTAATTGCTCACATATTAAGTCTTATTCCTCCGTGGACGCGTGTGTATAGAGTTCAAAGAGATATTCCAATGCCATTAGTTACGTATGTATACATAAAATCTATCTAAAAATAATTTTTGGACTTTTTTTTCTATTTTTGTAATTCATACTTTGATTTCATAGATCTGGAGTTGAACATGGGAATTTACGAGAACTGGCCTTAGCAAGAATGAAAGATCTTAACTTACAATGTCGTGATGTTCGAACTAGGGAAGTTGGAATTCAAGAAATACATAATAAAATTCGCCCATTTGAAGTATATTATAATATAATTTATTACATAAAAATTATGATAGTACTTAGCAAACTAAATAGGATTAAATTAAAAATGTAATGTTTACTAAATGATTAATTATTTTTTACTGTTTTAAATTATTTTTCATAGTACATAGTTAATACTTAATAGTTTGTAGTTGGTATATTATTGTAATTTTTATTATTTGTCATATTTTAGATTGAATTGATACGCAGAGATTATGTTGCAAATAATGGCTGGGAAACATTTTTATCATACGAAGACCCCGAACAAGACATTTTAATCGGTTTATTAAGATTGCGCAAGTGTACAGATTCGTTTAGGTATAAATAAATTTGAATTTCTTTTCATTTCTGGGAACTTTATAAATTAATATTGTACATACTTTATTTATAGACCCGAGTTAAAAGGAAGAGTTTCAATCATACGAGAATTACATGTGTACGGTAGTGTAGTTCCTGTTCGAGCCAGAGATCCAACCAAATTTCAGCATCAAGGATTTGGTATGCTATTAATGGAAGAAGCTGAAAGAATATCTTTAGAAGAACACAAGTCTACAAAAATAGCTGTTATTTCAGGTTTGGTTATATTTCAAATAATAATAAATAGCGGCATTGATACTAGTAGTTATGGTCAAAGTTACATTAAAGACAATTTATTATTTGATATGCTATGACCTTAAATCTTAATATGACATATTGACGTATCAGTATGTCAGAAAATGCCATGTTATTAAAATATTAAAAGATGTAATTTATGACATAGGACTCCACTGCCTAACATTCTAATCTATACATGACTGGCCTCATAACTACCTTATGTCTCTACGAAATCCTCTTGTCACACAAAATACCTCCACTCTTTATACCTCAAATCCTAAGTACTTGAACCCATTCACCTAACACGTTGCAATGCTGCTTCATCTCATGCCTTGTCCCATCAATTTCTCAATTACTTCCTCCAAAATAATACACAATAGTCTTTGTTATACTCCTACTTATCTATTTAAATTGTTAACAAATGCTCACTCATATTATATCCTTTTTTTTTAGGTGTTGGTACTAGGAACTATTATAAAAAACTTGGATACCATTTGGATGGACCTTATATGTCAAAACAATTATGTACTTAATAACAAATGTTCTAAACAAGGTAAAAAAAAAAAAAAATGAAACATTATGTAATTATTTTTATTGAATAAAGACAAAATTATTTGATAAACCATTAGTTTTATTAGTTAATTACATTCAATATTCTTTTATTACAGTTCCATTATTTTGTATACATTAAACTTTATGCTACAAGTTTGTATTTATGGGAAGAACAAGGTGGTTTTTCTCAGGTGGAACTTGGAGGCTTAAATATTTATTGTTGATATGTTGGTGAAAATTAAACTATTAAATAATATTTATCTATTTATTTTTAGTGGTGTTATAGTAAACAAATGTTATGTATGAATTATAATATTACTAGTTTTACTATACAATTCTATTTTAAAATTTCTAGAAGAAAAACGATATTGTTTCAGAACATAATAAATTAAACTAGTTGACCGGTGGCTCGGCACGGCACAGAGGCTGAGTTCAATCACGCAACATGATTGAGAGTAAGCAACGGCATCTGCCACTAATACTCGGATGGCTGACCACCCACATATTTAGTGCGCTAAAACCTTGCCTCACATACAATATGTGTTGCCACTAGTCAACCAATCATACCAACTGTTACAACAGTAACCCTTACTAAAAAGCTAATGGCCATAGTTGCCAGGATCTAAACCAATAAAAAAAAACTAGTTGATCAAATTTATTTATTCAATTTGATTCACTTCATTGACTGTCGAAATTTATTTTAAAATTATTTTTCCGGCTTGGTAATGAATATTATTTACAAATAGTTAATTCTTCACTCATTTCTTCCTGTTTCAATGTTCTATGATGACAATGTTTGATATCACTATTGGTCATTTGACATTCATTTAGTTTTTACTTTATAAATGCTTATTTTACTTACCTATTTATAGCGTAGAGACATAAAGTGCTGACCATTGTATGTAAATAGGTATATTTGTGTCTCTAATGTGCTATTTCAATTAGATTGGCTCAACTAGGTCTAATATATTAGGGGGGCTGCAGCCCCACAAATAAATTTAGCTAATTTGAGTCATGGGGGGCTTTGTCCCCCATACGCCCACAGCCTCACACACTGCAAAATTACTTCAAATAAAAACAAGAATAACATAACATTATTAAAAATGATGTACTTGAACGTTGTACATGAAATATGACTTGGTCACTTGGATTATAATTTACAGATTAAGATCTATTAGTCTGTTCTTATTGTTAGCTAGAAAATGTTCTAAGACATTGAAACAATTAAATTATGTCAAAATCGGCTAATGAAAATTCAGATTCTAACAAGAAAAAAAATTCAAATATTCATTAACATTTTATACAAAATTATAAAATTGTTTATAAATTTTTTAGTTTATAAAATTTATAATTTATTTATTGTTTATACGGCATGTATAAAAATCTGGATTTCCATCAGCTCATTATTTTATAATATTTAATTATTTTAAATCATTTGGTATTGCCGTGTTGTGGTGATGGCTGAGGCGCTAAAGTCAGTTGATTTTTGAGACCCCCCCTACCATCTACAAATCAGCCGATTTTTTTATCGTATTCAGCAAGTCCAATTCTATTATTGCTATAAAAATGTCAAGAAAGCTAAAATAGGTGAGGTCAAACCGTCAGTAGCTCCTAGAGACCTAGGCTTCTATGCTTAATAATGCTTAATTTGAAAAATGGTCCTGTTGCGATGAATGTATTGATTTTACAATGATATATGTTTTTTTTTATTGGCGTCTGTCATCACCTTTTAGGACAGTAAAAATACTTCAATTTTCTTCAACAGAATCATTTTTGGTAAGGAAAGTGAATCTAGTTGTTACTTTGGGGGCTAAGGGGTCAAAAGTAAAAATTTCCTTCAATAGTTAGGTTAAAAAATGGAAAAACGAAGATTTTTACACAAAACCAGTTTTTGAAAAAATCTATTTAATTTTTTAGTTTAACTGAGAAAAAAAAATAACAGAATATGGATGAAATGTTCACTGAATGTTTATATTAGCAATTTCTATACTCCATAATAATTTTTGAAAATAAAAACATTTCGAAATGTATGGTTTCTTTAAACTATTATTGATATAACATTTTTGGGTCGGTCAAAAAAATTGAAAAAGTAATATACCTACCATGTTTCTCATAAGTTGATGTTGGTGGAAATTAAAAATTTCATAAACGTATCAATGTCTTGAAAGTTTTAAGTAATATTGTATTAAAAAACTATATAATGTTCAATTTATTATTTTTATATTACGCACTTCTTAATTAATTTAAATGTGTTTTGTATTATAGGCAGTGGCGTAGCTACCCTCGTGAGCGCCCTAAGGCAATATATATTTTTCACCCTACCTAATATAAATTAGACTATTAATTAGATATAGAAATATATATCAGTGCGCCCTCAAAGAATTTTGCGCCCCGAGGCAAAAGCCTCTGTTGCCTATGCGACAACTACGCCACTGATTATGGTAGGTAAAAAAACGAAATCCTCAAAAATGTTATACGAAAATAACAACAAAAAGAAAAATTATTGGCTTAAAAACGTCTTCCGTCCTTGGACTTTTATTTATTAATTTGTTTAAGGGAACTGAAATATTTTGAGTTTTATACTAACCTTTTTATTGGTTGATGGAACGAGAAATATAAATCTCTCCTTAAACATTTACATTTTGAATGAAAATAATAATTTTTTATGTACGGTTGTTTGGGAGCTTTAATTCTATACCTACTCTATAGTATTATAATCTATACTATAGACTATAGAGTATTATAGGCATTAGCACCTGTATACACTAGTTAAGATAAAATAAAGTTTATAAACCTTAAATAAAGTTAAAATTTGATTATTTATATAATTACATTTTGTTTATAGTTATTGTAATATGAAATTCAATATGATAATCATTATTATATTAAGACTATACGTGTTTCTATTGATTTCTATAATAACAGTTTGTTTATAATAAATGTAATGATATTTCAAACTCATAGTATTTTACACATAAAACACGATGGATAAAAAATTTTTTTTTTGCCTGATCAAAATAAATTGAAGTATAATTATTTATGTTTATATCTTCAATTATTTTCATTGTGATGGCATAACAATAATGAATATTAAACTCAATATGCCATAATGACAGTCTGTAACAAAACGGTGTATTGGAGTTTTGGCGGGCAATAAAATTCGGATTCGGTAAGATATTTTTTGTCGGTCGGAAGAGGCACGCCTGGTAACCGCAACCGTGGTCGAAGTTACCTGCAGATGGCTGCAGCATCTATACGCATGCGCACAACTTCATTTGTCTGTATGGAGGGGGTAGTCGACGGGAGACCTACGCGTCATCTCGTAGTGGTAGCTCAGTGCGTTCGTTTTTTTCTCCAATTTTTCTTTTCAATACATGAGGTTGTGTCGTACGTGTCTACGAAACACAACCCATGAGGAATAGTGTAGTTTTTTAATTCAAATAAATTAAAAAACCCCAAAAAAATTATAAAATAAACTAAATTAACTAAAAAAAAAAGGAAAAATTAAATAAAACATAAAAAAAATTATAATCATTTTGTCTACGCGCAAAATCCGAAAGAAAAAGTATATCGCGCGCGTTTTGCCGTAGTTATTATTTTCACTTTATCGACGCTAAACTTGACGCAGCTACCGAAACAACGAGATGGCTTCGCTGTACGTTGGAGACCTGCATTCGGACGTGACCGAAGCTATGCTGTTTGAGAAATTCAGCACGGTCGGTGCTGTCTTGTCGATCCGCGTGTGTCGCGACATGATCACCAGAAGATCGCTTGGATACGCCTACGTCAACTTTCAAAACATGGCGGACGGTGAGCTTTTTTTTGTGTATCTTTTCTTCAAACGTGGTACGTGGCTGCGATCGGTTCGCGACCGATTTCTTTAAACCGTCCCGAGAAATTTTGGTTTTCTCCGAATTCCCCCTCCCCCTCCCCCCGACCACTCGAAACCGCCCCATATCAATGCCACGTGTGGTTTATTTTATCGTTAACAAAAATCTTGGAAACTAGGAAACGGTTTTTCTTGATTTTCCACTTTCTAGCATTGCAGTTAGTGGGGTGGGGGCGAGCACGTAAGTCTGTAGTTGGAAATAGTAGGTACGTTCGTGTTGTACGTGGCCATGCGTTTGTCATGTTTTCTCCTCCCCCCCCCCAATCCATTTGCCACCGTTTGTTCACATGGTGAAGTGGTGACTGCTAACGGAAAATGGCAATGTCGGCGGGGTGGTTTCCACCGAAACAACCTACACTCATCACGTGCTCATGTCTTTTGGCACTGACTGATGATGTGTGACAAATAATTCGCACCAATCGGGATTATACGCGGTCGAGACGTTGAGTACTCGGATTGTTTTTATTTTTTGCAGGTGTGGCGCAATAAAAATTGATCAAGGAGATCTACCTGTTTTTTTTTTTTTAGGTCATATACCTGCTGATAAAATTCATATTTTATGATAACCCTCCACGACAACTGTCTGACCACTTTCCGATCAAAAAGTTAGATCATCATTTTAGGATCTCGAACGTTTTTGATCACAATTATATTGAAATATCAGGTCTCGTTTAAATTCAGTTGGTAGCTTGTTGCAGATAAAAATTTGATTTGTTTCAATGGAAAATATAGCTATGGGTTTATTATGTCTATACAATTAATATTATGCTCTTGATGCAATACATTTTATCTTAATACAAATTACATTTTTTAAGTAGGTAGGGTATTTTTAGTTGGCATGCTCAAATCATAAAAATCTAAATATTGATAACTGGTAAATAATCAAAACAAGTTTTACCTGTACATAAATTACCTAACAGTAATAATAAAATAATCTGTACAGTCTAAATGATTTTTATTATTTATTAATTATTATCAAATGTTAAATGCAATACTATTATAATTCCTATATATACCTAGATGGTATAGGTATATATTTTGTTATAGGTAGGTAGGTAAAATTAAGATTTAACTATGAAAAACAATACCTATTCAAATTCTGATAATATTTCATAAATATGCAATTCATTAAACTATTGAATTGTAGGTACTTAATATAATATATAAACTATTTAGGTAGATAGGTAGGTACCTACTTTATTAATATTCATGATGATTTTAACGAGACAAGCATATGTCTGAATATATTTGCTGTAAACTCAAATCTGATATGTTAATAATTAATTAGGTAGGTACCTATAAATATAACATTTCAAAAGTATGTATTTAATTATTTAGAAAATTCAATTTAACTAATACAAGGCTAATACACTAAGCAATTGTTTTTCAGACTTAGGTAATTAGATTAATTTTAATGATGATTATAAAGAGACAAGCATATGTCTGAAACATAATGCTGCAAATATTAATCTGATATTTGAACATTTACGTATATATAGGTAATAATTTATAATTATATGATGATTTAATTAAAAGAGACAAGCATATACCTGAAACATAGTGCTGAAAACATTAGTCTGATATTTGAAAATTTACTTTGATATACGTAATACATTTTTAATGATGATTACAAAGAGACAAGCATATGTCTGAAACATAATGCTGCAAACATTAATCTGATAGGTTTTAGAACATATTTTACTTAGATATAATAATTTATATGATGATTTAATTAAAAGAGACAAGCATATACCTGAACCATAATGCTGCGAATATTAATCTGATATTTGAACATCTACGTAGAAATAGGTAATAATTTACATGATGATTGAATTTTTTGAGACAAGCATATACCTGAAATATAGTGCTGAAAGATTAATCTGATAGGTTTTAGAATGTTCTAAATATGTATTTTACTTAGATATAATAATTTATATGATGATTTAATTAAAAGAGACAAGCATATACCTGAAAAATAATGCTGAAAACATTAATCTGATATTTGAAAATTTACTTGCATTTTATAATTTATCACATTGACTGTTTCAACACCAATTTACGTCCTTAGAGTTCAGCAACATGTTTGATATTATCTCAAAGTTATTAGATCATTGTTTAGCATGATTGAATAAATTACAAATGAATGATAGATTTTTTAGAATAGGCTATTGAAAAGTATAATGGTATGACCATATTTCTAATTATTAGAATATTTGATACGCAACGAGTGAAAAACCACAAACCCAAATCCTCATTTGTTGGCTCCATTAAAGTAACTTACTACACTCTCCCGGGTACCAAAGTAAAGTTAAATCTCCATAGATGCAACAAATTATCAGCCATTCTAGTTAATTCTTGGTATGCCATTGTCAGAGTTAATGTACCTAATATATTATGTGAACAAATTGTAATTACGTATATAATATATATTTTATAAGAACATTAAGAATTTATTATTTAACATACAATATTATGGTACCTACTGACCAATTAGTACTTATTTTGAGACAAAAAAATTTTTAATATTTTATTAAGTACTAATTTATAATGGAACTTTTTTTATTATTGTAGCTGAGCGTGCTTTGGACACCATGAACTTTGATATTCTTAAGGGACGCCCTATGAGAATTATGTGGTCACAAAGAGATCCTTCTCTTAGAAAATCTGGCGTAGGCAATGTGTTCATCAAAAACTTGGATAGAAGTATTGATAATAAAGCCATGTATGACACATTTTCTGCCTTTGGAAACATATTGAGTTGTAAGGTAAGATATTGTTTTTATGTGCATAAATTCATTAAATTTATTAAGTTAACAACTTTTTTTTCTGAATCATTGTAAAAGTATTGTTGATCAATTAGCCTTAAATCGATTAAATTGTATGTTATGTTTTTAATAACAAAAACAAATCCTATGCAATACATAATAATTGAATACAAATTAGATTTAAAAAAACTGGACATAACTATATTTGATAATAACAGTTAAACAGTTAGGTATCTTAATTATTTTGCAATAATTGTATTTATTTTAAACTTGAATAGGTTGCTCAAGATGAGACTGGTCAATCGAAAGGCTACGGCTTTGTTCATTTTGAAATGGAACAATCTGCCACTCAATCAATTGAAAAAGTTAATGGCATGTTGCTCAATGGAAAAAAAGTATTTGTTGGTCGATTTGTTGGCAGGAAAGATCGTGAAAAGGAATTGGGTCAAAAAGCTAAACTTTACACAAATGTTTACATTAAGAATATAGATGAAAATGTCAATGACAAAGAATTGTTTGAGATGTTTGAAAAATATGGATCAATTACTAGCTTCAAGGTTATTATTCATAATTTTAATTTATTTGTAGAATAAAGTTATTTATTAATTTGTTTTACACATTTTAGGTCATGTTCAGAGAAGATGGAAGTTCTAGAGGTTTTGGATTTGTTGCTTTTGAAGATCCAGAAGAAGCTGAAAAGGCAGTTACTGAATTACATGGCAAAGAAAGCCCAGAAGGAAAGGTTAGTATAAAATAATAATTCAGAAAATATGTTATATGATAAGGATATTAATAAAACAACATATGTTAGACTTATTATGTAGGTCGTGCTCAAAAGAAAGCTGAACGCCAACAAGAATTAAAACGCAAGTTCGAACAGTATAAAATTGAACGTATGAATAGATACCAAGGAGTTAATTTGTATGTCAAAAATTTGGATGACACAATTGATGATGAACGTTTACGCAAGGAATTTAGTGTCTTTGGAACTATTACAAGTGCTAAGGTAAATATTCAAATAGTTAAAAATTTGAATTTGATGTCTGTGTTGTTTATATTAAATTGTCTTGAAAGTAGTGCTTACTTGGCTAAACAACTTGTCTTAGATCACCATAATATATACATATTTGTTCAATATATATTAAATGATTATAAAACTATTTTTAGGTTATGATGGATGATGGCCGTAGTAAAGGCTTTGGTTTTGTATGTTTTTCATCTCCAGAAGAAGCTACTAAAGCAGTAACAGATATGAATGGTCGTATTGTTGGTACTAAACCACTATATGTTGCATTAGCTCAACGTAAAGAAGATCGTAAAGCTCATTTAGACTCCCAATATTTACAACGCAATACTAATATGAGAATGCAATCCATTGGCCCAGTAAGTCGATGATAGTTTTTTTATTTGAAATAGGTTTCCTAATAAGTAATTAAATAATTACAAATATATTTTAACATACTATATTTTAATTATAGATATATCAACCTGGTGCTTCAAGTGGTTACTTCGTACCAACTATTCCTCAGCCGCAGCGGTTCTATGGACCTACTCAAATGACTCAAATTCGTCCCCAACCAAGATGGGCTTCCCAACCACAAGTTAGGGCTGGAGCACCGCAAGCTGCTGCTGCAGGTACTTATTACATATAATTAACATAATCTTGAATTAATTTTATTTTACTACATTCTTAGATAGTGTTAGGTCATTATTTGCGTATGCCCCATTATAATGGATCTTATACATCAACACAACAACCATACTATCTGAATCAAAATATATATCTTTACTTTTTTTTGTATGATTTATTAAATATTTTTAGGTTATCCAAATATGGCCACACAGTATCGAAACATTGGAGCTCGAGCTCCTGTACCAGCTGGTCAACAAGCTGCATTGGCTCGAAACGCCATGGTGGATAGAAATGCTAGACCTATTAGCACAACCCAACAACAAATGCCAGGTGCTGTTGCTGCTGGAGGTGTACGTGTTCCTGGAGCACGTGGTACAGGCTCTGGATATAAATATACTGCTAATATGCGCAATCCTCCTGGTCAAGCTCAGGGTATGGGTCAAGCACAACCTGGTCAACCCCCTGCACCAGTACAAGCAGCTGTACATGTACATGGACAAGAACCCCTTACTGCAACCATGTTGGCCACCGCCAAGCCGGAAGATCAAAAACAGATGTTGGGAGAGAGGCTTTTCCCTCTCATTCAGGTACATTTTTAATTTATTCATGTAGAATAACTAATTTAATGATGTATATTAAATTATTCAATATTATATTGTAGCGCATGTATCCGGAATTGACTGGTAAGATCACTGGTATGTTGTTGGAGATCGACAATTCAGATTTGCTTCACATGTTGGAACATCACGAATCTTTGAAGAACAAAGTAGAAGAGGCTGTTGCTGTGCTTCAGGCCCATCAAGCACAACAGACCCAAGTGAAGAAAGAATAGTTGCGCCTAACATGACGTTTTTTTCATCATTACATTTTATACAAATATTTGTTTAAAAATTTCTTTTTCATTAATAACTAATTTTTTTTTATACAGTGGGAAAATTAAAAACTTTGTATGAGTAAAAAAATTGAGCGCATAAAAAATGTAATTAAAAAAAAACCAACAAAAAAATGGGAAAATTAAAATAATGTAAAAAAAAAATTAAATAATTAATTGAACCAAACTGAAATATAGTGCGGTTTCAATTTCGGTAGTATTGTCACAACACTTTTATGGAAATTTTGTTTTTGATAAGTTATCAAATTAAAAAATTGACAACTACTAAAATTATATCTTGGATATATGTCCTTTATATTACATTGGCCTATTTCAACAACTTTTTTTATAAAAACAATAATACTTATTGTGCTTGCCAATAATATTTTTTTTTAAAAAATGGGACTTTTAAAGATCATCACATTAAATTTGTTGTGCTTACTACTGCTAATTTTCCGTTTATTCATATTTCATAAAACTGCATTTCATTGGTCAATAGAATTTTTGTTAACAATAAAAAATCTTTTGTTCTACAATATAATATCTAAAAAAATTACACATTTGGACTATTTGTTGCATACTTATTCTCTGCCGTTTAAATTTGTATTCCAAGTACCATTGAATTATACATAAAATTTTACAGATCTATAGATGGTATATTCTGTCATTATTTCCTTGTTTATACTCAATCCTGAAAAATGTCTCATACAATATTCATTTAAATTTCACTTATTAGTTGAAAATGCAAATTTACGCAATATAGTGAGAATTTAAGACTTGTCTTTTCACTGTGCAATGAAAAATTGTTGCAATCAGTCTTGTCGAAAACTAAAGTATTCTATATTTTATACTATAGTTATGAGTCCAAGAATTCAGGACTTCATGCATTTGCATACTAAAAACTTAATTTAATACATATTATAATTGGTATACAAATATGTATTACGTTTGTAAATCAACAATAATAGAAAAATAAAGAGCCGTCTCCACATCTATAAGTTGAATTATACTATACCGAGTATTAAGATATGTGTTTGGTCGACTCTTTAAGTAGATATCCTATTCTACGGCCAAACAATTAAAATGTGTTCTAGATAATTAAGGGGAAAAAGAACACTTATTTGAAAAAATTCAAACAAATTGTATCTATACTTAGTGGATCTATATTCTATCTCCAACATGGATAGATATTTTAGATCTGAACGGGTGATTAAGTAATGATTTCACAAAAATGTGTGAAACAATGCTTCGATTTTGAACTTAAATTTCTTTTCTGGTGGGAAAGTGAATCTTATTAATGCATTTGAGAGGAATACATTAAATTCCTAGTAGTTTTCAAAAGCGAAGGGAAAATGATTTTATATCATTTAATTCAAACTTAATATATCAATACAGTGATTGACACGACACCTAAGTACAGCAAAGCGGTACCCATCTGCTCGGTACATTTTAAATTTGTCTAGCTCTAAACATTTATTTACACTATATCGCTTATTGTGTGACAGAAACTTAGTGAACGTTATGCAAAGTATACAGGTGGAAATATTTGATTTTTCAATGATGAGTAATTTTATTTATTTTTTATAAATTTGATATTTTTTGTCTGTCATCAGTCAACACCTTTAAGGGCAGTAAAAATATTTTAATTTTTTACTTAAGCATCTTTTCTAAATGTTAATTCGAAAAAATTATAAACTTTCATTTTCTGTATCATCGTGTATTAAAATTTAAAATACATTAATTCCTTTTTTCGGGGGTTTGCGCTTTGATGTATATAATTTTGACGACATTTTGAGAAAAATAAAAATTTTTAATCCAAAATATAATAAATAGTTAAATATTTAATTCAAATTTAAATGTAATAGACTTACAAGTTACAAGTGAATCAATAATTTGGTACTTTAATATTGTTGTTGTGTAAGCAATTACGACTTACGAGGTCATATAAAGAAAAAATATTTTATGTGGAAAAGTACCAAAAATAAGGCTACGGTTAAGAAACCAAAATATATGAAAACTGTCTGCATTGTTTTCATTGAAACTTCAAAGCTCAATAAATATTTTGTGTATAATTTAGATACCTAAATATTTTTTGTGGCTTATGATTTTAATTTTAAATAGTATTCATATTTGTGCATTATCTTATATTATACAATTAATTATACTTATACAATATTAGTCTGTCTCTATTCTTGAAAATATCAGCTTATTTAAACAAAATATAATACAAGTAAATTAATTGTTCGTTTAATCTGCTATTCCTCCGCCGGAGACCTTAAAAACTTAAAATAATCTTATCGACGACTATCGTACATATAAAATATTATTATTTCAATGTAATATTTATGTACAGGTACAGATGAAATTAATTTTATTTGTAGTAGGTATTTTTTACTCGCTTTGCCAGATAATCGCTCCTCGCAGTATAATAGGCTGTCGGCAACTGTTTTGTTTACTTGTTAGTTTCCCAAACATAACACATAACATAATATAATATGTTAAACTCCGCATAAAAACAAGTGACTAAATAAAAGAGATAACAAATCGTTGTCTGTGGAGTTCATTATTCTAAAATTCCAATTGTTTTTTTATGCTTGTTTCATTATTGATTACAAATTTAAAAAAATGCTTATAGTTCCTATATTTTAGAATTTATGATGATTTTATTTCTGCAATTCTATTCTTTTGTATTTTACTATATATTATTATAATATATTATTACTTAAAAGCCAGAAAGAAAGGTCTATTATTTATGGTGTGGGTTTTTTTTTCAATAAAAAATATTACTATTTACATATTATAATTTATAAGAACACCTGAACACTGAAATGTATAGTTAATTTCTTATTACTTAGCTATAAGTAAAAATGAATTACATATACAAAATATATAAATACATAATATAGTCAGGAACTCAAGTTTGATATATTATAATAACGCAATTGTTATCGACTTGTTGCTTCACTAAATGTACCAAATTTAGGTTACCTATTAACTAGTGTAGGCATTGAAATATTTAGGTTTTTTTTAGTATTAATTCTTTCTATAGGTATTAACAATAAGTAATAACAAATAATTACAGAAATTGAACACTAAAATAAAGTTAATGAGTTTATAATACACATAATAAGATTACCTATGTATACATGTACAATAATAAAATTTATTTCAATGTTATTGTATGAAAAATATTTTCAATGTTGAAAGACCCTATGTGGTAAGTATATTAGTTAGGTATATAGTTAGTTAGATTAGTAGCAGATAATTCTATTCTAGTGGTGAATATAAATGTCTGTATATTATTAACTTTATTATTATAGTTAATAAATAAAAAAACTTGTTTTTAAATATCACGTTTGTTTTTATTTTACACAAATATTAAAATAGTACAGAAAAAAATTGAGTTATACTGGGCGTTGGTTGAATACTATTGTCCAAATGGTCCAGTGTTTTATGCACAGCTTTCCTGTGAAGGCAGAGAATACTGTATGCGTTTAATGTAGGTCTCTTGTGTCGGTGGAGACGAGAGCGAAATTAATGTCAGATTTTCCTAAAAATATTTAACATTAAAATATGTTTTTAAGGGGCCGGTTAAAAACTGTTTATTACCTGTGGATATAAACTGTGAAGCAATGTTGGAGAAAAAACCAGAAAATGAAAACTTTATCACTGTAAAATATAGTTGATTAAAATTGATTTCAAAAACCTGGATAAAAATTTGTCATACCTCATGTTTTTTTAGTTTTTCCATCCATCTTTTTACAATATTATTAGTTGCAAATAGTTTGAGTTCACTTGTATAAAATATAGCAGAGTCATTATTGTAGTCGTCGATAATACGTTGAGTGGCAGTATAGTTATCGTTGTCAATAACTTGCGATGAAAGAGCATGAATGCTCATTTCTAACACGTGGGTTCTCATATCTTCAAATGTAGGATCTTTTAACACAATGTTTGATTTTAAGTACGAAGCAATTTGATCAATCAGTTGTAATATAAACGGTTTAGTGACTTTTTTTTTTTCAATCATCTCGAGAATAGCACATTTTTGATCTTGTAAGAGTAATAAATCATCGAGATTTAACATAGCTCGACTGAAATTTTGAATTTTCGACTTTATAACAATTGTATTTTCTGATTGATATACCATTCTAGATATTGTAATTGATTCGGATTCGGATTCCAATAAAAGTACTTCTTTATTTTTTTCTGATTCATCGAGTAAGAGTGATTTAATGTCTTCCATAAATCTGAATATGAGTTTGAGATCATTTTCGTTAATAGTTATTAAACGTGGCGGTGTCATTAAGTGAATAGCAATATTGAAATCGTTAGTCGGATCGAGTCCAATGTTCAAAAACTTGTGAGCCGTTAACTTTACATTACTGTCTTCGATGAGATGAGCCGGCGGGGATGGAAAAGTAAATGTCAAAGTATCGCTCACGTAAGTATCAGTCATGTGTTCAATTGAACCAGCCATGTTTAAAAACAAATGAAAATTTATTTTACACACTGAAAAATAATAATATTTTACAATTAGAAACAATGGAAAACGAAATGAGGTAGTTCAGACAAATATGCAAAGGAATTTCTATTATACATACAAGTCTTTACAGTACATTCGTAATAGTGTATACAAAATATAAATATAAAAGTTGTATTATACTAACCTCAAATAGTTATAGATCATAAACAATGGACGGAGCACTGGAACCATGTTTGATTTCTTGAATTCTCGACATTTAAAGCCGGTCGACGGCCGTTTTCCGACAAATGATAACCATTTTTAACTCCGACAGCCAGAGTGACCAACTGAAAAAACAAAATGTCAAAACTTCTTTTCTTTAAAGGTTAGTTTATAATTATTATAGAGTGGTGACCTAACCTAACCTAACCTAACCTAACCTAACCTTTTTTTTTTTTTTTTTACCGTGGTATCGTCGACCAGAGGAGGGACCGCGTTAGCATTACTTCTCCTCAACCTAACCTAACCTATACAGATATATTATACTATATTCATAGGCGCAAATAGGGGGGGGCTTTAGGGGCTGAGCCCCCAAACATTTCCTACATTTTATTTTAAGCTTATTCAACATTATCAAAATAGGACTTCAGCACCTCCAAATCCCGAAAGCTATTTGTGTCATCATTCACTACAATTGTTTTCTAATACAATTTTATACATACTACATACTTATCGACTTTTAAATACATAATAATGTTAATAACAAAGTTAAAAATATCAAGCTAGTTCTTACTCATATACAGTCTTGTAAAGTACTTGAGTAAAAGTATTTAAGTATTCATATACTTTATAAGTTCACAAATACGTATTCTAAATACATTTGAAAAAAGTACTTGTGCACAGTACATGAATATTTTTTGAAAGTATCTTCAGTATTTAAATTTTAAAATTAAATATTATCTATTTTTAAATACTTTTTTCTTCTTACATTATTTGTAGGGACGTCAAATTTAAATAAAATAATACAAATTGTAGCTAGGTATTATTTTATTCCCTACTCTTTCATTTTATTATTGTTTGACTCATGGTTCTCATATCACTGAGCCCCCTGTATTGGAAGATCGATGATATTAACTCACAGAAAGTCACGTTGCGTAATGAGAAATGAAAAATTAAAAAGTATTTTGGGTTAACACTTGAGTCTGAAAACATTTTGGTATACCTACATATTATTACACTCCAAAATATAATTTAACACAAATAATAATATCGTATTTCCAGTTCACTGAAGGGATTTAATTGTACCGCCGACTTCGTCAAGTGATAAATGAGAATACACGTCAATTTATCGTCTAGGCCTCGGATACGAATTTTATAATTATATTACATAGAGGCATCGATATGCAGGTTGCTGATATTTAAAAAATTGGTATAGAAATATCTATAGGATTTAAATTCATAAAAAAAATTACGAAGAGGAATGTGGGAGCCCAGAGTAAAATACTTTTTAAGGAGCAATGAAAAAATTTAAATAGCATCAGGTTGTTATAATGTTTAAAAAATAACATAAATAAATAACAAAAGGATTTTAATTCATTAAAAAATTTGAAGGGAAACGTGGTAAACCTACTGCCAAATATTTATTAATGAGCAAGAAAAAAAATGAAAAAAAAAGTATATTGTAGGGGAACGTCGGAGTCTGCATTAAATATCTTTTAAGGAGTAAGAAAATTAAATTTAGAAAAAAATGTAAATGGCACCAGGTTGTTTATGTTTAAAAATCTATATTAAAATATCATCAAGATTTAAATTGTGAAAAAAAAATTTTGAAGGCGAACGCGTTGGAGCCCGCAGGCAAATAATTTTGAAGGACTGAGAAAAAAATGTATATGGTACCGGGTTGTCGATGTCTAAATAATTGGTTTAGAAATATCTATAAGATTAAAATTGATAAAAAATAATTTGAAAGAGGAACGTGATAGCCCAGAGTCAGATACTTTTTAAGGAGCAAGAAAAAAATTTAAATAGCACCAGGTTCTTATAATGTTTAAAAAATAACATAAATAAATAAATAACAAAATGATTTTAATTCATTAAAAAAAAATTTGAAGGTAAACGATGTAAATCTACTGCCAAATATTTATTGACGAGCAAGAAAAAAAATGAAAAAAAAAAGTATATTGAAGGGGAACGTTGGAGTCTGCATCAAATATCTTTTAAGGAGTAAGAAAATTGTATTTAGAAAAAAACTGATATGGCACCATGTTTAAAAAATCTATATTAATATCATCGAGATTTAAATTTTGTAAAAAAATGTTGAAGGGGAACGTTGGAGACCGCAGGCAAATAATTTTTAAGGAGTAAGAAAAAGATTAATATGTCATCAAGTTGTTTACATTTAAAAAATATCATCAAGATTTAAATTGTGTAAAAAAAAATTTGAAGGGGAACGTTGGAGTTTGCAGGCAATACTTTTTTTAAGGAGTGAGAAAAAAAAATTAAGAAAAAAATAATATGGGAAGAAATCCTATATACCGTCGATCCTAATTAATTGTTATACTAATATTTCGTTATGATATATTAAAATTAGTTTTTATAATATTTTATGTTAAAGAAACAATTAATTATAGGGTTGGTGGCATTTAAAATTTTTAATTATACTTGTACAACGCTTGCCAGCCGGCATTAAGGCCGTGGTTAAAAATTATTATAACTAGTTAGGTTCTAATATTATACCCTATCCTTGCCTAACCTAACGCAGCCTAACGAATAATATTTAAATATTTTCTTCCATTGTTATGTTTACAATATCGAATACCACGATAGTTAGTAAGATAAAATCATTGCAAAGCTCACGACCAGTGATGATAGTCGACCATCATCACCATAGGTTTACTTAACTAACCTCCTTATGACTTTTTAGGACACTTTGAATAAAAAGATCCTGAGTTGGTTGCCAAACTTAAGTGTTTTTTTTTATCAAGTTGAGCCGTTGGTTGTTGACATCTTAAGACTTAGATCATATACTATGGATTTCTTAACATGCCCAGCTCAACGTTGAAAACAATTTTAAGCACATATAAGTGACGAGTCTCTGACATGTTAATTCACATAGAGAAATATGTGACATTTCTCTTGTTACGTGTATGTGTATCGTGTATCATAGTCAGAGACTATAAAGTCACTAATATTAATATAACAATATGTGCTTAAAATTATCGTGATATGGGCCTATTCATAGTATAAGATCTAAGGTAGGTACATTAACTGTGATAACAACTTGAAAGTATGATTGGATATAAATTGCAAAAGTAATAAATATTAATGATTTATCAGCATGTATCGTCTCCCTGTTACAAATTGGTATCACTATTTCAGCTGATCTCATTAAGCATTGTTAGTCTTAATATTCGAGTGATCATTATTGTTTAAAACTTACAAAGCTCGACGATAACTGCTGAATGAAAATTTGGTATCTTTCACACTTGTAAGAAACACTTAGAGACAACACATGCAGGCGAAGCGTCTTCTTTAAAGCAATTTTTTTTTGATTTAATTTTAGCTTCTCTTTATGTTTTGTTAAAAATAGGAAAATTTTGAGATTTGGAGCATTTTTAAAACGAATTCAAATAATGGGAATGAGATAAAAGGTTTGTGATTTTCACCTTGCTAACGTGGGGAGGCCCAAACTATAACCAGATGTCTGTATTAGACTGTCGACGATATTGTTAGATAGTAGATACATTTTTGATAGTAGAATGGAAATACAATGTAATATACAAATGTTTTAAAAGTCACTTTTTGTATGTCCGATCCAATTATATAAGTTATATGTTTTTCCGTATTTAATACATAGGCATAGTTAAAAATTAACTAATAATATTTATTATAGTACTTAATTAATTTAATTTTGAACAAGAACTAAAAGCACATCATTATTATGATAATGTATTATGCATGTTTGAACTCATGAAAACCATTCCAAAAAACAACTTCTTGATAGGTCAAGAAATCTAAGGTCTTTCAAAGGACATCATTCAGTGTAATATATATGAACAATTAATCATCCTGGAGTAGTCACTAAGGTATCTACAAGGTCTGTCCATCCAAGGCTGCTATCTATAATTATTAAATTGGTATGTTATTTAAATTCTGTTATTGTTGTAAATTATATTATTTAAAAACTGTATAGGTACCATATTGCAAGATCCTTTCTTTTTATTTTTCAAGTCATGTTTTTGGATTCCAAAAGAAGCACTTTCAAATCAAATGCATTTTTAATATTTGTAATATAAAAACAGTTTAAGTACTAGTACAGCCAAGTCTTTGGTTGGCAACATAATGAGAGCGCAGAGTTGATGTCTTGAAAATTTCTTTAATGTCTATAATAATAATGTGAAAATAATATAAAAACATAAAATATCTTTGACCATGATGAATTAATTTTGGTTTCAATGAGCATGCCCAAACTGGCCAAACTGCATTATAAGAAGTACGTAGGAAAGTTTTTCACTGCCTGATGGTGCTGAATGTTTTGTGTCTTAATTATCTAGGCAAAATATGTGAATATCTACTTTTCAGTTTCTGAACTAAAGCGGCCGTGGGGTTCATTCTGAAATGTCGTCAATGGGCACTTCTAGGTGTTTTAAATCGATCAATACTACCCTAGGTTTGGCTAGCCAGTCGAGTAGAACTCGTTTAACTTATACATTAAAAAAAAAAAAAATAGTTAGCAGATATAGGTATGTCGTCAACATCAAGGAAACAGTAATTGTGAATCTAAATATCTGATACGTTTTATTTTTTGCTGTGTCTGTACAGACGAGTATGGTCGGTATCATAATGTACGCACGACTATTTCCAAACTTACGACTAAGGGCCGATTTCACCAAATATGTTAGAAATTCGCTAAGCTAAGGTTTAAAATTATCCCACATTATCCTGCACCGGGATAATGAACCATGTAAACGATATGGTCCAAACATCCCGGTGCATTATTTTTCACACCGGTTTAGTCTAGCGAATTTGTATATGCTTTAATCGTGGTTACAGTAATCATGATTAAAAGTTAATCGTGATTAATTAAGGGCCGTTCTTACAATATCCGGTTAAAGTTAACCGAGTTAACCGACACTTAACCGGCTGAATTCTGGCGGTAATAAAATCTACACTTTACTGGATATCGTAAGAACGGCTCTTATACGTTAAATGTTAATATTATATAGTAAAGTTATTATGTAGTTATGGTTATGACACCGTGCGAATCGGGCGGTGGTTATCAGCTTTAATTCCTTATCACGGGGCCGAAATGACAACCATCAATATTATAAAAATCATAGATAATGCATAATGATATTATCTATGTAAAAAATGTACTGTTAACATTTACTAGTATTTACTAATTATTAATCATCGTCATATTATTATAAATAAACACTTATGTGCATTGTGCATTGATTTGTATGTCTATGCTATTAATCCCTACAGGCTACGGCAATTAGGATAGTGCGGTATTAGCGTAATCATCAGTGGCGTCGTTGAACCGATTGACGACCTCATAGTCGTGGCCGTAGATTAGTGTATTAAATCGTGGACGGCGGCGTACATCTTAATTTCGATAAACGATAATATTGTTGTCGTCGTCTGCCGCACAACGACGTAGTAATCGGACCGACAAACGTTTTTGGGGCCGCAAGCGTCAACATGGACGGATCGACAACGAGTGAGTGTCTCCGCGATTACGATCGTGATCAATATCGAATATTATAATAATTGAACGATGATGTATCGTTACGTAACGACGTCGTCTCGTTGAGGCAATATTCTGTCGCACGGGCCGGGTGACGATTCGAACGAGTCTGAATTGATCTCTAAATCGTTCGATCGTCGTGCCCAATACTTTATTTTTTTCTTATCTGTTCTGTATTTAACTTTTTTTTTTATTTTTCTGTCCCCACTGGTCCTACGAGAAAAATGTCCAAAGCCGATCAGCTCCTGTCGAAGCTACCACCGCCGACGCTGTTGCCTAGTTTTGTCACAGACGCTCTGAATGGTAACAATATGTAATTTGTAGTTTTTCAAATTTTCTGTTGTCGCAATTGTTTCAGTCGATTTGAATAGTACCTAATCGTTTTGTTTTTTTCAATAGAGCCCAGACCTACCCAATCTAACCTAGTGTTCAACGGAACAGACGTGACCAGTCAAAATTTTCACACTCCGATGTTTTCGTAAGTCGACCTGCATTGTCTTGTCGTGGTGGTCTAAATATTATGTGGCTTATATTTATTTGATCACAGGCCCGTAATAACCAGTAAAAATGAAGAGAATGTAGAATTGTCCACGAGTCCTTCCAATGAAACAGTCGCTGATAAAGCTGTTAAAAGTGAACAGTCAACGAGCAAAGCAGATTTGTTTAACTGGATGAAGGGCAGTAGCTCTAGTATTTTTTCGATTGTTGCTGAAAAAGCAAAGAATTCTGTGGACGCAGTACTTACAACATTAGACCCGCAAATGAAAGATACATTAAATGGTAAATAAATAATCAGTCATTAATATACACTCCTTTAGTTGAATGTTATATAATTATTTATGTTTTAGCAAATACTTTTGATAACACCGATATTGTCGTTGCTTCTGAAAAAGAAATTGTCGTTAGTGCAGTAAGAGAGGGTTTTCAAAAAGTTTTAGGAAAAGCAGTCGTCAGGTAGCCGGTTTTTTTTTTATTGATCCCATAGACAACTCAAAAACACAGGCCATTAGGCCAACTCTTTTATATGCCTTAATTACGTATTTGTTTTTGTATATTTTGTAAGACATAATATGGTATTTATTTTAGAGGACTTGAAGCACCAGATCAACCGTTTGCTGCACAGCTGGTTGGATTTTCTGCTGCATCCAAAGCCACAAGATATTGCATTGATTCCGTTAGATTACATGTGGTGAAAGGTCCTGTTGTCTCCTTTGAAAGATTTATTGTAGAACCAATAGAATCCAAGTAAGTTGGATTTCATTCATAAACTAATGTGCTGGAAAACATTTTCATTATAATGATAAATTACTTATGGACCTTTTATTTTACCACATATTATGGTTAGCAAGAAATATGTTTAAAAGAATAACAAAACTTTTTCTCCAAAGGTCCAAACGTTATAATTCAATTCCAGTCAAATCAAATTATCAGGTTATTTTTTTTCCCAATTAGATGGTACGAATTTGGCCTTTTGAAACTTAATGACATGGAACGAAATATAGATTTAGAAGTGTACACCCAAAGCGTTCCTGTACCGGCAGCAATTGTAGGATTGATTAGTGACGATACCCCCAAAGATTATGAATACATCTCAACCGGATTCAGTATACCAGTTGCACATTTCATGGCTAGCAACTTGAAAGTAAAATGACCCTGACCAGACAAAGACTACTGCAAATTATTGTGTTTTTACATTGTGTATATATTTCTTAGGTACATCCATCTGAGTGGCAAGAAGTAATGACTGGTGTGAGCCAACGTTCGTCTTTATTAGCTGCTTCAGTATCTTTGGCCATGGCGTACAAAATTGCTCTGGAATGATGACATTTTTTGTTCAGCTTGAAAACATTTATCAATTAATATATTAATATTATTATCGATTATTTTCTGTAATAAACTTTGTTATCAACTTGTATTTTTTCCCTCCCCCCATGGATTGTGATTTTTAATTATTTTTATCGTGCACACGCTGTTATTATTAGATATATATTTGTACAATATGTCTATACTTATTACTTAATTAAATAATCTAATTGCTATTTGGATGTTATTTTACTTTCTTCATTATATAGATCATACAAATAATTTATCTAAGTAATTAAATACTCTGTTCAAGTATTAATTGTTGACAAAATGCATTGGTAATAATTGCTAGTAATTGACATGAATCAAAATAAGACAAAATGACATAGTAAGTAATAGCGCCGAGATGTCTTTCATATCTAATTATAATAAAAGGTTTAGAATATTGTTTGGGAGCTATGATGATTTGAAAACGATAGTAATAAACAATATTTAATTAGTCAAATGCATAGATAAAATAAATCGTTAGTCATTTAAATCCATAAACACTATTACATGTTTTGGCGTTACTACTTGTTACCTATATTATATTATGTATACAGAAGTGTAGTAAAATGTTTATTGACTAAATAAAATGCATAGCATTTATGTATTCATGTTTTTGCACCAGTGAGCTCAGTAAATTATTAGTGACCATAATAATATATAACTATTAAAAGCACATAATATGTAGGTACTAGATAGATAAATATTTATTGATGAGTAGATTGTGAGAAACAGTTGATCAGAAATACATAATAACTAGTAAATAGGTTAGCCATATACAATTATTTTGTTCCTTATATTGTAGGTACAATATTGTATTCTACATTTTTTTTTCAATTTTTACTTATAAAGTCTTAATTGTTATAACTTATTAAAACATTATTATACAGTGTTCGAAAAATAGTTCTAACTAAAAACTGTACAAATTAGAAGAGTAACCTATTATAATAATTTAGATATAATTTTTTTAAATTATATACTATAATTTGTTTATTACAATTTGTTCTGAATCATAAATGCAGTATAAAATATCATAATTCATAATAATAGATATTTTGTCATGTTTTAGCCTTTACAGATATCTAACATAGATAAATAGTGGCAATTCATTTTATAGAATGTTTCAATTATTATGCACCACATATGCTGATGGCCATCATCTATCAGCATTCATTGGTAGTAAGATTGAAGAAGATCTATTTTTTAAATCCATTTCCTGAGCACTGAGAGATGAGATCAACGTACAAACAAATAAACGAAGAACAAATATACTAAAATATATTTACGAAAACCAAACTGACAAATAACTTTACTAATATAAACTGTGCATCGACATCAAATTTTATAATTATGAAACTTTTTCAAAATTGGCCTTCATACAAACAAACTTCATATTGCTTGAGTTGCAGTACAATCGACACCAGATATTCTTCAATATTAATGGCAAACTTACCACAATAATACCCTAGATTTTTTAGGTGTTGCAGTGAATCAATTATTGGTTGATTTGACTCAACAATTAAACTACACCTACTGCAATTTAAAAACTAGTTCAAAACAGATTATTTTAAAATAGCAATTATATAATAATATTGACTGTAGTGGCTTCATTTTCTAAACCAATAAACAAAAAACAATTTTGAAATATCAGTACTTTTAGAAAATATACCGACACATTTATTAATTAATAAATGTAAACATTACAATTTACGAGGCATAATTTCATTTAGGTACCCCTCCAATATTTTCATCTCCATTCTCTACTAGCAATTGGTCACTATGTTAGTTATAATTGGAGAGAGCAATATAACGACACAACTACAAAAAAAAAAATTGTTAGACGGTAAACAATAGTCAATTGTCAATTTGTTTTATACACATAATATTTTATTGTTTGATTATGTTGTCATTTAATATTTAATTTATTACTACATATTATTTAAAATTGAAAAAATATTTATAAATATTTATTAAATTAAGTACTTAGTTAATTAAGTTTACATATTTTAGATACTCTGAATACTCATTATAATGTTAATTGTTAAGTTGTATTGTTTGATTAGGTAGGTATATTGTAATTTCATATTTTATTTATTGCTACATATTATTTAAAGTTGTATTATACCGTCAAATGGGGTAACATTAGCCCTTAATTACAACTTTGGCCCATAAGTAGGAAAAAGTTTAATTATGAGATAACAGCTGAACTATTTAACGTAATTTCTTCAAAACTGTATCAAACTGCAGGTAGGAATAGTGGTCTCAATATGTGACGAATTGTATATAAGCAATCGTTCACAACTTCATTCAGTAAAATTGATAAAAACTGTTATCAAATAACGAACAAATGACAATATTACTACTTTTGTGTCAACCAAGCATCATCCGACGTTAAAAATCTACTTTCTTAAGTACAAAATTTAGTATAGAAATGAGATATGGTGGTTTGAATATAATTACTTTATTAACATTTTGTACAATCATTCATTATCATTTTGGTCTAACATTGTCCCATTATTTTGTGTAACTTTGGCCCAGAACTAAGTTGGGCCAAAGTTACCCGACGCCAATATTCTTTAAATTTTTTTGACGTTAAGACTGTCAACTTTGATTATTGTGGCTTTCAATTTTATAAACGTTTTATTTGTTTATTTTCGATTTTTTCAATACTTTAAACTTGAATCATTTTTTATTATTTAGAAAACTTAGTTTCTTTAGGAGGTTATCAACCATTCATTGATTCAGATAAAAATACCAAAAAAAAACACAATTGTGTATTCAGAAAGTTTTTATCACCTAGCATAGTAAAAATAGCAAATATACACATTATTTTGATAGGTACTTGAAGGCATAGTTGAACATTCGAAACATAAAAAAAAATAGATATTACTTGTATAGTAGTAATTTAGAACCTAAACACATTATTTTTCAAGAAAAAATGGTTAATAAATACAGTAGGTACCAGGTAAATATATTTTTATAATTGGTACCTACCTGCATATACATACATATCTGGATTCCTACAGATTTGGTATATTTCATAATATATTTCATAATATAAATATAACATTGTATGTATTGTTAATAGGTACCTAATCACTAATCAATATTAAACTATTAAGTAATTTTATTAAATGTTGAGAAAAATAACAACTGTAGACTGTAGTTGTCTGTAATTAACGGATTAAGTCTGTACTGACCTGGCGAGGAAGGGAGGGCGATTTAGCTTGTCTCGCTGTCTCCTCCTCCTCCTCCTCCACGATTGTCATTGCACTCTCGACCATAACACTATAATTGGAATTTTTTTTTTAATTTTTGGGATCAACATTAAGTTATTATATCTTGACAATTAAGGAATTATAGGTAGTTACATAATATAAGACAATTATAGCAATCGTACATTTAAATTGTTTAAACATATTAGCGTAATTATAACTTATAAGTATAGTGGTCATTGTATTATAAAAATATAAATATTAATTAAAACTGACATTAAGCACGATTAGAATCTAGCGATATTAATAGTAGGATGCTAATATATAATTTTAATATTTTATGCAGTAAGAATATATATCTATAAAGGTGATATATTGGACGAAAATAAGTGAAGGAGAGATTATGCTTTTGGCACTGTGCAATGTAGAAAGAAGTGTAATTAAAGGGCTAATTAATGTATTTAAATTTGAAAGGAAGTTGTTCTGGTTTTGTATTTGAACTGGAAAAAAAGTTTCCTTGAAGCCGATGCTGAGACATTGGAGGCCAGATAATGGTGGCATTTGTATGACTTGTGTTATTCCTGTTTTCGATAGGCAGTATTGGGTAAATTACTTTTAAAAAGTAATGAAGCTACTTTACTCGTTACTTCAAATTGTATTTTTATTTAAATTACATCTGCGTCACCTAAAATTATTTTTATCACGTTACATTACTTTTTCATTAATAAACTAGTGCGTTATAATTAATAACATAATTTTTTTTTATCATTGATAACAGTTAAAATACTATTAAAAACATACACATAAAACATGTATGTAAAAACTAAAATTATACCTACTCAAGTATTTTGGGTAGTCCAAGGTCCAACGACAATTCGGCATGGGAGATGCAGGTAGTTAAATTATAAAATCAGTCCTTAACGATTAGGGTCTAGGACAGAGGACTCATAAGAAAATATGGTAATATTATGGTATTCGTATTCATATAATAATACGTCATAAATTAGTATTATTACTTTATATGGTAGGTTTATTTATATATACTATGTAGTAAGCATTGTAAATGTTGACAGCAGACTGGTGCGTTATATGTTACTATCCAACACTGTCGATTAGTTATATTTATATTGATTGCTGAGCAACCCTTGTACAGTTGTACAAGACCGTATACGTACAAATTACTATTTTTTGGGTATAAATTATTATTTATTACTTTATTGTTCTTTTTTTAGAAACAAAAAACTTCAATGTCAAATACATACTATATGGAAATACTGTATAAAATATAAAGTATTATAAGTACTGTACATTATAGTCTATAATTCTGATTTAGTTTTGGGTTGGTAAAAAATAAAGTACGGTAGCGTTGTTAAAAAAACAATTTACTTTTTCCAACTTAATAAAATATTTAAAAAAACTATATGTATGAGCTCTTAATTTGATTGAGTTAACCAAAAATTAAATTAACTTTTAAATTTTTCTATTGATGCATATTTACTCAACTTGACTGAGTGATAAAAAATTCATTAACTTGCCCAGCCTTGTATTGAGGTATCTATTACTGGTACAAAATAATTGAACAAACAGTACACAATTTCGACGATAAGTACTTAATATCTATATTTATAGAGTTGCTAAGCTAATAGTTTGCAACTTCAAAGGCTGCAAAACAATGCACACATATACAAATACGAAACGTATAATATAACTAGTGTAAAATCGTTATAACATAACTGGTCCAGTACAATATTTTGATTACGGAATTAAATAATTTAAAAATATATAATATTATTAGTATAAAAGTGAATTAAAACTAATTACGAGGAACAAAAGTTGTATAAATTAACCGACGCGCATAGGGTTTGCCGAACGGACTGTTTGAATTGAATACTATATATACACCTTAACTTCGCAACACTCGTCTCGGAAAAGCAATTATAAACGGTGTGAATGCCGAAAATATGTCGAAAATCTCGTTTAAGTTTGGATAATATACACTGCTACAGGGTAATACTCATGGTAAAAATATTTCAAATTTTTCAGTTAAGTTCTTCCGATTGCACGTCTATTACACGATCGAGTAGATTCGCACGCTTCTTTCGACGTATTTGTGCTGAAAAAAACTGCGAATTCGGCATCTGCGAGGGCCGACATTTAGAAGAGTAACATAATCGTATTGCAACAGGTTCCTTTAATAATAGCTGGTATTTGCGGTAACTACAAGCTGTTACAATTACGGTTTGTTGTTTGCAACAATATATACCGACAAAAACAAAACGGTTCGAGTACTTTAATACACTGTTTGTATTTTAATATCATAATATAGAAGCGTCATTCTACTCAAATATTCTGTATTATAATATTATGTATATGATTTCGTCACTAAGATAGCTTACCTATATATAATATTTATGCATCTATCTAGAATGCGCATAATCAGTATATTATAATATTATATACCTAATTTACTATAACTTAAATAATATGTGTCCCGGCAAACCCTTTCTACAATTTTTTTTTTGTTTTTTAACACCGTCACTCGAACTATACATAATAATAAAGTATTATAATATATAATGATGATGATGATAGTAATAATAATAATAACAATGCATAATATAACACGCGCACCCTGTATTTTCAATCTTAATACAATATTTTATAATTCAACATCAAAAATTACCCCGATTATTTGAATTGAACACCGTGTGACACGCGTTTTAAATACAATGCGTACCTTATACATATATTATATATAGAATAACATAACATATAATAATAATAATAATAATAATAATAATAGTAATAATAATATAATATTACGTTGATACACTTATATATTATTATGTACAGCGATTATTTCTTAGTGGATAAAAGTACGATCTCTATTTACGTAAATACGCGTTTGTCAGTTTGGATGAGTATATACATTATGTACTACGTATATACTTACATATTATAATATTTATTACAGTCAGTGGTGCTGTTATCTATATATATATATATATATGTTGGCGGTAATGAATATGTACTATGTTATATTTTGTTAAATTACTAGTTATTCTATAAAATTCCTAAATATGCTCGTTAATATATTATAAATTACACTGTTGAACTAGTTAGTATGCATAGAAATTCTATGATAGAATACCAGTTGGGTTTTCGCTAAGGTATGTAATTAATAGTCATCTTTAGGTTGATAACCGGGACTGGAGTAGTAACATAGGTACAATATTTTCTATTAAATTGACGTTGTAGTGTTGTCCCATCATGCTGTACGATTTAGTGCAAATCAGAATAAACTTTTTCAAAATTAATATCAGTATTTTATGTGATATACGTTTAATAATAATTTCAATTAAAATAACCAACCCGTTAGGTATTGATAATTTATAAAATATTCAGTTAGTATGTAGGTAGAATAACTAGTCGAAGTATGTATTTTTGTATTCATTCAATACATTATGTGAAAGTACCCGTAATTACGGAATTTCATACATTAACGCTAACATATATATATATATATTAAACAGTCGATATACGATGGTTTTACAATGATCATAATACTATAGGGCTGTCCTGGGTGCGGGTGAGCGGGTGCGCAAGGTGGTGGTAACCGTAACCGCGGTATAATAGTTAATATATAATATTATATTATTATGTATCATAACAACATGCCTATAATATATTGTGTATTATGTGTCTTTTACGGTATTATAATGATAAAGGATCGCCTCACGCGTTGAACGCATAATTTGCCTAACCGTATACGACAGAATGATAATATAATACGAGGACGCGTATACCTTGTTTTATTCTTTACCCTGTTTAAGGAGTGTGTGTGTGTGTGTGTGTGTGAGAGAGAGTGAGAAAGTGTGAGTGTGTGTGCGTGAGGCGGTGAAAATATTGTTACAATATTGTATTTTAATTTTTAATTTAGGTATACAGTCGGCGGCGGTTACCTAACACACGCGGACCGCGGATCACGATGGACAGCAGCCGGCGTAACCGTTAACGGCCGCTGCAGCTGACCGGCGCAACGGTGGCCTGCCGAGCTCGGCGCCCAGCACGACGACGGCGGACAGGTCGTCGTCGCAGCTCTCGTACACCGAAGACGACGACGCGCTGTCGGCCGCGGGTGAGCCGGCCACCAAGGCCGTCTCGCCGGCACCGTCGTCGCAGCTGTACACGGGCGACTGTCGCCGGCGGCAGAACAGCTCGTGTCGCTTACGCCGGCTACTGCCGTCGGTCGCACAGGACGATGGGTCGTCGTCGACAGGCGACGGGGTGGCCGTGTTCGTAGCCGTGGACGTCGGCGACGGTGACGGCGGAGGGCCGCGCATCCGCTCGATGAGCACGTCGCCTACCACCTCACCCGTCTGCGAGTGCACTTGCAACACGTTGGCAGGCCTGGGGCGGACGACCGGCGCCGGCACGACTTGTGCTCGGGCAGCGGCCGCCGTTTCCGTCGCCGCGGCCGCATTCAGCCGGTGGTTGATGTCCACGATATCGTCCTCTTCGTCGTCGTCGTCGCCGCCGCCGCAGACGTCCACGGTGTCGGCGAACGCGACAGTCTTCTTGCCGGTGGACGCGATCGAACAGCTACGGTGGTCGCTGCGCTGCAACAACGACGGCACCGCAGTCGCGGACGCCACCGGTTCCGGTTCCGGAAGCAGCACGCCGGCCGCCGTCAGACCGGAAACGACGGCCGCGTGGTGTTCGGGCGTCGCGTCCACGCTGGTCTGCTGAATGGAACTGTGCAGCAGTCGCGTGCTGTGCGTCTTCAGGTCCAGCCTCAGGTAGTACGGGTTGTAGTAGTGCAGCGGCGCCGTGTCTGGCAGTGGGTGCGCTTCGGGCCGGTCGACCGCGAACTGCTTGACCACCACGTACCGTCCCGGGTACGGAATGGGCGAGGGGGCCGCGCCGTGCCCGTCGCCGGACCCTGACGCGCCCCAGCCTTCGCCCCGGGACGCCCCCGCATCGTCGCCCGGCTGGTCTGGAGTCAGTGGTTGCGCCGCGCCCCTACCGAACTGACAGTACCACTGAGCTTCTACCTCGTAATCTCATTTCTTCTCCTTTTGGTCCTTGTTCAGGTAGTGCAGCACGTAGTGCAACACCAGGTCGTAACAGTACTTGTACTCAGTCTGAAATCACAACGGTAAAAGGATTGACACATTTATTTACATAGAACTATACACCATTATGTGAAGGGTAGCACGCTGCAACATATTGGCGACACTGTCAGCAAACGTATACTATGGGGAGTGAATATATAGGAGTGCAAATTAAAAATTGTGGACAGACAAAATATCTTTTGAAAATTATATAGGTGTAATAATATGTGCGAATCATTCATTTTTCTTGCACCACCTCTCACCTCTGCAAACCCCGTTTTCTGATGTTGGGAGAGGCAAAAGTATAATTTTCCTCCCCTAAACAGAACCAGGAGGAGATAATTTCACTTCATACTCCCCCCCCCTAAAATTCCACCTATATGGGTAGCAGTTAATTTGTGCAATCAATTTCATCAACTGAAAGACAATCCATATAGATCATAATATTGTTTACTAACCAATTATAATATCCAAGTCGACTTTTGTCCACACTTCTTATGCGATTGTATAAACTATTTTTCGAAGTGCAGCAGAAACGGATCGAACAAATATCATTTGGAAAAATGTTACTATTATTATTAAACTCATTAGAAACCTTTTAAGGAATACATTTCTGAAAACTTACTCAAAATTCCAATGTAAAATATATTGTAGGTACATACTAATATTCTTACAGTAACGTTATTGATTGTGCATGATTGTACTTGAAGAAATTGTTGTTAGTCAAAATTATTTTACTCTGGAGTCTGGACTAGTCGATTTTCTGCGGAAAAGTATTGTATGAAATTGATCATGATGAATAATATGGCGTATGCACCTATGTGTAAGTATAAGTGCAATAACACGTAGCTGACTATGTACTATGAACAATTATTTTATAAATACTTAAAATTGGAATAATTCGTTTCAATATTAAAAAAGTAATAACGAGAATATTCTGCCAAGATAAACAAATAACGATTTCATTGTAAAAAGTTCCGACGAAATAAAGAATAACCAAAACGATAGCAATCGTATAATATGGTCCCCTAGAGTGCTTGTTATTCGTCGGAAACGGACGGTCTGATGACAATAACTGGTAGTGAAAATCGTAAAAAACTAGAACATTTTTACTGATTCCGAAACACTGCAGGCGTACGGCGTACACGCACAATACTTTCAAGTAGAAATGTAAAACTAGGCATAATATACTATAAATAACCGTTTACACAGACGAGACAGAATTTAAATTAACTTATGTGACTATTCTGCGACACTACATACGTTAAAAATTCAGTGAAATTTTTTATTTAGAATTGGAGCGATGAATGTATTGGTTTTACATCGAAGTGCACTTTCTATTTATTTTTGTGTCTGTCATATTTGGAGCAGTAAAAAGGCTTCGATTTTCAACATTGAGTGTGGTTTCTGGTAGATAATTGGAGCTAGTCGCTGTACTTCAAGGATAAAAAATCAAAAAAATTCATGATACTATAGTTTAAAAATTTGTTTGCTCTTTTTGCTCAATCCTTAGACATTTGAAATGTAAGGTTTCTCACAAGTTTTTCTTGCATAAAATATCTTAAAATGTCAATACTTAATAGAAATCTAAAACTTATAGACACTCAAACTCTAATTTTGTCAAAATTGGGTATTTAAAGTAATAAAATAAATAACTATTTTAATTATTGTGTTGTAAAACAAAAAATATAATTTGTACTAGGGACTTGAAGCTTTTCGTTCTACGTATATTATTATTTATTATAGGTATCATACACAATTTTCAAAATATTTTGATGAATTTTCACCCTGGTTATTTATATTGGTCAAACTTTATATAACAGTTATAACTCGTTCAAGTTAATACATTGATTTGTTTTTAGCTATAATCGGTTCAATCTGGGTACCGCATTACTGATAGAAAATAAATTACTAATGGCAATATAAATATTTAAAAAAACATCCTTAGAATTTATATAGGCTGGATATAGATCGTTCTCGGTCACTCACCATATTCTCTATGAGTTGCGGTCGGTGACGTCTGACGGTCTTTACGGCTTGGAAGACGTCTACTTCGCCGTGTTGGATCACTTGTTCGATACACGCATTCGCAGAGCAGTAAACACCACACCTGCCCCTGCCATCGCTGAAACGATTCATACGAATGAGTATGCGGTCAAAGAGTCGATGGAGATGATTTTTGTTATTTAGTTATTTTTTTTATCATTATTATAAACACGTCGTTATATGCACATTTATATAATACATCACTCACTGCGATACGACCACGACGGGCCCGTAGTCGATCCTCTGTCTCCACCTCTCGACCATGTTCATGAGTTCGACCAGAGAGTTGGTGGATGTGGGCACCCTATGGCCCAGAGGCCAGCAAGTGAGCTGAAACAGTTGGACGGTCCTCGGCGGGGCTTTTACACCGGCCATGAGTTCGGTGAGCGATACGATCTGCAAACGTATCGATATAATTATTATAACACTGTGGCGGTAATCGTAATAATTATTAAGCGACAGTAGCGCGTGACGACGACGCTGGCACACCTTTTTGTTGATCCTAAACAGCCATGTCTTTATGTTCGCGTAATGATTGTGAGATATATGATCGATGGTGAACACCGGACCGTATTTCTTGGAATGTCTACCTTCCGGCCAAAACGGAGGGTATTGTTGCTGTAAAAACGCAAAACATATTATATTAATCGTATACTAGTACCTACTATTGGTGTATTATAATATTTTAAATTGTATAATATGAAAACCGATGACTTACAGAGTCTCTGGGCGGCAGGCAGAGGACGACAACGGCCGAACACTCATAATCGTACACGAGCGACCAAAAGTCGCCGGGCGTGTGTTTGAGGGGCCATTCAGTGACGATGTACTCTCTGGGCTTGGTGTAGCCCTGCGGTGTGGAAAAAAATGAGTGACAATATAATATTATATTTTGTATAGTGTACTGCGGTATGAGAAAAACCGTTTGGGCCACTTATACTACATACAATATGCTGCAGTGGTTCACAATTAGCATTGAGCCACGGGCCCCCCCCCCAAGCTAAGACTTAAATTAGACCGGGTGCAGCACTTTTATCATATAATATGCTCCATTTAAGTTTTCCGCTTTATGCGAAGTAAACATTTTTTACCCGCGTGTGTTGTCGGCGTCAAGCACTTGTACGACATAGACGCCGGGTCAAGCACAACGACTGGGACCCCCTTGGATCGACCCGCAGACCACATACATATTGTAAACCACTGATAATATCGTTTATCGATGGATATTATATTATATTAGTGTTAGGTATACTTACGTCGACGAAAACTGCGTTTATGTAGTCGGTAAACGTGTTGCCTTGGAACGAAGTCAAATATGGTCGGAAGTTGTCAGCTAAAGGGGAAAAACCGACATGAGCAACAAAACGCGAAAGTTTTATAAAGAATGGATGTTATATTTTCTAATATTATGGGATTAAGTGCGTATACAACTTTGAAGTAGCGGGACACAGTTATATATAGGTGCGATTTATCATAAATTATTATAATATTATACTAACGTGGAACGATCAACACGTCTCTGTTCTTTTCCCGGTTGTCGCCTCGATGACCGCCCGCGCAATCGCCGATCGTAAAACGTGGAGTCATCTTGCAGATTTGCTGAAAACACGCAATAACTGCAATATTATTCGTTATATATTTTATTATTTGAAATTTGATTTTGAATAATGTGTGTGCGTGTTTGAATAAAGCCGCAGTATATAGAAGCGGTATTCTGTGAATGAAACCCAGTCCGGACCTATTATAGTGAGTATCCTATAGTTAATACTATATGTCTATACATAATATTGTAATATTTATTATATAAGGTGCATATTTTAAGGCATTCTTATATTATTATTCTCATAATATTGATTTCGTTGTATCATTGATTGCGATTACAAACAGCGCAACTGATAAAGTTAAACCTCGAAGAACACCGTTAGGTTGTTCGAATACGCGCAAGATAAAATAAAATAATATTTCATTTGAACATTTCTATAGGTTAAGAATCAGCAGATACCTTTATAATATTTAACCACACATAAATAATGTCCCTGAGTTTGCAAGGCATCGTACAACTTGAAAAGTATTGACGACTATACCTTACATAAAAAATATATATAATATAAGTATACTTAAGAATTATATTGGATTTATCTATTTCGGCCAGTGTTTTGATGGCATCATATTATTATATAGGAACAACGGGAATCAAAATAACACTAATTATTATATACCTGGTACTCTCTCTGGTATTCGTTGAGCTTTGTCTCGATGTCCTTCATGGACTTTTGTTTCAGTTTTTGCGAAAGTTCTTTGACGGGAAACCATGAAAACCCGCAAAGCACGAACTCCTCCAACGTGTCATATATGAATTTGTATTGGTTCTAGTTTTCGAGCACGCACAAGTATTAAGTTATTATTTAAAGTAGATTAGTATATCAATAGATATATAGAAAAGCTACACGTCGTTTCGTGGCCAATCGCGGGCGCTCTATATTGAAAAATATACCAAGTCGCAAACCTCATGCCACTTCAAAGAAATATTATCAATGGACGACGATACATGCAATAGGTATAGTATTAGGTATAATATATTACGTAAAGTAATGCATTTTTAAATAAATGTCATTTATTATATTGTACAGTGCTTTTATTTGAACGAACGCCCACGTAATGCGGTAAATCGACGTGAAATTGATGCTATAAATTATGTAAATATGCGTATGCGTATGTACTACGATTACCAGTGTCTCGACCATTCCTTTTCTGGACTGTCTGAGCGTTTTCAAATAACCGAACACGTCGTAACAGTCTTCCTCTTCGGCGAGTTCCAGGTTGGCGTCGATCGACAGATAGACCCCGGAACGGCCACCGCCGTCACTGTGAAAAAGACAAGTCCCCCGTACAATTAACAGTAAATATTATGCATATAACATCATAAATTCATAACGTGGGATCTGCGTGATGTAAAACAAATCATGAGTATGCATTTTACACGTCGCGTATAGGTAGGCGACAATAATGATATGTAAAGATCTTATTAAAAACTTTTTTATCACTTCGTTCGAAATAAATATTTTCTCCAATCCCTTATTATGCGCAAATCAAGTACTTAAAAGTAAGAGATAGTTTTTTAATATTTCTCGAAGCAGGTAGGTACCTACTTTTGACCTTTTCCTAATAATAAATCACGAAAATCGTACACATTACACATGCATTTTACACGATAAATTTAAATCATATGAATGGTATACCATCCACGCGATCAATCGTACCGGCGTCGCTAAATTAGTGTACTCACTTGCAGTGGACTACGATCGGATTGTCGTGTTGCAGCCGGGAACCAACGACTGCTCTCATTCTTCGCCTGAACTCCAATATCGCGTTCGAGAACGGACAGGTGTGGCATGGCCATTCTGTGTAATGGAACTGAAGTAGAGTCCGAGTTTCTTCTTCTTTCTGAAAGCATGAATTTATTATTATTATATAACGTACAATATATTGTGTTATAGACTAAATCTTTTGTTATTATTCAACCGGGATGTACTATAAATGAGAATGAAAATAAAAACAAATTATATAACCTATCTAATTATTATTTACTAGCTGTCCCGCCCAACGTTGTCCAGGCCAAAGATTTGTATTTTTAAAAAATATATTTATACAAAATGTATATGCCATATTTCTTCTAATTTATTATAATGTAGCTGATCCTGTACACTTTATGGCCCGTAAAAAATGTCAACTCTTAAAATTGTGATTGTTCAACTCCTTTTGGATTTAACTTGCTGCAGTAAGTGCTATTCAGCTACCCCGGTAGGCAATGTCCTACTGCACATCAAGTAGGCAATTTTCTAAAATTCAATTGTATGCATGCTTAATCTGCCCGATTAACTAATGGAAACCGACATACAATTAAAGTATTTATTTCTCCTATAGCCAATAGCAACCATTTATAAACAAAAATGTCCATCGTAAATCTCAAAATCACTGTTTGAGCCCCTCCCCGGGTTGGACCTCTAATTTACCCTTTTTTTAATTACCCTTTATTACTCAGGGATAATGTAGCATTCTAACGGTGAAAGAATTTTTTTAATAGGTCCAGTAGTTTCGGAGTCTATTAAATGCATACAATTAAATCTAAAAATCAATCAAATATATTACCATACCTGACTTCGCCTAAAAAAAAAATTACCAATAAATAGTTGTAAGTATTTCGGTTTTAATTTACGTAAGTTCATTGGTAAATCGTTTTTTTTATAGATTTTCATATACATTATTTTAAAATTATGAATATTTATATTACTGAAATAATTTCAGTCAATATAATATTGACAATTCATCTAGCTGTATCACTCGACTTTGCTATTGAAAAGGTTGTAGCATTTTTTTTTTCTATTTTTTTACTGGCTATTTCTATTTTATCGCTCAATAAGACTATGCATAAAACATACTCCATAATGTGCTGTTTGAATTGAAGAAAATCCTGTTCAAATCCGTTCGGTAGTTTCCAGGATTCTTTTGGATATAAAAAAGACCCTTTGTTTTATATAATATAAAATATAAAATATAAATATAACATTATTTTTACTGTAATTACCTTCAATTAAAGTAATTAAACGGTCATAAATGGCAGAAACAATTAATGAAAATAAAATGGTACACTTTTGTAAACAATAGTTTATTTAACTAAACACCGTGTTGGGTGAAATCGTATCCATCGTGGTCTGTAGACACAATTCATTTTTTAAAGAATTTATAAAACATCATCAGTTTCATAATACATATTTTAAAAGAATGGACATGGTTATGATTTTTCTATATTTTTAACGAATCCTACTTTCTCGAATAAAATCAGCAAAGTTTATAAAAAGTATCTACGTTTAAAATAACATTTTTATTTGAAAGAATAATAATTTGATTCATCGCAGATCAATCGTCAACATGCTGTAAATTATATTTTTTTATACAAGGTATTTAAGTTTTTACATTCATCTTTCTAACAAAATAGTTGAGTTACCTACATACTATACGGGCATAAAAAAATATTAATAACTAGAGTTTATTTCACAGTCAGTCACACCCAACTTGCTAAAACTGTACATATAATTTATCGAACGTTGTCAAACTTAGAGAACAAAACATAGGTACTTTGGATAAACGGATAAATAGTATACTCGTGTTCAAATGATAGAAATTAGAAAAAAAATGATAATATATTACATGTAAAATGTAATGTAGGTTCGTTTTGACGATTAATAACCTGCACTAGAACAGCCGGACATAATATTATTTGGTCGGAAAGTAACCTGCTTCTTCCCCCGAATCGTCGAAGTGAAACCAAAATTGTAGTGAAACACTATTAGAATGTCGGCAATTCAATCACGAAATAACAGAAATAAACTCACCTAATATTATATATGTGTATAGTCGAATAACGCCTTAACAACGACTTATCGAACACCGAAACCCTATACGGAAATTCACAAGCTATAACAACAACAATATCAATTAATAATGTAATGTTATTTATTTTTCCCGTAATAGACAGCTGCAGTATTATGTTTAAACAGTGAAGCGTACTTCAACGTGGGCCAATAACGACCAAAACAGCCGGGGCTTTGTTTTCTCAAACATGTACATAAGTATTATATAGTAGAATAGTAAAATAATAATATATACAGTGTGATTAAAAAAAAGTATCCACTAAATATTTTAAAGTAAAAAAGGGATGGGGATTCTCATTTGAAAGACCAAAATTTGTATTGATACTGTAGAGCACTCCTTAAGCATTACAAAAAATTTCAAGAATTTGAACATAATATTATGTTCTTAAGTATGTTTAAAAATTCTAAAAATAAAAATTTAAATAAAAAATGCATGCGTGGTTGATCAACCTGTATATTGAATTCTCAGCGGGGCGATTAATGTACTACCCAATGATGTGTGTTTAAATTATTTTCATTTTTGTGAAGATATTCACTAGAAGAAAAATGCTTTGAAGCTTCGAGGGATGTTTTTTTAGTAGTAAATTGAATCTAGCTTGTACTTCGGTGGGTCAAAATCAGACAATTTTCAATAGGTACATTTTAATATAAACGGTAGGGGGATACAAATATTTTGTTAATGTTTTAACATTACTATTAAAACAATTGTTTGGTTACCGTGGTCACGCTCAGAAGCGATTTTCATCTTATACAGTTAATACAATGATAAACGATTTATCTACACATCCATTACGGCAGTGACCGAGGCACTCAACGACGAGGTACACTCTACACCTACAACTAGAGCAGTTACCTACTAGATTGGTTTATATTTATTTGGCTTTCTTATCATTTCATCCCGTCGAGTCAATATTATATGGCAGATAACATAAATTACCGAAACACGTCACGTACGCGTATTAGTCGAGTTTTACAAAACGTTTATTTCTCAAACGCTCGCGTTATTTATTATTATTAAAAATAAGATACTTTAAACACTAATGACAGCAAAGCGACACCGTCATATATATAGAATATACTATACGCATAATTTCTGACTTATTCATATGGCGGCTTTCGTGTTTTATAATAACGCTGCACGCGGCAGCAGGAGACGTGCGTAGGTAGGTAACCTATATATTATACCATACGGGACACGCCAAATGACGACGTGTCTGTGTCGGTATAGGTAATAATATGATATACATAATACATTATGTTAACTCGGTTGAAATAACATAATAATGTATTGTAATATTATATAATGTGAACGTGCGAACGAGTCGGACAGGAAATTAAATTAAAATCGCACGTGTGTATAATACCTATATAGGTTGTATAGGGGTATCGCCCATATATTATACGGTTATATCGGGTCATTTACACTCACCGTTCCTTGTTTTTTGACCACTTGTATGGTCCTGATGTGAAAGTTGGCTAATTCTTCTTCGTGCAACACTGATATATTGAGATCGCCGTAGTTTTCACTGTTCACCTTGGCCGACGGCCAGTACTGTATGCACATAACCTAGGGCGAGGAATAAGCGAGTGAGACTTCCGTCGAGTAAATAAACGGAAACCGCCGTCGGACGGACTATACAACACACACACACAAACGTTTCGAACCTTGATAAAGTCGAAAGTCTTGGTCAACATGACGATGCAGCACGCGTTTTCTTGCCATATCATGCGCCAAAAATCGTTGACCGTGTTCTCGGTGGGTCCCTGCGTGACGATGTAGGCGTTCGGTTTCAACAGGCTCTGAAATCGATGCAATAAAAGACAAATAAATAAACTGAGTGTGCTAAACGGTGTGATGTTAATTATAATATTGGGAAGTCGCTGCAGCTCGCAGGTATACCTAATAGAAGTGCCTATAATAAATTATATAACACCAGTTTATTAGCACGTAGCGTCAATGTTTTGGTCCAATTTTCGTCAACGCAATTATATAATATAATTATGATTAATTTAATGGCTTTCATTTTGCCACGATATCGATGCTATAGGTATATTTCATATCAATAAACTGCATTATTTTTTACCATTATATTTTGAATTGTTATTGCACTACACCACGAAATGGCTTATTCCAGTTAATTAACATATTGATGATAATATGTAGGTTTATATTATTATATCGTGTATGCATGTAGAAAAGTCGCTTCAGCGTTATTATACAGATAGTGTTAGAAGTTTGGAAACGGTTATTAAACCACAAATATAGAAAATAATATTTATCATCTATACATTAGACTATACAATTAGGACTGATGAAAGATTGTAGTATGATATAATTAATGAGGTGAATAAATATTTTACTAATTAATAAATGGAACAGTGGTATCTGTTACTGCTATTTCATGTACGTGTAAAAATATGCAAACAGTCATCGCGTTTCAAACATTTTTGAACACCTTGTATACTTATAAGTATTATATATAAGTAGTATACATGGCAATATAATATTGTATTAGGTAGGTATATTGTATTTTGTATTGCATAACACGTGGTCAAACAAAACGCGAAAACTGGTCATTAATTATATTTATTGACATCAGATTTAATCGATTTATATACACTGCAAACTGCAGAGTACACACATTTTGATTTAAATCTCGAAAGTTCCAACATCGACAATGATATTATAGTTCACAACTAGGTACAATAATCAAAATTGTACAGTTTTGATTTTGTAGGTTTATAGAATGAAACATAGTTATGAATTTATGATGAATAGGGACCAGAAAATGACAGGTACCTACATAAAACGTAATGATAACTTGGTTTATTGTAAACATTTATAACTACAAATCAGATGTTATAACTTGAAGTTGCAACTTATATTTGTCATCATATTATAAAAATCAAAAGACAATTATTTTAAAATCATTAAGTATTCATTTACAGATCTGCAGCTATGTAGAAATTTAACGTTTAATTTTTAATCATTTCAATGAAATTCAGTTACTTATAATAGTTAATCCGCATTATAATAATTATAGCTATACTATGTAGATATAGAGTATTATATAAACTAAAGACATATAGGTAATTTTTTTTTATTGCAATATACGCCATGGCCTTGCAGGTATAGTTGTATCATATATAATTGCAGCACAATTAAGAATTACATTATTTTAAATACGTATTGTACAACTCGATGAACATTTTTTTTTAATTTAAATAATTTTTCAGAAATATAAAAAGCTAAACATAACTTGTTAGAAATAAGTTAAGGATGCTAATTGGCAATTCGCATCTTTGACTTGATCAGGTGATTACGCGAGTTGCTGCAGGTAGATCTATACTCATCATGAGTCACGACTTAAGGAAAGGATTAATAAAGGATAAGACATGCATGAAAAGATGGAAAATTGAAGTTTATCTGAGATAGAAATTCGAGGAATCTACAGATCCATTAATCAACTTCCAAAGGAAGTTTACATTTGTTTCATAGTTCGAGTCTATCTGAGGACGAGCACAAGTTAAGCCTATTCAATACAGGCAGTGAGGTAGGTGGTAATCGTGAGGTGCATGATAAATATTTAAATTATGGAGGCAACAAAACTCAACAATTTATGTTGTACCTACTCGTTCAATCGGACTTTAGCCACACGCACAGTTCAAGGATCCTACCCAACCGTACACCTATTCCGACATGGATAATAATAGATAAAATCTAATAATATAACTCGTAAATACAATATTAAACCAGTGTACAATTACTACCCCTAAAGTACCTCTAATATCTACAATATCTACAATGTATACATAAAAACACAAAAAAAAATAATTTTTAATGCGGAAAATAGAATTAAAAGTATTTTTCTCTATAAAGATGTTAATTCAGATTTTATTATAAAATCGATGGGTGCAGGGTGAATAAGTTTCTATATTATTTTAATATAATTATATAAATCTACTACCTATATACTGAAATTTGGAATTAAATGGCTGCAGGTTTGCTGTGCCTCTGAAAATGATTATATGTACATTCGAAACTACCTACGTGATGTGTAAATAAAAATTAAAAACAAAGCTTCTAACAAATTTGAGTTATTTTACATAATATAAGGTTTAACACTATTGAATTGACAAATAAAATATATGAAATAAAAAAGTATTCGAAACTTAGTAGGTACATATTTGATTTCAAGCACAGATACTTTGAGAAAATATTTAAGATACTGAATCCAAGTACTTTGTTTGTTAAAAGTATTTAAAATACGTATTGAAGTACTTAAAAAGTATTTGAATACTTTAAGTTTTTACTCGAGATTCGAGTGCTTTAAAATACTGAATAATATGATGTAATTTAATAAACATACCATCGGAGGTACTTTATAACACCATAGAAACGGTTGTATGTACAGTTGTATAATTATACACAATATTATTCGGTTATTATCTCGTACCTATTACAACAGTTTGTCGTCGCCGACAAAATGGACAATAATATTATATATTATAAATTATAATTTACAGGTATTGTAACGGGGACGGATGTGGCGATCGAGAAGTATGATATAGATTTAAGTTTATTATGATATTATCGCGGCCATAGATATATCTTATTATATTCTAGTGTTATACTGCCGCAGTGGATGTGTTCTGAACAAGGTTAAAACAAAGTTGGGGACACACTTTAATATAATCACATTGGCAGGGCTCGAGTATTGTTCCAAAGTGTTCCTATATTATATAGTTTTGGAGACGTGTGCGTATATATATAATATATGTAGGTACTATGTATGTTTACCGAACAAATCTATTATATACAGAGTGATTCACCAACAATTACCATATTCATATACCATATCATATACCATATTACCCCTATTACCATCTAATAATGAATTAACTAGAGTTTTGATTTTTGGAATTATTAAATATATGAGTACTTATATTCTACCATATTTTCAAGTTATTGAGATTTTTTGTACTACTTAAGGAGTGTCCTGTGCCAATACGAACTTTTATTTTTTAAATGAGAAGCTCTCTTCTTTACTGTACATTATTTAATGGATAATTTTTTTTGAAAACTAAAATAGTAAAAAATGTGTATGGTTTCTCAGTTATTAAAATTTTTGTACTAGGAATAAAATAGTCCTTAAAAATGGTTTTACAAAAATACAAAATAATTAATGTAATATTCTAGTATATGATAAATACTAGGACCATTTTTGAAAATTAAAAATGTTGATAGATTTATATCAATTACTAATATGTTCAAATAACTATGTCCTCCAAACCCTATCCTTAGTATACAACTCAGTTAAATAACTAAAAAACTGCTAGCTCTAATTTTGATTTTGATACTTCAAAATAACGTCTAAACAATTATCCGCTAAATATTTTACAGAAGAAAAGAGGTGTTTTCATTTTTGAAAAAACAGAAGTTCGTATCTCCGCAGAATACTTCTGTAGTGGGTAGTACGAAAAGTATCGATAATTTGAAAACATAATATGTTCTTTATAAAAGCATAATATTTAAAAATGCTAACAATCAGATTATGTACATTTTATTTTTGGAGGAAAAAGCGGGCGGGGTGCCCGATGAACCACTCTGTATAATATTATATTTCTACATGTATGTACTTAGACTATATACACGGCGTAGTATATAATGTACAGAGCATAATATTATAATACACTGGAAAATGCACTGGCAATAACAGCAACATCATCGTCGGACCACAATACATCCAACCATTGTGTGCAACGACGAACGACTGACGGAGACGACCGCGAGACGGTTACCTATGTGGGAATGGTGTTTGCATAATAAGGACAGGTTTCCGCGCGATATAATACTACGTGTGTGTGCCTATATAATATTACTTTGCTGTTTATTCGAGTGGTAATGAATCAAAGTGTTGTTGACACGTACGGATTTCCAATATATATGTATTTAGAATATACACAATCGAAATTCGTTGTAATATAACTAAGGTATATATATATATTACGATGGCGATAATAATAATAATAATAATAATAATAATAATAATAATAATATTATCATCGCGACATGACGTCCCGGCGACGTGTCGCGCAACACAATATTATTACCTATATACATAATAATATTTACACGATATCCGAACGATTTGTTTTGTTTTTACGGTAAAAACGGTTTATTAACTCTGAATACAATATTTTCTCGATTCGAGTCACGGACACGTCGTATTCGAACTCGGCACGAATCGAACTGTATTATGTGCGCCGTACTATAATAGGTACATGCACATGATGGCATAGGTATTATCTATATTATACACTGTTTGGTAAAAGTGTGTAAAAGTTGTCTAATCATCGATAGGTACCTATTATATTACGTATTATTGTACCTTTTGCACACGATGCGCGAGTGTGAACATGTAACGTTTTTTCAAAGCGATTTTTCGCAAATATCATCTTGCGCGCATAACAATAATATAATATTACCACTTTCGTCTTTTACGTACCGGCCTATAGCAGATAACGCAAACGTTTTAAATTCCGGTGAAAAAATATATACAAATAATCGTGGGGCAAATATTTGTGATTAGGCATATTAAGAACAGTAAGACAGTGGCGTGAACTTTTTATTTCTGTGAAGTGTCAAGTGGCTATACAATTTAGAATAAAATATACACATCCAACAGTAAGTTGTTCCCTTGTTAAAGTAGGCGGGTAACCCCCAGACTACCCCCATCACCAAACCCAATTCATAAAAGTACATGAATTACATGTAAATTTATTATTAACGAGTCTTATTATGAAGATACCTATTACAACTTTTACATGAAGCGGTTGGTTTATGAAATAGCAATCCTCACAGCCACTGTAAGCAGATGTCCAATGATCACTATATAATCTCAAACGTGTTATACATACTACATTGATTGGGGCGCGAAAATTTTCCTCAAAAAATTATATACCGTTTTCATCCGAAAAAATAAAGGCACTTTTTATTTTACTCTACACGAATTTTCGGACTAGAACATATTCGTCATGTCTATGTGCTACTAATATTAAAATCATATTTAAATATTTAAATTTTTATTTTATTATTTGTATTTGTATTTGTATATAAAGTTTGTAATATATTAATATACCTATATATAAGACTCCTAATATTAATTAACAATGAATATTTATATATTGACTATAATTATAATTATATTTTAATTTGAAATTTGAAATTATTATAAGCATTTTATATTTTACAACATTTTATCACAATGATTTTTAATTTTAATTTGTTTCATATTTGAAGTTAACCTATATCTACGTCATAATAGTATATAATATAGAAAACAATATTCTTTGACAGAAAACGGTAGGTTCTTATATCTATTTAAATTAAAAAGTGGGTGAAAATTTATTATTTTGATAATGGTAGAAAATTTGAACAGTGGAGGAAAATTATCAAGGTTTGCCGTTGTTTTTTGTTCGGAGGAAAATCAACGGTACAGGAGAATTTAATTTTTAGAACAAAATGGCTACGGATATATTTTTTTTATAAAAAAATCATTTTTTATATACAATAAATATAATACATATGTGATATGTACAATGTACATAGTTTTTTAATTGATCTAATAAACTATAATCTTTTAAACATCATGTGTTTCTTTCGGTCTTACTTAACGTCAACGTGTTTTATTATTTAATAGGTACTTGTATATTATATCAGTCTACCACTATAAATATTATTCTAACGATTACTTTATTTTTATTTTGTTATCATATTACTGTGTTGATTGTTATACTTATAATAATTTCTGATTTGTATATCGACTGGACCCGTTAAAATAAATAAATAAATAACATCCCGCCTGTTATTCGCTGATCGTCGTGGACAAAAGTAAACTTCAGTAATATTACATGGGAAACATTACATGATAGTAGTTGAACATCGTCTCCGTTGTTAAACACACAATATTAGACAACCCTAGCGTGTCGCAACGGTGTGACGGGGGTAATTTTCTAGAATACTCGGCGGCGGCGGCCGGATCGCGGATTTGGGTCGCATAAATTATATCGTTATACCTTCGTACATATACACATTGTGCAGTTATATATATATTATGGGGCGACCGTTAAACGGGTACGAAAAGTTTAGTAAACGAACGGTACGGCGGTGGCGGTTGTTCTAATCAGAACAACGCTGCAACTGGAATAATTCCAGTAATTCCACCCGGTGGATTAACCGCACGCGGAGTCCGAGTTTTCACGAATATTCTTATATTGTACCCGCGGCCGTGTCCGTGTGGTCTGGAGAAAGTTATAATGGTCGGACCAGGAAAATGCTTTCGGGAAAACAAAACGCGTCCCGCCAGCTACACTCGCGCGCTATAAGGGATCTGTCGGAGAAAAATAAAAAAAACACACGATAATAGTATTATTATATCGGTTTACATTTGATACGAAAATTTTGATTTAGACACGAGAAGACAGCAAACGGCTTTGTTGTAACATTATTTTACAAATACTTTATAGGTATAATATACGTAGTAGGTATATTTAAAACACGCGCGGTTTTTTTCATTTCGTCGAGGATTGCATTTTTTTGTATTCCTTATATTATTATGTTGTACAGGGGCGCTATAAAATACCGTCAACAAAGACTTGATGTATAATATTATTATTAAACTACTGCGCAATACCACGGTATAATATTAAATTGTTAATTAATATATAACGCGTTGCAGGATATTAAAATATACGCGTAGTTGGTGGTATAGGTAGTGAATTTTGTGACTCGATTGAATCTTGTATGTGCCCCACTCGACTCGATGTAATTGTTATTAACTGAGTATTAAAAATAAAATGTTGCATAAGTCTGATTATTGTGGTCTCTATACACTATACGCTTATTAAATTATATAACCCATTTAGTATATTTAGTATAATTATTGAAATAAGACCCAGCAATAACTATTTAGGCACAAAGGTGATATATTATAATTTATTAGTTATTACATAAATACACAATACAATGTATTATTAGGCTAAAAATCAATGATATTGAAATCTTTACCAAGAAAAAAAAATATATTGTTGTATCATTATATTGTTGATTTTTGTCGTCCACCGGTTAATATGCTGGCAGCTGTAGTATTGTTTTCGTTTAAATATTAATTAATAGTTTGTGGCGAGCTCTGTAGTGCAACGAGGACGTATATATATGAGCACTTATTGGAAGCTCAAAAATTGTGGCTCCAATAATTTTCAAGAAATTTTCATCGACAAAATATTGAAAAAGAGCAATAAAATATGAAAAAAAGGACGGGTAAGTGTATGTCGCTCTGCTGTACAGTAGGTTACAATAAGTGGGCCACTGTATAATGGACGGTATTAAATTTGAAATCAATGATATGATATCCTTGTATACAAAAAATGATTCTGAGCTGAGACGGTTTGTCAGTGTGGATATTTTATTTTATATTTATATTGTTATTTCATATTATTAATACGGTAGCCGGTAAGTTAAATTAATATTATAAAACTACAACAAAGTAATTAAAATCGTTATTCTTGGTTATTTAATATGTAATTTTGTCTAAATTCGATCATAAAATAGCTATGAAAAACACTATGTGTTTATATTTTTGAGATTTTTTTTGTTACAGAATAACCTACTTACGTGGAACCTTGTTTTAAATTTTAAGTTTTTAGCCATACAAGTTAAAAATGTAATCAATTTTTAACTACAAAAATATTTTTCAATTTAAAATTTAATAAATGTTGTCAAAAAACGAACTTGGAATGCTTATAAAAAAAATTGTGCCTATGTATTTTTAATATTTTTCAACTACTATTGTAACAGTATATTAGGAGCCTTGTATTAAATATTCAAGCTTTTTGACCCGACGAATACAATTTTATTGACATTTATAGGAAAAAAAACTAAAAAAATAGAAAATTAAGTAAACAGTTCAAAACAATTCAAAATATTTTGAAAATTTTATCGTCTGTAGAAAATGCTAATTTTAACAACCAGTGAAATTTGCATGTATCTGCGGTCGCCGGTCATTTGTTTTAGTTATACCGATTTTGGTATATCGATTTAGCATAAAAATTCCTCTTTTTCCTTAATTTTTCTTTTGTTTTTCCCTGTACCTACTTTTAAAAACTATTGGGAATTTTAAAAAATGACCTACTGAATGCACCAACTAGATTCACTTTCCCACCAAACAAGATACTGTTGAAGAAAATCGAAGCATTATTTCGACTACTTATCGTGTACACAGACATAAAAAAAATAAAAACACACATCATTGTAAAATCAATACATTCATCGCTCCGCTCAGAATCTAAAATATAATTATTCTTAAATCTAAATAGTTAATGCTGAAAGTCTGTATACACTTTTTATTGTATTCTTTTTTTTTAAATCGGGAGCATGACTATTATACTCCTATAGCACTCATATACTCCTCACTATTTCAGAGAACTCTAACATTTTCGAAAATATGACTTTTACATAATTTTAACTCTTTAAAGAACAACATTAAACAATTGTATTTTTCATGTTTTTATACTCCTTCGATCGATAACATACATTTTTAGTTTAATATTCAAAGGCAGAATATTAATTGGAGTATTTCAATCTATAAAATCAAATTCTCGGCTAATTGTTTATTCGTTACAAGTTACAACTAACAAGTATATAAAGTTTTGATTCACTCCGCTCATGTATCTACTACCTACACTTTAAATACTTATACAACTCAAGAACCAATTATATCCAATAATATCCAATTTTAAACAATTTTAAAATGATAAGAATAAAGCAAATTAGTAAAACATATTTTTTAGAAAGCTTTTGTTTTATAACTACTTAAATTTATTTTCAATAACGTTATTAGTTTTTGAAATATTGTCATAATGAGCGTCAAACGTAATAAATGAATCACTCTATACCTTTAGGCTTTAGCAATGTAGTTGCATTTAAGACGACTGGCCGAGTTTTTTGTGGTATTGATTCTAAATACTGTGCTTTTGGTGCATAATGGTTTAACCAGCCGTAATTTTAGGAACTATATGATAAGTACAGCCAGTACAGGTTAAAAAATAATAGATAATGAATTATTATGTAACCTAATTACAAGTGTACTATGTATAAGTATATTGCATTATTTTGTAATTTAATTTCCAAAACGTTGTAGTATTATTTTTCCTGGTAATTAATTAATTTGTTGTTGTTTATATATTTTGCAAGTATCTGTATACTTAAGACTAATGTATATTGTACATAATTTATACTGTATTAAATTTACTGCAAACGTATAATAAATTAGTTATTTTTATTAATACAACTTTAAATAATAAATTAAGTTTTTTTTGAATTCGTGAAAAACTGACAGAAAGTCGTAGAAAAATCGCTGTAACAACTGTATATTATTATAGCATGATTATATTTTTAATGAAAATAATATAATACTCGTGATGTGTTAACGAACCTCACCCAGATTGATATGATTTATAAAATTTGTTTTAATGATTGCAGGTACGCGTTAAGGATTTAGCAAAAAAAAAGGTATAAAGTTACTATACGATATTATTATAGGTACCTATATAATTTTTAATAATAATATTATAATTCAAGCAGTGAAAACTCTAAAAAGCGGACACTTTTGGTTAGGCTAAAATAATGTACTGTTCAAAAGGGTTCAATTGGTAGTGGGTGAAGGGAATTGTACGGAATGAAATATATTTCATATTTCAATTGATAAAATGATAACCACATTTATTTTATGTAATAATTATGTATATTTGTTTATAGTGTATGCTTATTATTTCAGCTATCACCCAGGACGTTTCGTTCCAATATCAACCGATGGGGAAGTTGTTGTAAACTTAATGCAATTCACAATATTATTCTAAATTTATGAGGAAAAATGATAAAAATCAAACATTTTAATGTTGTGTCCGTTATTTGATGAGTGTCTTGTATTTAAAGGTTATTCTATATACAAATAGTGAAAATTTCCACTTCATCCTCAAACAAATCAATCAATTATTCGGAGGTGTCCGCTATAATTCAGAGGTGTTCGTTAGCGTGGTTTCACTGTCGCTCGATCACACATCATCGAAGCATAAAATGACAACCAAGGATAATAATATAGGTTGTGCATATTTCGTTGTGCAAAAATTACATGTATTATTATTGTGACGTGTGATTGTGCGTGAAGCAAATTCTATTCGAAGTGTGGGCGCCCGTTGATATGTCACACTTTTAAAAAAAAATCGTAAAGTACGATAATATAGTGGGCGCGATACGGCAAAAACGTTTTTTTCTTTTTTTTATAAAATATCATTTAGGCACACGATTTGTTATATTTTTTACACACGTACATCGCGCAATTCTGCAGTGTCGTCGGTACGCGGAGGGGGTGAGGTGTAATTTGGCCATGCGGCTATAGTCATATTATACGTGGGGTAGAGTGGGTAAAGTCATATTACTCAAATTATATGCGGGGTGAAATGGGTGGTTATATTATACGCAGCCCCACAAATATGGACATATATAGTACATAATATGATATCGTGACCTCGTCGGTCGACCGTGTTTTAAAGACTGATATGGAGGCCGGACGGACGGCAGATTTAGACTAATTGATTACGTGTGGTCGACCCGACTACAGGACGTGTCCGGGCATGAACCCGATGAAGACGGTCCGCTGCCCCTCCTCACCATTCGATCGCGAAAATGCGGCAGCAAGCACTCATCTGTATATTATACTTGCTTGCTTACGTGCAGCACGCGGAATATGGTGTTCGACTCGTTTCTATATGCGAAATTGTTGTAATCATTTTACTGTCCCGTCGGCCGACTGAAGTCGTCACTATATTATAATAATATTTAGTTATACGGCGGTGGAAGTCCGTCGAGAATTTCGTTTGCAGTGAGGGTTGGTTTAGGTAAATATAATATATTATTATATTTGTTTTGATTCCAAAGGTTCCCAATTTCTACTTCTTTTCGAATACCACCGTTATTGTATACAACACGGATCAGTCGTGGACCAATCTCCATATTGTGACTCGTCGTGTTAAAATCCTAGTGTTTTACTTGGCTGAATGCCATGGTTATCTTTTTAGTATACTACGTTACTGGGTGTTACAACTGCAGTAGAATTGAAAAATATTCAACTTTTTGACATCAAATGATTATCAGTTATCACTTATTACCTAGTTATTAGTGATACAATTTTAAAATATGAAAGGTTAAGTGGCTCTAACCAGGTTTTAAATATTCCTATCAAGGCAATGTGAATATAAATGATGCAATATGTTGCAATTTGCAGATTATGGACGACACGATGGAGTGTAAAGCCACCTGCAATCTCATATTATTTTTAAAAAATTACCATAATATGTAATACGCATATGGCATAGGTACCTTCATTTCGAGAACCACCGTTTTGTATAATGTACGCAATATGCTTAGCACACGAAATTCCGAAATTTTTAAAAGAAAAAATACCAACTTATTTATAATTAAGTAACTCTGTAGCAGTAGATCATAATACAGTGGACCAGCGATCGTCCAATGAGGTGTGGGCGTTGTGGAGGGATATGGTTTTTCGGTTAATCGATGAGCGATTTAATAACAGACAGGCAGGCTTTATTTTTTATTGTAAATGTTGTTATAGGAAACTACGGCAGCAGCAGAGAAATCGATAAATTATACAGTTCTAAAGTACGATCGGTGGAGTTAGTTGAATTTTTAATTATAATGAGACGCAGGGAATAAGAAACATTTCAAGATTTTTCACGCGAAAAAATATCAACGTAAAAAAGTATTGATAGGCAATGTTTGATTGAAAATAAAGGTGGTTTTAGGGAGAGTTGAATACACTAGCTGCACTCTTTATCCTGTAAAAAAAAACCCTCCCCCTCATTCACGATTCCGCATAATGGCAGGCTAAGTAAATATAGATAATAATAATATTTATACGCCGGCGTGACTTTTTACCTATAACAATACGTACCGTATAGTCGGTTTGTGTTTTGTTTATTTTCGTTAACGCTTAGGTAAACAAACGAATAGCGAAAAATACAAATCAACATTTTAAGCATCAATGCACGCCCGCGGTCTAAAGCATTCCGACATAATAAAGCACTTTAGATTGCGCAGTCGAAACGATGACACGGGAGAGATCCGCAAAAAGACGATATGAAGAGGCTATGATGATGATCTCCACGATCTGCAACAATTCACTTAAAAAGCGAGAGAGAATTAATTTGAAATAAATGGAAAAATGATCGATAACGTTTTATTCTCTTTTTTACATTCGATACAGTTTATTTTCACCCCGCGAGATTCTTATTTATTGGTATTTTTTTTCTTTTTCATTCCACGCTGAGTTCGAAACGAAAAACAAACAATTATATTGATTTCGAGTTGGAAATAGAGTTTAATTTACTGCGGGTTATACTTATACAGGGTGTTTTTTCTTCATGATATCCAATCTGTTTAGAACCTGCTCAGTTTATTTCGAACGCGGAAATCGCATCGTAGATTTAAAGTTTAAACAATAAATCATTATTAATTAACGGTCTATAGACTATAATCTATAGAGTCTGTAGAATATAATTGATATCGTTTCTATTATTTAAAATGCAATACAATAAGGTATTATGGTTATGATCATTCGAATATAAAAAGTTGATTCTTTCAAAAATTTTTCGAAATAATTGAAACTTCAATAAATTATATTCCAGATAGGGAAATAGTTTAGATTATCGATTAAACGCTCACATTGTATTTTTGAATTATATTTTTTGGTATGCAAGTACATGCTACATATTTTTTCTCATTAGTTTCACTCATAAAAGGTGCAATTTATTTTTGTTTTTAACCATTTAGTTTTGGTATTTCGTACCAATAAAATTATTTTATGAATTAAGTTTTTTTTTTTTAAATAAAGTTTATCAAAATAAGTTTAACTATCCTAGTTTGTGTTTTGTACTTTTGTGTATGCAAACTTTTTGTGGTCTGACTCTTCGTAGAAATAAATAATAAAACGACTAAAACACGAAATGAACTATTTTAAAACTTTATCTAATACAACTTTTAATATATACGTACGAGTTTCTATACAATTTTAAACAAAATAAAAAAATATATTATATGCATTTACAGTGTGTCCAGTAAAAGTTTATGTAACTCGTATTCCAGGACACTCTGTATAACATTATAGTTTATTACAAAAAGTATATGTTTAAAATTCATTGAAATTGTATATTTCAACTGTACTTTTGAATTAATGTAAACGATAGTTATAGGTTTAATATATTATGTAAGTTTAAAGAAAGAAGTTTGAAACATTATTCTAACTAACTCTAATTAATTCCGGTTAACGTTGAATAAATAGTACTACTAAAGAGTTAAAAAATTAAGTATTATTTATTTATATAGATTGTGAGGAAAAGAGTAGAAATATGAAGTCGGCCTTTTAGTTTTCACTACACTGAGGTTTGCTTTTTTATTAGTTAAAACTTTTAGTTGTAAATTTAGAACTATTTTAGCGAATACATTTTATCAAAATGGTTACTACCTATATTTAACTTGTTTATGTTAAAATTAAAATCCAGTGTACGATTTAAAATCATTAAAACATAAATTAATGAAATTGACTTTGATATTTTATACGTAGTAGGTACTTTTAAAATTAATGTTACAGCATTTTTCGGTTGTTAATTAAAAAAAAAAAACTATACCCAGTTTTAAAAAAAAAGTTATAGTTATGCAGTTTTGATTAAAACAGAAAAATTAAAAACCTATTTGGTACCGACATCACAGGTTAAACATAAATCATAAATACAATATTACGTGTATATACGATATTTCAACCATCGCACCCCATTAGTAGATAGGTTACCTATTACAACAATTAATGTAAGTTGCATAATATTATATTATTACGATAAAAGTATGGTGTATAATAAGTGTATAATATAATATGACAGAAAAAAGAGTTTTAATATTATATAGCAAAAAAAAAAATTATAAATAAAACTTCCACACCATTTTAATAATAATGCTTACTACATGGGAATCATAAAACGCGTTTCATTATATTGTTATTGCCACGTGGTATATCAGCCATATTATATAGGTCCTAACCATTTTTCCGGTGAAAAAGATACAGCTGAAAAGTTTTTATTATTAAAACCGCTCACGGTTGTTGTTATATAATAATATTTTATATTAGGTTTAGGTACGAATTTCTTATGTATCGATTACCTACTGAGCGCGTATAAATGTATAATATAATATAGTTCATATCGACGGAAACACAGAAATTCTGATAATATTTTGGTGCACGGTCAAAGGGATATGTTCTATATAGGTGAACGGGTCTCAAATGGTGTAAGTACACGGCGTACACGTACCACTGGTGGTACGCAACAGAAGACTATATGGTTTCTCATTCACTGAACTTGGTTATAAATGACGAAGTTGCGAAATGCAATGTTGATGCAATTTAATTTTTTGGCATTTTTCAGAGTCTAACGATAGATTGAAAGTTTCACTTCAATATTTGACAAAATTAACACTAAAAAGAGTATGGGATACACGTTGGGAATCAAGAATATTGATGCAATAAGGCCAATACGATATCAATTTGGAGAAATGTGTGATGCTTTGCTTCACATTAAAGAATATAAGAATTTATTTGGTTCACATGATCTGCAGACAAAATTTGATGCATGTGCTCCCTTAAAAAATATTGGTACTGGTATAGTTGACCCCCACCAGGAAGGCAATTCCCCCGCTACTCGAGTTTAGTTGACACCCTACATTTCTCGTATTTTTGATGTTATAAAATGTATAATATACTGATATACTGCAGAGTGCAGATAAAAAAGGTACGAAATCATACACGGTTAGGTATTTGTGTGAAATTCTCTAATTAGATATTTTAAGAATTATGTTTGGTAAAATCCGTGTAGTAAAATTAATTATATAAGATAGGTATAACAGCGAGTGCCGTATATAATATTATGAAGTACCAAACCGGCCATTATTACATTCAACAGTAAACCACAAATATCCTATAAGTGGAGCTCATACACAGAATGTCAACAAGAAACGTAGAGGGACTAAGAGAAGCTTCCTAGATTCTTATTTGTCAGAATTTATAATTAGAAAATTTCACACAAATACCTAACGTATATGATTTCGTACCTTTTTTATCTGCACTCTGCTGTATATCAGTATATTATACATTGTATAACATCAAAAATACGAGAGATGTAGGTAAGTGGTGGGTGTCAACTAAACTTGAGTGGCGGGGGAATTGCCTTCCTGGCGGGGGTCAACTAGACCAGTACCGAAATATTCTAGACTTTAAATTTATATCCTCTGTCATTGTTTGGTACAATATATTGAGTCCTGTTAACCCAATAAATAAACAATTTAATTGCAATCTATACGTTATGGTATAAACATGGCCTTTAGAAGTGTATCAAGTATTATAGAACTTTTAAAAGGACACCGTCAAAAAAGGGTTTGTAATTTGCACCAAATTATAGATATGTAATTTGCACCACTGCAGGTAGCCGAAAGTAGAGTTTGTAATTTGCACCAAAATAAGGGTATGTCATTTGCACCACCCTCAGGTAGTCGAAAATAGAATTTTAATTTGCACCAAAATGATTATTTATCTATTAGTTCGATTTTTAAATATTCGATTATTCCTCGATATCCTCATTGACGTCAAGACTAGATGGACACGAATGACAATAATAATTTTTCAGGATTTTTCACCTTATTTGGTAATATATTGACGTTTTACGTCTAATTATATCGGTCATAATCGCGTTATAAAATATAATATAATACAATATGTGTATAAGCTCAGCTATTTTATAAATAAAAACTAAGCCAAAGTTATATTAGGATATAGAAACTTGTAAGTTGGTTCTATCGAGATATTATCGAAAAAATAATCGATTTTAACTTAAGTTCAAATTACAATTTGTGATTTCTTACTACATGAGGATGGTGCAAAATACATATCCTTAATTTTGTGCAAATTATAAACGCATTTTAAAGAAATGGTGCAAATTACACATATTATAAATATTTTGGGTCAATTTTGGTACAGCCGTCAAAATAGATTTCCCAAGTTAAAGTAGCTGCAAAAAGAACTGCTCTATTAATTGTAATATCAGGACAATTTCACAGAGAACATTAAGGACTTAAACGCCAAAAAAAAAGATCTGTTAAACCACCATTGTTCAAATTTTGGATTCTTATACAATATTAACTTCTTAAAAAACCGGGAGCACAAATAATTATTAAATCATTGCAATGATTTGGATATTTTACTAATAGCAAAAGAAATATCTGATATCGACGCAATAGAGCTATTTGAAGAACTAAAAATGTTTTGTAAACTTACCGAACTAAATAGTTCTCTGAAAAAAAAACTTGAGCTCATTTATAATAAAAATTACAAGAGATTTACCCCAATATTATGATTAGTTTGAGAATTGTTCTAACGATTCCGGTCACTGTAGTGTCAGCTGAGAGGAGTTTTTTTAAGTTGAAATTTATCAAAAACCACCTCAGATTAACCATGAGTAATGAGAGGTTAACCGGGTTAACATTGTTATTCATTGAGTCCGACTTGGCGCAAGAATTGGTCTTCGAAGACATTGTTCGAGACTTTGCTTCAAAAAAGCAAGAAAAGTACATTTTTAGTTGAGTACACCTCTGCGAATAGTAAACATTATAATTCAAGTTGAAGTATTTAGATTTACTATTTTATTAATATTATAACTATATAAATTTATTTTTTATATCATTAGGTATACTGTATAACTGTATAATATTTGTTTATGGAAATAATAATACTGTATTAATTTTTTGAAATTTATTAAATACAACAATAATTTAATATTGAATTTGTAAAACATTAGTAATTATATTAATAATGTACTAAAATTGCATACTATTAAATATTTTGCTTTTGATGGAAGGGGCGGGATTACGTCTGCCGAAGGGCTGAAAACGTCTAGCAACGGGCCTGAATGGTGGTACGCGACATACCGGTGGTATAGGACAGACATTTAATAAATTGATATTTTTTACTAATGTTTATAACGGAGATCCGTTATAATAATTATTTTATGTTTTATGTAAATAGGTTCTAAATATACAGTTAATTGTACCTGAACTATTGTTAAATATGTATTGGAATTTTGAATAGTTCAATTTTAGCTATTAGTGGTACATGGCTGGTCCATATTACATACATGAGTGGTATGAAAAAAAAATACTGAGAACCTCTGCTGTGGCTGGTTGTGTTCGAGTAATATTTTTCAATTCTTTGGATTCGATAACGTTTTCACAAGTTAAATCGGAGCGCGTTGATACCTATATACATATTGGAATTTTAAAATTAAAAATAAAATTCAAAGCTGCAAAATCGTGATATTTCACTTGACACTTTTTGACCGCGCGCATACTAGAAAATAATATTATTATAATACGTTCTCCGCCGCCGCCGCATTACTGTGTGGACTATAGCGGAGGGCGAGCCGACCGGATACGCGTCTTTCTCCGATCGACAAACATATATAGACGGTGAAAAATCTGAAAGACCGAGCGTTGTATACGCCTACTGAGGGAAGACGTTTTTCAAAAAAAAAAAAAAAAAAAAGGTAAAAAGTAAAGTAAAGTCGTGAATTCGCCAAGCACACGCCTGTTGTTTCCAACGAAATATCGATCGTCGTCGTTGTCGGATTGTTTTCGGGACGTGAGATTTAAAATAATAATACGTCTGTAATGAGCAGGTTATTGCGGCAGTTATTTTCTTTTTGTTAAATAAACCGTGTGTCCATGAAGAGTACACAGAAAAAATTTGTTGAGCATTTATAATTATTTATAATGTATGATGAAATACAATAGGTAATTGAAAAATTACAAGTTATAAAAATGTATGATCCAATAGTTTATTCTCATAAGTACGTCAATTGAGCCAGAAATTGCAGGTAAAAAAAAAAAAAAATATGGCATTCAAAATTATTATAAGTACATCAATTGCACCAGACGATATTGAAGTACCAAAAATGTTATTATTTAATTAAGTGTAAAAGTTGAAAATAAATGATAATTTCTGAAGTCACTAGTCAGTTACCACTAGAAGAACAGTTGATTCAATAGTGATTTTATACTTTTAACTAGGTGTGCTAATTAGTAATTAGTACCTAACACCTATACTTGCGTCAGAATTAATCGACGTATAATACTTATCAAATTTATATTTTAAAAAAGCACAATGCATAATACATTCATAACTAAATGATAAAATGTAGGCGAGCATATTTGATGTATTACACATTTACACTGTATGTCATAATATATGAAATTTTACATAATATATGGTAATAACTAGGGAACGGACTTTAATGTAAAATACATTTTTTAGTGGGTGGCTTTCCAAGTACATAATTTGATTCATACATCAGAGAATTCAAAAATGAAACTTTTATTTTGCATTGTTTTTAACTTTATTGGTTTTTAAAACATTTTTTGACATTTTTAGAGAATTTTTCCATTGTTAGGTCATTTTTTACATATGTTTGTTGCATGGAATTATAATAAGTTTTACATATGAAGACATATATGGTTGGTACCTATACTCAATTCAGTGTAAAAAGATAATAAATTAAGTACAAAAAACTATACAAATGTTAATTCAAAATATTTTTCAAACTAAAATAAATTAAATGTGGTAAGACGAGAGATTTTTTATTGTTTTGAAATATTTTTTTTTAGATACATTGTTTATAATGATATGTTTTTTACAACTTATGTGTTATAAAATATTATATATACACAAAACTGCCTAAAATTGTTTTTATTGAAATTAAAAACACTTTTGAAGTTATTTAAGGCATTTTTTAATATCGTAGCATTTTTTTAAGGCATTAAGTCCTATTTTTTTAAGAATATTTTTCTTATTTTTTATGGCACTAAAGTCAATTAAAGTCAATTCCCTAATAATAACTAATAAGTAATAATTATATTTATATTTAAAGTGCAAAGTTATGGGCAAGTTAATTATTTTTTTAACTCATTTAAGAACATTAAGGAAAAGTTAAACTTTTTTTGGCTAACGTATAGTTAAGTTAAAAGTTAGTTAATATACCTACACAATATTTTTAAAACTTTTGCCTAAGTTAAAAAAAGTTTATATTTTTTGTTCATAACTGTAGCCTGCTTTGTTTTTTCATCAACTCAAAACTATATAGTGTTTATTATTATACAGCATTTATATATACCTAGTGCTTCACTGAAGTTTTTTCCACTACAAATATAAAAAATCTAACCTAACCTACCCATTTTTCTCATGAAAACGAAAACGTAAACCAAATAGTAACTAGTTAAGGTAAAAAGTTAAAATAAAATAAAATTTAATTTTTAACTTAAGTTTAACTCGTTAATGCCCCAGCCTTATAGTGACGCATATAAGATTATACGCGTTTTAATGTGACTATAAAATCGCCTGGGACGATGTTTTAACGTCTGATAATTAAAATCCGAGGCATTTGCAGTTCGCCGTTGCGTATATAGATCGAGGTTATTCATTAAGTTTTGACGAAAGCGAAATGTTGCGGGTTTGGCAAAAAATTTTGAAACGTTTCGTTTGCCGAGTCCATACCACGGTTAACCTAACCTAACCACGTAATATCATACCTATATAATATATTATGTATGTTTGTAAATGTTACATATATATTATATAAATATACGCTTATTTAAATTTCGCCGACGAAAAGTTACTGACCAAAGCGGTTCCTTTTTTTATTTATTTGTTTTTTTAATTAAAACGATCAAAATCCAAAAAAAAAATTAAAACCCGAACCTCGCATCGCAGATTAATTAAATTGGCCGAATAACAACGCGAGCGGCGATATATTATAACATGCTGTACGCCAATTTGTTCGTGTGCCGATGCATTTTAGGGATTTAATTTTCAACACCGTCGTTATGAAACTGTAAGTGTTTAGGTAGGTACCTCCTATCCAACCTTACTTTAACATTATCGTTACACTGTGGCAGTGTTTTAAAATATTTAAACGCTCCAAAAATTACAAATATTGCCTGAACTGCAACCATTACAATTTACGATAGGTTTTTGTTACGCACAAAAAATTTGCTTTTTTTCATATTATTATATTAATACGTTATAATAATGATTGTTCAGTATAAATGTATAATATATAGGTACTCACGTCCACGTACGACGCGTTGATGTAATCCGAATCCGGTACGTTTGGCAATTGGTCCAAAACCACTCGGTTGTAATCGTCTGCAATGAGAACATTTGGTTTAATTAACTAAAATATTGAGAAACAGACTCTAACAGTTATTTACATAATATTATGTATACACAAAACATGTATAGGTATAGGTATATGAGAACAAGTTGTACTCAAAACTAGTAGTTATAGAATTTTGTTTTTGATAAGTCAAAATGTTCAGAAAAATTCCATACATTTGAAAATATAATATGGTCTTTAAATATAATTAAAAATTCCAAAATTCAGAATTTGAATTAATTTGTTGTTGGAGAAAAATAATGGGAGTGAGCATGATTGGGGAATCACCCTGTATATAAAATATACTTAAATGTGGGTACTTAAAGTATTGTATAGTGTATATCAGTGTATATTTAAAGTTATGTAGGTACTTCGCGTATCTACATTTAATTGTATTATACGTTGTATTTATTACAGTTTGGCATCATATCTATATAACAATATTGTTGAGAGCCTAAAGACATCACTGTAAGTAAAGGTAATTAAATTGAAAGTCAGTCACATTTTTTTTTTAAATAAAGGTTTAATCTTAGGGTTAAGGATGCTGCGAAGTATCCTTAAAATAAGGATCTACAGTGAGCTTGTAGCCCTATTTTGCAGAGTGAATGCAATCGGGCAAAAACTGATCGAACTTCAGAATTGAGGCGCAGCGGTAGAAATAGATGGGGTAGTGTAGGTAATATTAGAAGTTAAGAATTGTAACAAAAAGGTATTATTAGGCAACTGATAACTGTAAATTTATACGTCCATTGAAAATGTTTATTATCGATTGTCTATATAGGCGCATAATATTATATAAATTCGATTGTTCAGGTGTAAAACAGATATTATAGAACCTAGTTAATTTTATATTTTATAATTTGTTGCTTATATATATTTTATACTATAATATGAATAGTATATTAGACTCGATCCATTAGGAATATTTAAAAAATAAATAATAATAAATATGTGTTCACCACTTTGGTAGTGTGATTATTATAGGTATATAGATACTAGATAGTATATATTATAATATATTAATGTAATATTAATATTATATATTGGAAAACGTAAACGGGGCGTGCACTATTACAGTTTAAAAAGTTAAGCTTAAGCACTTAAATTATTTTAACTATGTATGGAGACTGGCAGACTGCCTCAGGTGTTTTTGTTCAAAGTTGAAATGTACATCAATCATATTTTGATAGTTTATAACAGCATATTTTATTCAGTGCATTGAAATAAATTAATACTTGACTGGCTAATGGCTATATACAATACTCCATACTTAGTTGCACTATATGCATACCACTATACCAGTACTTATTTTGAATAAAATGTAATTTTGCACAGTATCATTAAGAGGCACTTAAAAATATTCACCTGTATTCTTTGTCAAAATATTTGAATTTTCGGTTGAGTGTAATACACAGTAAAAAAATATACTATATATATTATACTCTCAATTTTTATTGTTATTATAAGAGATCAAAATTTAAATAGAAAATATATAAGCTAAAAAGAATAGGTATTTATAGTATTTGGTTTTAAATACAGATAATTTGCGAAAGTATTTGAAATTTGAATATACTTTTATTCAAGTACTTTACAACATTACAAGACTGATTATAAAAAATTTGAAATACATTTTTCGTAGCGCTAGATATCTAATGAACTTAAGCGGCACAACAATTGTATGATACTATAGCCGAGAGACTAGTCTTAACGAAGGATTTGTCGAGTTAGAATTACAATCGAATGCGGCCGCCGCGTATTGCAGGAATATAACAACTTATTATTTTGTTGTGTGGAAATATTGTTTAACGCTATAAATAGCTAGGTACGTAATAAGAAAATAAATATCATATTTGTCGAACGACTGCTGAGATCGTAAGAAAAGCGTTCGTAATTGGCAATCGAAATAAATCTCATCACGCCTATGGACTGCAATTATTAATACAAGACTTCACATCGCCACGGCAAGAAGTGAGTGATAACTATATAATATTATTACATTGTACAGAGCACAACAGCAAAAGCTGTAATAACTTTTGTTCTAATCAATATTAGATTTTTTTGTCAATATATATTATTCAAAAATGAATGTTTGTTTTGTTTGTCCTCAATAGACTCGGGAAAACTTCTGGAGCGTTTTAAATAAAATTTATATAAATTCCTTATTGAGACTCTGGGGATTTTGCATTTTTTTTTTCCGTTTAATTTTTACCGGCACAAGACAATCATTAAGTAGCACAAAAGTTATTAAGAATTTGAATAAACTATAAATTCATTATCAAATGAAGTATGGGTTTGGTTGTGCTTAGGAAATCACTCTGTCTCATATAAAATGTGGTGGTGATACGTTGAAACGAGTACCTCCCTGTTTCACGGTCAACAGAGTATGATTTATTGTGAGAATATGGATAATATATAATGCCGATGTACCTATACGATATTACGATTATATCTGACCTAAATTGTAGACAGTCGTCAATATAATTTTAGAAGAATATATAATATATTTGTAGTATATATATAATATAGTATACGGGCATATATTTTAGTAATTAAGATGGGTGAGACCAGCGAAGCAATATGACGTAACACTATATGTTGTAACATTAAAATATTACTATTTGTAAGTGCGACGACTGTATAGTAGGTAACCCTCTTTAATTTTGAGTTTGATTTTAAACCAATAAAAGTGTTTGCGACTAAAAACCGTGTTTGAGTTTTATTGTTACCGCGTTTGACGTTCTTTACTTTTAAACGGAACAGTGACGGGATATACGTACTTTGAGTCGAGGAAGTTTGCTCAAACCGAATATACTGCAGCGTTACATGAAATCTCGTGTCATTGTGCTTTGAGAAGAACGACTAGGAGAATGTATTACTACAGACAAGCGCATATTATACCGTCGTACCTCGTTAATGCTAACAGCGCTAATCTAATTAATTTCTGAGAGAGTCATTAGCTCAGAGCGTACTGGCGGGTAAGACAATGTATATAGGTTTACTGTTTAGCGAGTGTCTCTATACGGTATACGGTCGATGGGGTACGACGTATTATTCGAATCGAAATTTGTACGAGAGGTCTCTCCGAGTAATCGCGAATTCCGCACCACGCGATAATAGGTTTAGGCAATATGGGGGTTTTACTCGTCTCAAGTGGCATATTATACGATAGTATTATGTCTAAATATTGTTCTTGTAAGAAGAGGGAAGCATTAAAAAAAAAAAACCAATTCATCGAATCACGAAACGGCGGCGGTGAACACGTCCGGGAAATCAGCACCCTGTATACACACTATAATATTATTATTATCAAGCGATGTGTAGGACAAATTATTATTATTGCTTCTTGTCTCGCGTTACGCGATAGGGAAAACGCAAACAAGGCTGGTGCCTGGTGCTCATCGTTTCCGAGTAACTGCAGTGGTTATCATAATAATATACTGTACTCTCAAACTCACCCACACAGACCCATCCACCCACACACCCAATCGACCCACACACACACTCATATTATTACATACACGATTTATTAGAATATAACCACCGTATACTATTTCCTGGATACGATAAAATAAATACACCCGAACGAGTGAGTGAGTAGCTTTTATATTATATTCCAGCTCGCTCCGTGGAAGCTATATTGTTCGGGGACGACGAAAAACGCTGCGATATCATATTTATTACTGCAGTTATACTATCGTTTTTTTTTTACGGCGTGTGCCTGCGATAGTATAATAATGCCATATTGTTGTTGTTGACCATTGGCCACTGTCGAAGGTTAATCGTATCACGTCATTGTTATAATATAATATCGACTACACAATTATATTATAATCAAGTAATTCTGCCCGTCATAAGTCGTATCAGCTATCCATATGGATACAGAGTTATCCGCTCGACATAAGACACTATTATTGTTTTTAAAATATTTCTTTTGAATATTATTTCAAGTCGTTACTTACACTGCAATACGTTTTTCGAAAAATTACATTTTTTTTATCGTTATCATCACTTAAGTGTTTTTTTTTTTAAATCATAATATATTATACATTTTTAACTTTATATTCGAAGGCAGAACACTATTCGGAATATTTCGCTTTATAAAAATCAAATTTCGGACAAGTAGTTTATTTTTATTTAAGTATAATTTATTGTTGACCTTGATAAGAATGTATTCATCAATCGAATTATAAAAAGTATGATCGATATGTGTAAATATAAATAACATTGATGTAATATTGGTAGTATGATTTGACCAATACTTTATACATAGATAGTAATTACTAATTATATCAACTTTTAAATTGTATATACAAATTTTCTATAAACGAATTATGTATTTAACTATGAACTCCAGTTGGCATACGTATTAACTCTTATTATATATAAATATATAATGTATAATTGATTGAATTATAATGTCATTAAATTATTCAGAAATAAATAAATACATTTGGACGAGTGGGGAAATGGATCCCCTTCCATTCATTTATACTTTAAGTACATGTAAAAAAAAATATTTTCAAAAACATTGATAGTTAAATGGGTCACCAGTATATATGTACATGCATTAATATTTAGGAGATAGTATATGCTAACTAACGATTATAATATAGTATAATAGTATTATAGTGAGTAGTGACGTGCGATGATTTCGTTCTACTTGTGTAAAATTCAAACGATAAAAACAATATATACGCCAAATATTTTAGAAACAAAAACCTCGTTGTAATGTAACAAATATCGTTTAGAAATAGTAATAAAAATAAAAATAATTTTTTTTGTTTATTTAGTTATAACTACTTATTCGTAGGTACTGAGACTTTTCAACTTAACAATTTAATAATATACATATCATTGGATAATAATAACACATAATATTTAAAATATAGCTTAAAATGATAGCAAGTATAAAGCCATAATTAGATTGTTTGCATAGTAACAACATAATATATAAGTATATAACGTGTTATACTGTTATATGATAAGATACAGACATCATAATTAAATAATACGCATTATGATTTAGGTATGAAATGATTAAAGTGCAATAATATAGTGAATAAGTAGATAATGAGGAAAATATTAGGTATGGATAAAAGCATCTATGTAAAACCTTGGTTAAGAAGGAAATTAGTGAAACAATTAGAGGATTTAAATTAGAATTGTGACAGGTGTACGATTTCCAGGCAATAATAATAAAATTGTATTATACCACCTGCCGAGTAATACATAATATTAACTTTGTTAAAACACAGGCACGTTAATTCGTTCCCATTATATTGGACGCCTATGTAAAATAAACTCAAAATTACATTTTGTAATCCATATAAAATTATTATAATAAGCGGTACCGCATAATTTGATTCAGAATATTAGATTTCTTTTTGGGCAGAATTCCGGACTGCAAGTCTTCAAACTTTCCTACACTACGCCTTTGGAAATAACTAACATGTGACACACACGTGACTGATCCGTACTAGATATCTGCGAAATGAATCAACATTTTAAATGGCCCAAAATATGTAAATTTATATTAATATATACTTAAGACCTACCTATTCTATAAATAAGTTACCCACAAAATGCAATCAAAATTATTTGAAAAATGTGAATTTATGGTACATATTTTATACCATTTATTTTATCTACATAATACGCATATATATATATATATATATGTGTGTGTGTGTGTGTGTGTGTGTGTGTGTGTTTCAGGGCTAGATAGATTAGTAGATATACGGAAATCAATGAAAATATACCGTTTTTTTACAGTAACCGTATCGTTTTTTGTTTCAAGCGAAAGTGATTGATGATGACTTTTGGCAAAACGTTAAGCGGATTAACTCAGTTATGGTGGAAAAACAGTTTTTAAGTTTTAAAAAGTGGGTGTAATTCTACGCCCACTACACTGTTATAAACATTTCATTTTTACTCATTATCTTTTAACATTTATTTTTTAAATTTAATTTCTTGTTCCTTTTAAAATATCTCGGATCAATACATACGAGTACATACATAATAATACAGTATTAAAATTCCCTCTTACGATTACGTAGGTATATAGAGATAAGTTTTGACTGTTAAAAAAAAATAATAAATAAATAATTAGGTAACTAGAAATTGAAAAGTTAGCTTGTGTATTATCTGAAGTCCTTGATACAGTTAAAATAAAAATATGCTTAACGTTACTTATAACAGCATGTTGTACTGAATAATAGTTATAATTAATAACCATCCTAGAAAATATAATATATGTAGATTCATTAGATTCTAACGAAACGGGTCAAGAGTCATATGTATACATAATATTATATAGTTAGTGTATAATGTACGTTATATCAAAGGGTTGCGCAGAGGTTGTAGGATGGTAAATATAAGGATTAATTTAGAAACGTCTAAATGCTAGTCGCGATAATAAACGAGAAGAAGGGATAATGAATCTTTACCATATTATTATCGGCTACATATCACAAGGTCACAGCAATGAAAGAATATTATAGGAAACTGTCTGGTATATAGTCACGGCGGGGCCAAAAATTAACGTTATACCTACTCTAAGGTATATTAAAATATTATGGCGCCACTGAATAAGTTGCACGGTTTTTGGTTGGCCTTTGTCGAGTCACAAACGAATTAAAACGGTTTCGGATTTCGAGTGAGTAAATAATAATAATTTCGTTCGTCGTTGAACATCAGCAGACGCGGTATATATTATAATATTCAACGTATCGGATTTTAAATCTTGCTTTAAGGCATTTAAATAGCTTCACATAAACCAAACTTTATTTTCATATCACGATGGGGCCACGGGAAATATCTTAAGTAGCTTACGCATTTGAGAAAAAGTATAGATGATACGCGACACGTAATTCTTTCCCCGATTCGTCTTAAAAAGTTTTATCACAACACATAATTAGAGTTTTGATGCTAATATTGTGCACACACACACATGTCTAGACATGTTTCAAATTTTTTACACCGTTATGATTATGAACCAATGGATTGGTGGTCTGGGCATAGTAATATTATGTATGTTACAAAACCGAATAAAAAATATTATGTTCAAATGACGGAATAATTTTTCATATTATATTCAGTTAGATACGAGTTTCGGATATTCATCCCTACAGGTAAAAGCTGTATAAGAATTGAAAAAATTGACTACATAATATTATGTCCTCTTTCCTTTTACCAAAGAAGTACACGAATGAGGGATTATGGACTATGTAGTTGAACAAAACCATGCATCTTTTTATATTATACATAAAATTCCCAATAGAGTAAGTCAACGAATTTTCTTGGACCATATCTCAAATGGCATTAGACTTTTTCTCATTATGTATGTTATTTATCCAATTTAATATATAAATTCCAGAAATCAGGATTTTAATGAATGCATTGTTAAAGGATAAAAGGGTGATGAGCATGATTGATTAAATCGTCCTGTTTCTATATTGTATAACTATATTTTTCAAAATACTCAAGTATAATTATTTAATTTAATACAGTAGTTTACATTGTGACACAATAGTCAAAATGCTAAATATAACTGGAAATTAATTGAATAACGTTGATTGTTCTCGATTCAAATAATCTCAAGTATTTTAATTAATATTTTTTTGTGTACCATCGTTCAAAACCGTAGGTCAGAGAAAAATAAAGGATTGTTTTCTACAATGCAAGTAATTATTGTACTTTGACGTACATTGTTACGTTGGAAAAATACCATTTTATCTGTTGTACACGATTTAAATGTATTATACATTTCTAATAATTGAAGATTTGAAACTCGACTTTAACAGGGTCTGGCAAATGAATAAATTGTGTTTGTAGACGACTATGTTATTATAATTTATAATTGTAAAAATTAAAACAATAAAAACGTTTAAACATTATTAAATAATAATGATTAATCGGTGAACAATTGATTGTCAATAATTTATTCTATAAACGGTGACTGCAGTTACCTCTAAAGGCAGCTTGTACATATAACAAAAAGTTGAAAATAAAATATTTCGAATCGTTTTTTGGAAATTAATTTAAATGATTTTAATGCTTTTGTAAAAAAAAAACCGGAGGAAACAAATGTTATTTTTTACGTTTTTTTACTTGTTATTATTTATTTGTTTGTTTATCGCTTGATCGATAAAAAACGCGTTTATGTACTGTTCTAAAATGTTCACGTAAATTGCACGTCCTACAGTTTTTTAAAATTTATTTTTTATCAACACGACCAATAATTATTAAATTAACAAAGTATACACTCAATTAGTAGGTATTTACCTTTGTTTGGTTGGAAAAATAACATCAACAACAACAACAACCATCTGAACTCACGAGTGTTTCGATCGTTCACGAACCGTTATTGACGAACAGTAAATCAGCCTGAAGTATCCACTCGGGTTAAAATATTTTCACAAGATGTGCATTTATTATTTATATGCATCCACCTCATATTATTATTTTTTATACAAAATACACCTAATTGTTCACGTACACGTTCGAGTGGTGATGTAGTACGATGTGCGTCGTTTTCAATGGTTTACTTCCTTTCAGTTATTGCAATATTTCCATTTATTTTTTAACCATTTATAAAAAAAAGTGTAAAGCGTAAATACATAATAACTTGTGTACACTATAGAAATAATCAAACATGAAAATATCAGGTAACCGTCGACGATTCAAAAATGTGGTTAAATATTTCTTTTTGTAGAATTGCAATACGAATAAAAAAATTGCTAATTAATTTTGAACTTATCAAAAATATAACCCGTCATACCATTTTCAAGAGTTATAAAATTTTAAAATGTTTATATTACGTTTGCACTTTTCAAGGTAGTCATATTTACATCTGAGTTTACACTCAAATTAAACTGACATAAAATTATCCCAAAATTATATATAATATTATATTCATATACGTTGGTACAATAATTATCACAAGCCAATAATCATTTTTTAAAATATTGATATAATAGTAAGGATACCAGGGGCGTATACAAGAGGAATTTGGAGGTAAGATCTCGCTTAGCCTTATTTTTAAGTTACATACAATATTGTTTATAGTGTGAGCGCGTTACAAAAAAACATAAAAAAATTAAATAAATTGTGTATTATAATTTATAATTATAATTCAGAGGCGTAATTTCAACTTTTTGAAAAAAAATTCAAACTAAAAGGTAGGTAGACCTAACAATTTTCAACCGACCGATATATTCCTTATTGTTCTAGTTATTACAAAAAAAATTTTTTCTCGCTATGCTCTAAAATTAGGATCTTTATAATATTTTACATGTAATAATGAAATATTGAAATATATTATGAATATAGTATACCTAATAATACCTAAATTACCTAAGCTATTTATAGATTGATATAATTAACATAAGTGGCCACATGTATTTATTCCATAATTTAAGATTTGTCGTACAATTGATACATAATATACTAAGTGGTTTATTTATAGAATAAAAAATTATGTATCTATAATAATTAACATAATTTAAGGTATAAAAGGATTTTCGAATTGTGATTGTCAATGCATTAATGTGGTGATTAATTTAAGCATTTAAATTTAATATCGAATATTATACCCAGGTATTTAAGGTTACCTAATCGTTTTATCTAAAGAAAATAATTTAATGTAAAATCGATTTTTGATTAAAAATATTTATAAAGGGTGATTTTTATTTGTACATTATATACATATTTAAATTCAAATTTTTGGAATTTTTAAGTGTAGTGAAAGTCTGTGATATTTTCGAATACTTATATCTTATACTTTGTGGCGATACCAACTTTGATTGTAAATAATCATGAATAAGAAGATTTTTCTCAAAATCTTAACGTATTGTAATCGAAATTTGAACGAAAAGTTTCTGAGTTATTCTACTTTAAATATTAACTAAGAATAATATAGTCTATTAAAATGATATTATTACTTAATATTGTTTTGAAAATTACTGTGGGCAAGAATAATCCAGAATTATTTTTTAATATTAAAAAATGGTCGGAGTGTACTTGACTAAGTAGTATTAATATCAACAAATATTTTCTATTGCATACTTAAGGATAATTACCGAGCTTGTATCTATTTACAAAATATGTAATGGACTATTATTATTAGTATGTATAAGGTAGAACAGATACTTTTCGTTCAAAACTTGATAACAAAACTTAAAAATGTTCAGAAATTTGATTTACAATTTGCATTAAAACATGTAGGTTCTCATTAGGAAAATCAATATTGGTATAGCCACATAGGATATTCATCCTTGAATGAAACTGGATGAATTTTGAAATCTTAAATATCATATTTTTAATTAATTGAGATTTTTGTATTACTTAAAGTGTATCTGTGGAGTCAAACACTTCTTGTGAAAAAAATCTTTGGCTAAACTTAAAAATTCCAAAAATCAGAATTTGATTATAATATGCATAATTTAAACATAAAAACGAGGAGAATATGCTTCAAAAATCATGTAAAAATAACCGAAACAAATAGATAATTCATTTTAATTTTATTCACATATAGAAGATGTATGTAAGCTATAATTACACAAGTAGAAGCTTGATAAAACAGTAAAATACAATTTTAATTAATAAAATCATAACAATATTTTATCTTAATTGTCATATCTATTATAATTGTGCTAATGTAATTTTTCCTCTTTTTCCTTGATAATAGAGGAAAGGTACATGTTGTAAAAATATTATCTATGTGCTATACAGGGCGATTTATTAAGCGCTGGGTGATCATCACTCTTTTTCTTCATTAATCCAGTCATTCAAAATCTGATTTATGGAATTTTTAAATATACTCAAAACTCAATGACTAAATTATTTTCTAACTCTTGAGAATTTTTTACTACTTAAAGAGTGTTCAGTAGGTATACAAACTGGAAAATTTGAACGAATTGTTTTTGCGTTATCTATTAAACTTTATGCACTAAAGATAATAGAGGGTTTGGTTGAAATAAGGCCTATGTTTATTTGAAAATTGTAGTTAATAATGTTAACATAATAATAATTATAAGTTATAAAAATGGTATACTAAATACTAGGTCTAATATTATATTATCAACTTTATATTTTTGTAAAATCATTTTTAAAGACTATTATCTTTGTTATAAACATTGATAATAACTGAGAAACTACTTGTTTTTAATTCTGAACTAGGTACATAAATAGTTATAAATTTACCCACTAATTAATTTACATATAAAAAGGAGGTTGTCATATTTAAAAAAATCAGAAGTTTATATATCCTGTTTATCTACAGGACACTAAGAAGTGCAAAAAATCTTAAGAATTTGAGAATGTGGTCTTTAATCATATTCAAAATCAGAATTTATAGAAATTCATTAGGTATTAAACGAAAAAATCAGAGTGAATATGTTTGTTGAATCACTCTGAATAGTATGATATATAAATTCTTACAGTAAAAGAGGTTACCAAAATCTACAAACGAAAATTCGTTGTTGCGGAAAATGGAAATATATTATTATATAGTTTTTATTATTATGCTGTTGGTAAACGGTCTTGGTATATGGTAAACGTAAAGGTCGATTTTTGCGGAAACCAGTGACGCCTGCTTATAAGGTAACTTTTAAATTTTCACTGAGAGTTGAAAATAGTTAATTTAAAATAACCAACATAAAATATGTCTATTATAGTATAACAATTAGGTGTATACTTCAATGTAATTTAAGTACCAGCTAGATGTAGTGGTCACGTTTGTTTGAACTACAGCGAAAACTTTTGACATTTTCTAGAAAGGGTTTAATCTTATATATTTTATATATTTGATCTTATACGCTGTATAGTTCACGACCTTCTGGTTGTTCATGTATCGTTAGTAAAAACGTTCGAGATTGTTATATTCTATGTCTTCGATGTGAAATCACGCCGGACAGTCGTTGCGCCGGGGCGGTGTGTAAGTACGTTTATATTGTTATTAAGTATAATCTATCATTCGGTACAACATCAAACGTCATAATATATATGTGTGTATAATATACTTGTATATCATACTATATTTCTCCCGCGGCTGACATGACGTATATCGAACGTTCCGCAAGGACCGTCGGCGCGGTTTCTAGATCATTTCTCTCGGCACGATTCTCGGTTGGACGCCGCAGCGGCGCGTTGTGTTGCCACAGAGCAATATCGTGTGTCATTTTTGAAATTAATAAAGAAAACGCAGAGTCGTTTATCCTCAGTAATTTATTGTTCTGTCATTTCACACGACGGTGCTGAGCTGCTGTTCGCCGGCCGGTTCGTAACTCGTACATCATTTTTATTTATTTATTTGCAATTCCACGTACGTTCGATCGCTTAGCCACCCCCCCCCCCCCCCGTCCCACGAACACCCACTTGAAACGCGTGCACACGCCAAGGTATCGCGTACAGGTGCTGTACATGTGTAGAATCCGTTGAAATGAATCCGTTGTTTGAAAAATAAAGTTTGTATATCTCCACGGAACACCTCTCGAGAAGCACAAAAAAATCTCAAAAATTTGAAAATATGGTATTTAAAATCATATTACAAAAGCCAAAAATCAAAGTTGAAATAAATTCATTATTATGACAAAAAAAACGGGAGTGAACATGCTTGGTTAAACATCCTGTGTAATATAATAATGTATCACTCTGCGTTTACTGTTACTCTTAAACATGATTGAGGAAAGACTCGTTAGACGACAGTATAAACTGTGTGGGTACTGTAAACACGCACAATATTATACCAATATCGCGACACACGATTACAGTTATCAGATGACTAGTAAAACAAGAATCGTCGCTAAAAGCTTCTCAATTTGACATAAAATACGTGTTTGTTCAGGTACCGCAAATTCAAACCACAAGACACTATTTTATCAAAGTTATAATATCGATTTAGTCAATACGACGTCATATACTCTCATACACGTTATTACTTTATGGGTATAGCAAAAGGTAATAAATGATTTTTGTAGGTAATATTATGCACAATGTACATAATACATTATAATATTATATGCACAACGGAGAAGTATCAATATATGAGGTTGGTACAATTTTTGCTGATTTCACATCATCAAAAAAAAACTTTGAATATAGTTAAAAAATATATTACCTAAATATTATATTATATACATCACAAAATACGAATCATTATAGAATAACTTTTGTTTCGACTTGAATATAGGTACTTTGTAAATATTCCAAGAATAAAATGTATAATATTTTTTATTTTTTAATGTTCTAGCAAGAATACTAGGGTAGCTCTACAATTATGTATCACGAAAATATTACAAATAGTAAAATTAAAATATCGAACAAGATTAGGATATTTTAGATGCTAATGAGGGTATAACAGGTTTTAAAGGATAAGATTGGGATGAGGGAAAATTGTAATAAATCATTATAAAATATGAAGAAATAGTAACTTTGGTGACTAGTGCATTAAAGACTGAAGAAAGAAGTGTCATTGGTGGACTAATAAGTGAATTTAGATTATTGATGAAATTTGAGGAGGTAACGAAAGTAGGATCTGTGGGAAAGTTTTGATTGCTAAATGTATAATATAATACGTATGATAATATTTGAAATAAAAATAGAATTAATTAAAATAATAAGCGCTCAAAAAAATATAAATAAATAACATGTTTTTGTTATTATCACTGCCTATCAAATATGCGAGTTTGAAGTATGTATTATGTATTTTATAGAACAACAGCTAATACATACTTCATAATATAGATATAGTTTACAATATGGATTTCTCTAAGTATCTAATAAATAATTTTTTTCATTTTAAAAATATATGTTGTGAGTTCATAAATCACAAGTGCAATTTGTTGTACAAATATATGACTTATAAATGTTTGTAAATCATGTGCGATGTTATATAGTTTTATCTTTTATCAAACATATTATTTTCTTGCACAATAGCGACTAAATACGGGAACCCTTTTTTTTGTTTTTGTATATTTAGTTGATTCTTCAACTTTAATATTGGGACTACTCATGTACCTATACGGAATTTTTCATGCATAGCACGAATTGAAAATGATAATATTTCTGTATTTTTAAAACCGAATTTAAACGAATGAAATTACTTTCATTTATTATAATATTAATGTAATCTATTATACATTTTACAAAGCATAATAATTGTAATATAAATTAGTTGGTATCATATTTATTATTATTACCAACAATAAGTCGAGTTTTAAAAATAATCTTATCATATGTACCTATACAGACCTGAAAAAGTTCATTTAAAATGTAAACTAATGCATTCTAATGTATGTAAATAATGAATTTGAAAAATAAACGCCGACTAACTAGCTATCAGTAATTGTAATCGTATTTTAGGCATTTGACGGGAAATATGAAAGTATACCAACATAGCAGTCAAGTAGGTACTCAAAAAGCGTGAGAAAAATGATTGTGTTCTGAATTTACTTATAATAATTTATATTAATTACTGCATTATATTTTTAATACATTTTAATGCAGGTACGTTTGGGCTGAAACAACATTTGCGTCAGTGTGAAAATTTGATTGGCTTAACAATATTGCTATTATTTTATACTTTAAATCTTAATATTATTAAACACGACGGTAAAAATGAAATTTATTAACGATTCGTGTTCAATCCGTATTTTGCATTGCATTAACGCGGGGAACGTGTGTGCATCGCCATAAACTGAATTAACGGAGAATCCAGATCAGAATTCTGCAACGCTATATGATTATAAATTATTATACACGTTACAGTTTACTAATGTATAGTGAATAAACGTGGATAGAATAGAATACAATATTAAACAGCCTAAATTACATTTCGTTTTCTATAGGCAATAATAATATTATCGTAGCACAGTGTTATTATTAGCAGGATAATATGATTCAGCAAAGTTCTTACATAGTATACGTACCTAGGAAATATTATAAAATAGGTAATAATATCGCGAGTTGCATATTTTCCAGGTAGAATAGATTTTTTAAACATTGTTCATATTTGTTAGTTCGTTTGATAATTTATACATTTATTGCTTGTCGCCTGTTGCATGTATAGGTACAGCTCTGCGAGGGAACAATGCTGGCGAATTAAAACTTTTTTTCGTAATTAAATCCCGTCTCAATAGTATAATATAATATAATAAAATATACTATTCTACATAGGTAATATTTTGTATGAATTAAAGCTGCACAATGCATGAACACATTTCACATTTGCAGAAGAACATTGGAGAATAAAACGCGAGAGTGAACGATTGCAGATGTACACACCACAAAGGCATAATGGGCGTACGCGGACTATAATTTCGAGGCTTTCCCCTAGCGGTTTGGGACGCTCTGGACCTCTTAAATTCAGAGCAATATTTTAAGCAATACACGTATGGGCGCATATATACCTATACTGTTAAATTCGTACGCCCTACGCGTTATCGTGTCTTATATATATATATACACGCCATTGGTGTAATACATGTATGGTATTCATACGGTTCATATACAGACACATATACCGAGGTACACGGTCGTATAAGGATTCATCCGTCACGCTCTTTTTAATTCATTTTTAGACGATTTGTCAAAACGCCGCCATGCACAAGTCAGCCTGCCGCGAGAGTGCATTTATTAATGATCACTGCTACTGCCGCTGCTGCTGAGTTACCTATATACGTATATTTTTGTTACCAAATTCAAAGCGTATATAATAAATAAAAAAGACCACGAAATCAGGATCGAGGAAAAAAAAGTTTGACGAAGCATTGTGTGTAGCCATGCGCCATCTCCCGCTCGCGCACAGAAAGTGACCGTTTTTTTTTCTTCCAAAAGTCGCACACAAAGCAACGCACACAATCGCTCGGAACTCTGAATTATTATTATTATTATTATTATTATTATTATTTACAGATCGATATATTATTATACTTACATAATACACACATACGAGTTGTTATCATTTTTTCGACGTTTGTCGGTTTTAGACAACCCATATACTAGGTAGGTAGGCCGTAAGTATATAAGTAGGTATATACTAGCTCACGTGCTATGCACACTTTACACGTATACGTTATATTATGTCGTACTTACGCTGCATAAATAGGACTCCGTATGACCCCTTTTCTCGTTAACCCGGTACGAGAGTAAAACAGTGAAATAATTACACACATAGGTAGGTACAACGCACGGGACAACAGCCGTAATTATAATATATTATTATTATTATTGTGGCGTCCTGCCCTTTTCCTCGCGGACGCGCCATGAATGATTATACAAGGCCATTGAATACACATGCAGCAGCCAGTACACCTAATAACATACAGAATGTGTACTTCAGCACACGATTAGGTGAATTCGGCCCATTGGGATTTATAATAATTAATAGCTATACATCGAATGCGGACATCGTGGTGGTCGTTCGCGTCTAAATCTGTGAAGCTGCTGCAGCCGGTTTCGATATTACACATTCGTGTATATCATGTATTATGACGTAGGTACTATAGCAGTATAGCTACGTATTACCCGACTTTGATCGGGTTAGAATTAATTGTTTTTTAATTAATTAATTAATTGTTTTCCGTTTTTCTTCAGTTAAGGTTTAAATGATACAAGTATAATTAAATAATTATACGATTCATTTTACGATTTATCACTCGGCAGTACGCATTTTTATATAAACGCACGAAAACTAGGGATAGTTTCAACAAAGCTTAAAAGCCAAACATATATCCAATATTGTTAAAATTGTTATTCGTCTTCATGTGTTTATTACATTAAAAATATGTCCATACCTACGAGTAATCATTGTAATTGTATTATTGTAAGTATTATATTGATTTTAAGATTTGTTTTTTAAAAATATATTTGTAAAAATGTGTTTATGCCACACTTCAACCAATTTATTATAATAGCAATATAATTTGTAACCAATGGCAATTGGCAACCATTTAAAAAAAAACAAAAATACTCGATTTTCGTGAGCCAAAACTAAATTTATGATGTGTGATTCACCATATAAAATAAACTATAAACACCCTCTGTGTCTCAAGGAATATATCGATATAGGTTTATTGAGAACGGTTCAGTAGTTTTTTTGTTTACAGATAACAAACAAACAAAACAAATATTCATTTTCATATATATTTGGATATTATATGAACACGCAATAACTTAGAACATCTTGATTATAAAAATGTATAATATATATATATATATATTAATATTTAGATATTAATTATGTTTTAAATTTGAGAACGTAAAGTATGTAGGTATATCTATATACTTAACAACACCAATATTATTAATAATAATAATAATAATATTAATATTAATTATGAAAATAAAAACTAAAAACAGGAATGCAATACACAAATCAACAATGTTTGACGAACACTTATGCGGATAATGTACAAAAATGAAATTACATGTCTGCTGTGATTGCGCATTGTACGCAAATATCTAAAAACTACTTACAAAAATACCTTCGCTATTGGAGTACATTTGCTCATACCTAAAATTATTTTCGAAATGTCGAGTTACAATTTTAACCCCTTTAAAATATGCCTTTGTACGATTGAAATACCTTAAATTTTGGTGTTATACCACGTTTAATTATTCAAGCATGACAACAATATTAATAATCAATTCCTTAGTCAAACATTTTTTAAATTATGCATAACATTTTTGGGTTTTACATGGAAGTCATTAATAAAAAACAATATTTTATATCATCCCATAAACGTGAGGCGTTATTCCAATAATGTTAATAATAGACCTCTGCAATGTTGAAAGGATTGACAATGTCGTTTTAATTTTATAAGATATTTAACATTTTAATACTTTATATTTACGTATTATTATTGGTCGATTTTTAAAATAATATAGAAATGACAAAGAAATTTAAATAATATGATTGGCAGCTTTCTGAGTTAGTATTTATTTAACCTCGTGTCTTCTAGACATTTGACGTTTATTTTTCTGTCAAAATATATGAGCTATATACCTATAATTTAATGGAATAAATCTGATAAATGAATATTTTTGTTTTTTAATAACCAATAAAAAAATAAAAGTTAAACTTTAAGCCAAATATCTATAAGATTTTTAATAACGTATTTACATAAAATATTTATATCGATTCTTATTTTATTTGTATTCAATCAAGTCAGTGGTTTTCATGGTGAAATAAGAATAATTGCATAAGAATAGTAAACAAATTAGATAACTACCTATAGGTACATTAAAAAAATGAAGAAATTCGAATATGATAATTGATAAATAATAAATCGTTTATAGTAAGTTATAAAAATTATAAGCGATAGTTACTCGATTTAAAACGGTGGAACTACGTTTTTTTGATAACATAATATTATTAAATGAGGAAAAAAGTAACGTTTGAAATAGATACAAAAGATGTATTTACTCGGTATTCTGCCCATGTGAACCTCCCCCAGAAATGTTAGTACCTACTCCAAGTTATGCGCCACAGCGCCGACAACAAAATTTATATCGTTACCGATAGCGTATAGTAGTTAGTTATATAATATAATAAATATGCTTTGATGTTGTTATTTTATCTTTTGAATTACTGTCGTGGAGGAACGTCGTACGTCATAAGTCGAGGCACAGCATATTATGTTATAATTTGTTTTCGCGAAAGTACATATTTACTGGCCCATAATAACTCTTCGAATGAATAATTGAACGGGGCATTTATGAAGTACGGTATATATCATAATAATATCATGTAATATCGGCCTCCGCTATCGAACCCCGTACATACATTAGATGTCGTAGTCACCACAACTTTCTATATAATATGTACCTTCCTATGATCCCGATAAGTAAAATTTTTGTCTCGTTTAACTCGGAACAGAGTGTTGATCGTGGATTTAATAGTTGTCTGTTCCTGATCGAAGGCGCACATCATTATGTTAACATGTATAGGTATGTTCGATGTTGTTTGCGATTGAAAATTACAACTGAAGTTCTCTCGACAACCATAATACGTTTTATTATTTGTAGAAAAAGCACTGAGAAGTTCAAAAACCATTATTTTGCGAACAAACAATGGTTGTTATGGCGTAGATTTTAAAGTCTTAAAAAAACCTCTTAAAAATTGTTTTTTAACGGGGTTTTAAAATCCGTATAGTATATTATATCTTAATATTATGTAATATCGCCTTCCTCTATCGAACATTCGAACCCCACAAATACCATTAGCTATTGTACATAATATATTATATATAACCACCACAGCATTATAATAAATATGCACTCACGGTCACGATGATGTAATTTTTCTCGAAACGAAGTGTCTGCGATATATAATATATATATATAAAATATATATATTAGTCTCTTTTGCAGTATCAAAGTAACACATCATTATGTTAACACGCATGTTGTTTCCAATACGCATTTGCGAGGCTGTTATTATCCGATCCCGGACTTGGTGTAAGAAATAGTGTAGCACAATACAAAGAAAACCGCGATTTCTTTGACTATAGAAGAAAAACTCGTATAGTTTTGGTTGGGAAATTAAACCCGATATCCTTCTCACGACTATAACGTACATTTAATACTAATAGTAATATAGTAGGTTGTTCCCAGTTGGACCAGTCGTATAATGTGACATGAAAGTATAGACCACGAACTAAGATATGCAAGAATGGAAACAACGCGGTTGGAGGGTGTGAGGGGTAAATCCTCGTTAATATATATAATGAGCGAGGTATGGGGGCTTCGAGTACTTGTCAACACTTGCGCTATCTAGGTATCCAAAATAATAAATTAATAAATTGGTATGCTAATTAACAAGAGCTTAATGTCCCGCCTTTTTAATGCTTTTTTCTGAAGCCCTTATGGCTTATTTTTTCGAACAATGATTATAAAGGTGCGAATTTAAATGTCCTGAAAAACAAAAATAATGCGCTTAAAAAATACGACTTTGTGCACTATACCAAAATGTTGTTAAGTGCCCTAAAAAAATACTTTTAAAAATTGTTTGAATGTAACATGACGTTAAAAAAAATTATCAATCAAATACCTATTTGTATTATTTAACTTAACGTAATTTGGCGTTATCGAAATTTATGTGAGTTGTAAGCAAAACGACTTATCTATACTTAATATTGATTCGTATATAATATATTTTCCTGTGCGTGATGAAAATGTCGTTTGAATAACCATTGTGCAGCCACCGTCGTTTTTGTCGACTATAATATGACGAAGCAAAATATAAATAATATCTATTTTTTTTTCTTTAGTGGAGTAAATTATAGCAACGTTTTATCAAATTTTATCAAATTTTATCCATTTTTATAAAATATACGAAAAATTTACTCAAAGTTTTAAAAGTGAAAAGTAAAAAAAAGTGCTCCAAACATAAAAAATATTAAAAAAAATACAAAATATGGGTTTAATTTTAAGTCGTTTGATGTACGTAATAAATTTCATACTTGGAAGTCAATATTTTAGGGTATTCGGAAAAAATACGATTTGCATTTCATTCTGCGACCCAATATGCGATTATAAAACGGTGAAATCGGGTTAAGGGCGCTGCAGGTCACTCGCGCACCACGCGTATGGTTCAACTCGATCCGGTGGATTCCTTTCTCCGTAATTACTTCTCCGTCCTACACCGGTACGCACAAGCGTCTGTCCATACCCACGTGACGTATGTGGTATCGCTGGTATGTACGGCATACATAATATACAATTAGGTACCACAACACGACACGAAATGTTATATTGGGTATACCATCTATATGTCGGATGTCGCTTATAACATGTCTTGCCGACGTCGACCTTTCTCCCTCCCCCACCACCTCTGATTGATAATCCCGTCGGTTTATGCTCGCATAAACCGTTGAGTTGTTTGTTTTCTAAACAGACAGTATACCTGTGTACCGACTGCAAACCTAACCCATGGATGGGGTCTTAACATATAATAATATAATCGTCGCTGTCATTGTATTGTAATATTGTCGCTATTATATGATGATATGTTTTTCATGAGAATATTATATAAAGCAGTTGGAACATTTTATTGCAGATTTTCTAAATGGTAGTTATAGGTTGAGAAAGTGGTGAGTGGCTGATTTTCAATTTTTTATTTTGTTTTGAAAATGTATCCATCCATTTCTTTCACATAAAAAAATATTGACTTTTTTGATAAAATTAATTTATTTTTTCAGAAAGAAGCTCCTCATTTAAGTTGGCACACATTTTCTTCAGTATAGAATGTACATATTATATTGTATATATATGATAGTATATCAATTAAAAATTAATCATATATATTTAGCGATATATCATTGGGAAAAGTTTAAGTGCATTTTAATTATAGTTTATAACTATAGGTAGGTAGTAAAAAATATATTAATTATTTATATTTACTTACAAGCGATGCACTTGGGATTTTGATTTTTTTCTTTGTTGTTTGGCTTAGTAGCATGACGACAGGAATGAGTTTCCACTTTGACTGCAGCCTAGAAAAAACAAACATTCGAATTATTGGTGATTTATTTTTTTGTTTAATAATAATACGTTATGCTCAATGATTTCTTTTCGATCAAAAAATATGTAAGTAAGTTACAAATAAGGATTATAACAATAAGTACCTACGCCTATCTGACAGAAAAGAAATTATAGTTTATTTGCATTTTGAACGTATTTTTTTGTTTGTTCAGATGATTATTTATTACAACAACCAAATAGGTAGGCTAAAATAATTTTGATTATACGATGGCTCCGAAAAAAATGTAACCTTGCAGTGGTTACACTTAAGAGGATAATATTTCAGTGCAATATTTGTTATCCTTCTCAGGCCCACCAGAAAAATAGATACAACGCATTCACTGTTCACGAAAAATGTTTTTTATTTTTTTTTAATTTATGACTGATCTTAGGGTACAATCTTTAACAGGATAATATTTTTGAGAGTATGAAGTCGTACAAAACTGTTTTATATTATCTTATTATTATTTATGTTCGACTTTAAATAGACAAATAGATAATATATCATACTCTTAAAAATATCTTCAACTATAACTTTTGTAATTGATGATATTATACTTGAAGATTTCTAAAAAATGATTTAGTGTGATTTCGTTTTATCTATGTTGCATGTGGGCCAGAGAGAGAAAAAAAACAGTGCCCTGATATCCTCCTCCTAACAAAAGTATACAACATGTTCGATATTTGTATTCTTGATAACTTTGAGCGAATTACATTGTAAGTCATGAATAATTTCTACTATATTATGTTAAAAAAAAACATTTTCAATGAAGAAAAAAAATTACTATAGAACTAATAAACGATGAGTTTTATAATATTTTCTCAATTATTAGCACAAACAAACTGTTAATATTTATATATACTACTAAAAATCTTCAAGATTTGTTTTTTCTTGTTGTCAATTATACAGCTCACAAATTCTAAGTATTCTCTGTGTACATTTTTTTTCTAATTATAGCGCTGTTTTGCTATTTTAAAATATTACATTATTATTCCGTAAACAAGTCTGGAATATTCACTTTAAAAAAGAAAAATAATATGAGTGAGAAAAATATAATCAAAATAATTCAATATACGTACAGCGCAAGCTTTACACGTAAAACAATAAATACATTCACATTTAAGAAATGTACATCATTTATTTTTTTTTGCTTTAATAATCATCGTTCAAACTAAATTGTTTTTTAAACTGAAATTATGTAAAATTGCATTTTTCTACTTTTTAATAAAAAGGAAATTCAATATAAATCATTTTGACTTTGATTGAAATTAGAATTTTTAGATTGAACAATTTTCCCAACTTTTTTTTAACTCTATATTATAACCTACCACAATACATATATTATTTTAATACTAATAACTAAAAACAATTCATTTTTTCAACATGATGTTTTTTACCGTAGTCTGTGTCTGGGGTGAGAACTAATACTTTTATAATAGTATATTATTATTTATTAGTACCTATTTCCTATAAATAATAAATGTTCACATATAATACATTGATACTTATTATGTGCACAAGATTTAAGTAGATATTATAACTGATCTTGCACTCTATTTTCCGTGAAGAATTAAATACCAGTAGATTTACCCCTTCATAAAAACTGTTAAATGTAAACGGTACAGGTTTTTAGAATACATTATATTTAGGTTATTTTGATCAAATATAATGTACAGATCTAATATTACATCCAATAATCATAATAACTTTGTACTTTATTTTCTGAAACCAATGGCAACAGTATATAAACTATAAATAAACAAATGAAAGTTTTTTGCGAAAATTATATTCGAAATTTATGTGTTGAAAAGTAAAATGTAGTAAGTAATAAAAAGTAACATTTGCCACTACGGATCTTCCCAAAGCTATTGTCGAACATTTTATGAAAATCGGTCAAAATAATATTTGATTTTCATAAGAGCCATCCGTTTTACTGGAGACAAGTACAGACTACTCATACGTCTGAAACAATAATAAGGAGCCCGACATCACTTTTTTTTATACGATCGTTTATTTAAACACAGTCCGAAACTTTGTTGGAAATTAATTCTCGAAATCTAATACTTCGGTATTAATGCTATATAAGGAATATAACTAGTATCCGTATCTTAAAATATTATTTATATTCCAAGTATTTTCCGTAAATGGCTCTACCAGGGTCTACGATTGAGTTGTTATCTGACTGAAGTTCAAAAGTTCAAAATGATCCAAAAAAGTTCTATAAAAAATGAAGTTTGAATTTAACTTTGAGTTTGTAAAAAAATTAAGTTTGACCCAACCCTAATAAATTTGCACGGGTCAGTGGTGGGATAAATTATTTTTGTTCCATTAAATTATTGGGCATTTACAGACAGGTAGTGTTATAATAAATAATTACATGAACCACGAATATAAATTATATACAGTTGAATGTACAATAATATATTATACCTATACCTATATAGACTATACAAGGTGTAACAGAATGCCCTGAGAAATGAAATAACTTTTGTTTTAATTAATATTTAAATATATGATATTTGTCACTTTGTCGGGTCATTCGGTTACACACTGTATATATTGCGCGTGCAGACGGGTCGTGATTAAAAATTGAAAAATATTAATTTAAACATGTTTTGCATTTATAACTCGGCTGTATGAACTACGACTAGAAAAAAATTGATAATATTAATTGGATCAAAACAACTCATAAGTCATTTATATTATTATTTGTTAGGTAGTTGATAATTACGTTTTTCATTTATTCCTGTTATACATACCGTTCCTGTAGAATGTATATAATATAGGTAGCTGGTAGGACACAATCAACCGGAGGAATATAATATATTGAAAGGAAAACGGTGTGAGGGTTGGAGTGTAGATGACGATTTATATGTTACGTGCGTAGAAACTGGAAAGTGCATGGGGATGACTAACGAGATGGATGGCCATGTTTATTATGGTTTAATGAAGTACTTGTTGGCATGTAAAAAGTTTCATTGGCTTTTTACTTTGTACGTACTTATGTGTGTTTGCTGTGTTTCTCGCTTTATACTTTTCTCGCGGTTCGTGTTTTATTTTTTCAATATAATATTCATCCCCTGTTCGTTTATTTATTGTTATTATTTTTTTCGTTTGATATTTACATTTTCTTCACTCAACAGTGAATTCTAAAACATTGTCAAATACGAAACAGTGCACATCAATAAAATTATTGAGCAATATAACTGCGTTTAAACTTAATTCAAAATAATAATATATAATATTCATTATAGTTTCCAACGCGCGTTTCGCTGAATTCGTAAAGCATTAAGCAATACCGCAACAGTAATATTATTCGTTTATTTACATATCTGACTATTATTATTTAGGTAACATGATAAACCATCATCGAATCCTCTAGTTTAACTCCAACACAGTACCTAGTTGAAACATTCAGTTTAACAGAAGATCTTATATTTACCAGTGACCGACAAATAAAATAAAAAATTTCGTATCAAAGATAATGATAAAAATATAATTCACTTGGTTTCAGACATTGAGTATAGCTGGTAGCCGTACAACACATCAAGATATCGCAATAATTTTTTCGAGAGAAACAATCAAAAGAAGTTTTATTTTATGAGTTTTTCAGGCGTTTTTTAAAAGCAAAACAAGACTCACGAGAAATATAAATCGTTGGGGTTTTCGTATTAAACTTATACATTTTATCATAGCCACCGGTGGTATACGAGTCCCACAAACGTATCCTTGAAAAATAAATTTTGGAGGAGAATATAATATAATGTGGGCACGAAGAAGAAAATCACTTCGCTTTGTCACCGCAATAAACGTTTTCGTTTTACCCTCAGGAAGAGTTGGGTTCATTAAACTATTCGATAGAGTGGCCGTCGAGTGGTGATTATTGTTGAATTTTTTTTCTCCCTCTTTCCCGCTTTATATATATCTATACACATAATTTTACTGTCGAAGAATTTTCTTATGTCCCCGAGCACCTGTAACCGGATTAAAGATTATTACATTTCGAGAAACTGTTCGGGACCAAAGCACATTCTAAACTAGGCACCTCATATATATGGTCCTATTAATATCTCTTCCCGGTGTTTTCAAAGTTAACATTGCCATAAAAGTTGTCTTTTTTTTACTGTACAAGAACTTTGACAAAGTAACAGTGATTTTTTTTCACAAGTACTTTTGGATACTAATGGCGCCATTATTTTAAGCAATATCGTTTTACGAGAAAACTGTAAAGAAAAAAAAACTTTAACTTACTCAAAATCTCTAGAAACTTAAGTACACATGCCTTTATTTTAGTCCTTTGATAATGCAAACTAAACTAAACCTTTAGCTTACTAAACTTAACTCCAATGGCTGTGATGGATTATTGAGATTTTGAAACTGTAAAAGAATGATAATGACTAGATTAAGTGCTTAAATTATGCTCGGGCCTCAGATTGTTTCATGATATTTTAAGTGAGATTTTTATTTGAATATTAACAGATAAGACTTGGTTATGTACTATTATAACTAAAAATATTATTAATGACATAAACAATTAGTGCTTATATTATAGATAATTTGTATTGTATCATTTATCCCGTCATTATTTATTAAAACTGATTTAAATCTATCCTTTAGGGCATGTATAAAGTATATTGTATATTGTATATTCTCATAAAATTATGATATACTTTAAAGTAAATATCCGATAAATAATTATTTTTCCTATATCTTAAGAAACTTGGACAGACAAAAAAATATATGATATAAGTAAAACTTTTTTACAAATTCTCAAAACATATATTTAGTCTTTCCTAACACTCTTTATTTTATTATTGTGAGATAGTTATATTACGTGCTGTATATGTATATATTTTATGATACCCAAGTTTCTTTTATTTTTAAAGTTATTCATTGCGGGAAATGGACATTTTTTTAAAAGTTATTTTTTCTCCCAACAATATAAGATTAATTTTAGATTTTTAGTAGAGAATCTATTATGATAATATTAAGGAAAATATTTTCAAAGAGCATTATTTCATACTCGGTAAGTATAACCTTCAATACAAAATATTGATTTACCAAACAGACTTTCCTTTCACGATGATACTAATTTTTCGTATAAAGTCATAGTTTATAAATACTGTCCTAGACAGACAGTAGTTTATTGTTCATAAATTTTACAAATAGTATAAACTTCCGTCTGAAGTTTTTCACACATCATAGCTGGATACCTATTGATTGATATACTAAAGTAGAAGGTATTGTGTATTATGTAAATTGTGAAATGTGCATATTGTCAGAGCTGAACAAACTGAATACACATTCAGCACATTGTCCTATTAAGAAATACGAATAACATAGCGTAAACAAAACTGTTGACACGTGTCAGGCCATTATCTATCTCTATGTTATTTTAATTTACAGCATAAACTCATCACGTGTAGGTTTTACATTTTTTTTCAAAAGGTAATTAAATATATTATCTTAACATGTCATTTTACAGTATTAAAAAATAAAAATAAATGATTTATTATTGTTCATGGGACATACCTAAATTGTAACCTAGCCTATCCTACCATAAGGATTATAAATAACACTAATAATGTTTAATTGTAATAGGTAACTGTAATAAATTAATTTGGAATTTATAACTATAATGAAGTCGTATTTAATTTAGTAGAACGTTCAAGTTAAATTTAATTTATAGATATTCTAAAGATACATACTTCATTATGATTTTGATATTATAATATTATACAACATAATATTTAGGAATCAAATTAAATATTTTTTAATTTGTTCTTAAACTTCATGGCCCCGCGGATTAGCTTATTCTTAAAATTAAAAAAAACACAAATTAAATACTATAAAAGTACGCAATAAAAGTTATGGGCCATAAACAGCTATAGAGCTTTACATTTAATACATATTTGCAAGGTTTATTGGTTACCTCGTAATATTAGAAATTACATACTTTTGGCCAAACTATCTTTTACAATATGTTAACTACTACTGATACATGATAAACAAAAATATTTTTTGAATATTATTTGATGTCTTGATTATATAATATTATAAGTAATACATATATTTTTTGATATTCAATAAATATTTTGAAGACAGTCTGCCGACATTGATTATATGTGTTTCTTTAGTAAAAATTTCATTTCAATAATATTAAATTAGACTTTGACTTTTGAAAATAAATTATTTAGACATTTGTTGTCAATAGCACTTTTCAAAGAATGTGTATTGCTTTTGATTATCATCTTTAAACGCAAAATAAAAGGCATACTATAAAATATAATAAAATTGTACAAAAAAAAAAAGACTATCGATAAACGTGACTTTTACATACACCACTTGTGTTTAAAATATTTAATTTTTTTATTTTTGCACAGCCACGTATGGTCTCATTAAAACAGCCCAAGCATCCGAAATCGCTCACGTACAAGTAAAAAATATATAAAAACGAGAACTCTATCGATAGGCCTCTGTACGTTGTCTTATCGTAGTTGTTATTATTGATTACATTTCTATGCAATATATTATATTCAGCCGAGTTGCCGTTGGTCATGCTGCAGCAGCAGCGACCAAAAATTACGTGACAACTGTAAAGAGGCAAGTATAATATTATTATGCTCCCAAGCCGAGTTAAAGTCAAATCGGTTTAAACGTATATATTTATTATGCATCGTACGCGCGACTTAAATCGAGTTGTTACGAGTCATCCGTGGCCGAAATATACTCGTCGCTAATTCAAACGTTCAACTAGTTAGTGCGCGGTCTATGGTCCTGCAAGTCTCGCTGGTTCGAGCATCTACCCTCTTCCACCGACATCGTCACGTCGTTTATAAATCGAATTAAATCGTACGTATTCCCCTATCCACCTACCTACCTACACATCTAACTACCCACCCGCCCATCCACCCACCCGTCTACCCATTTACCTACCTACCTATCAACCCCCCCCCCCCTATCCTCACCTCTACCTAAATGTCTAACTCTGCACGTTCGTCTGTACCGACGTGGGAGCTCATCCTTTGTACAGCGTGCGCCTACGCTGACGCCGAATCGTCATAATAGTATATAATATTATATACCTACTCAACTTTAAAATGCTCTTTGAACCCACATTATGGGTACCGGTAATGGGTATGGCCCACAAACGGTCTCGTGAACAATATATTATATTGCTTCGCTGTACACACACACACACCTACACGTGTGTACCACGATGTGTGGGGAGGTTTAACCGACGCGTTTCTCTCCACGTATCTGCATTCCCCACCATCCTCAACCATATCGCCTACGCGGATTTCAAGAAAACTGTTGTTCAAACATTTAGCGAGTTGTCCATACGAATTTATAAGTTAATTAGCAGAATGTATGTCCGACGTCACGCGCGTAGTAGTTTTCCGTTAGTAAAATAAAAGTCACGCGGCGGCGCCTCCCACGGTGACTCAATACGATATATTATATTGTTGTATAACACACACTCGTCCCTCGCCAATTAGAAACGATTAGAAATTTACAACGATATAATACCGTATAAACCGTATATCATACACCACACGAAATATATTCAAATTCTGTACAAAATATATTTATTTTATCATACAATGACGGCGTTTATGCGTTACATGAAAAATTAATAACCTATTTATATCATATTCACATAATGTGGTACACTGATTGCATGCTTTTGACACGATTTTTTCGTTCCAGCGAGTTGGCACCGACGTCTGGTACAGTTTTGACGGGAGTGATGAATGTTTTGGTTATACAGTGATGTGTGTTTTTATTTTATTGTGTCTGGCGCCTGTTATTTTTTATTTTTCAATGCTCCAAAATTTGATTTATCTGGTACTTTTTGGCTCAATATGATATGAAAAGTACATTTTACACTACTTCAGTTTTCAACAAAATGTATTTTGTTTTTTTTTTTCTGTAATTACGATAACATTTGCAATTTTCTCAAAATATTCTTATACATGCATTTTAAAAATATTTTGAAAAATTAGGAGTTATTTATAGACGTATGTATTTTATTTTGTTGTAATTCTAAATAAATATTATAGGTCGTAAAAACTTTAAACATTTTATTGCAGTTTATTTTATCATTTTTTATGTACAATTAGTTTTCAAATTATTGAAACTAATTTTAAGTTATTTAAAGTAATTTGAAATTTTCAAAACATTAAATTTTTTTCCGAAAAACTTTGATGACAGTTTTCGTCGAGGAAGCTTGAAATTATATAATAAGATTCCTCATAGGTTGTTCTTATAGCAATATAGAAATACAGAAAAAAGTATTTAAAAGCTTTTGAACTTCAAACTTTGACGATAAATATTTTGAATTAGTTTGAGATATTTAAACCACAAACCAACTCACACAACCATATATGGTACGCTAAACTTATAAGATTAATAATATAATATTATTATAATTACTATTATAATATGTGCGATGTTTTTGGGTAGAGTTAGTTAAATGATAGGTATTACTAATTAGGAAAATAAATTGATCATAGAAGGATAATATATTTTAAAATATCCTTACAAATAGAAACTGAAATACCGTTTTCGTTCATAATACGTTAGATTAAGCTCGATAAATCATTAAATTCGAATTAACACATATGTTACCTACTATACATCACAGATAAATCTCCGATTTTTTTTGTGTCAGCCATTATGTTTTGGATCTACAAGAAAAATTGAACAGTGCAAATTCAAATTTAATTTTTCTTGATAATTATAATAATACATCTATATTCTATATACTATAATACATTATAGTTATATTATATAATTAATTATTAAATTACGATCACACGGCGTGTTGTATAGGCAATTTAGCTACAGCACTGTCGTGGGTCAATTCTCCGAAATCTACTATTACATCTTATTTATCTAAAATATTACATAGTAGTACCTAATGTTATATTATTTTGTTATATTTTACTAGACCACCGATAAATTATGGGATAATATTATTTTGAATTTAAAAATCTTATCGACATAATATTAGTATCAAATTTTGGGTACCTGTTATATAAACTGGTGGACGTCAATTTCCACTAGCGCTCTCTGCAGTTCGCATTGCCGCATTACTACCTTTCCCCCCACCAAAAAAAAAAAAAAAAATGGAAATCAATTTATACACTGGTGTTTTGCACTATTTCGTATAATTATATTACATTATTAGAGCGTGTTGGAAAATTCTGATTATTGTTTATAATATTAACAATGTTGTCCAGCCATGTCGACATGTCTGTTAATTTGATTTTTCTATTTATTTTATCGCTCGTTGCACATTTTCAATTATAATACAAACAATAAATTCATCATCAATGGATTTTAATTTCATCGTCGCTATCATATAGCATTTTTTCATACATTGTATACCTATAGTCATATAGTCCTATATATTACCTATCTATTGTTTTAAATTAAAGTCCTGCGCAGTCAGAGCATGGAAAATATATTTTTTTAAAAATGGCATAATACCTTCTTTTTATGGTCAATTAATAATTAATGCTGATTGATTGCGTCGAGTAATGTAAACAATACGCTTAATTCAGAGTGAAAAAAATAAATATGAGCATTGCATGCAGATTTCCTATACCTATAATAGTAATTAAACAGCAATATTGATTAGTTATTAAAAGAAGTGAAGTATAACTGTACTAAAAATAAATATTTATAACTAATAACGTTGAATCATTCAAAATCATTCAAAATTATTTCAAATATTTATTATAAAACGACACTTACTATTATTTGATTAAACTTTTTTCAATAGCGACATTGCTCATGATCGTGTTTCTTATCGAAAGTGATGAAATTGATATATATATATAATATATATTATATATTATAATATACTAGCTGTCCCGCTGGAGTTGTCCGTGCTAAAGATTTTTATAAATATTAAATAATATGTTTGTAAAAAAAATTATACCTGTGCCGTTTTTCTACTAATTTATTATACTATCAATGTAATATGTATTATGTAACCAATAGGCAACTCGCTATTAATAAACAAAAAAATTATTCACTTTTAGTGAGCCAAAAACCAAATTCATGAGTAAGCAACCTTATAGTAACCTATTTGGGATTAAAAAATCAGCTATAAACAGATCCACGTCTCAAGGAATGTATTGATACTTAGTTTTTATTGGAAACGGTCCAGTGTTTTTTTAATTTATTACTTACAGACAGATAAACCATAATCCATTCTTCTATATATAGAAGATATATTATTTATTTTAAGTTTTAACACCCCAAAGGGGTAATTGGTACAGTCATTACACTTTTTCTAAATGGCATATTATATATCCAAATGCTAAATATTTAAACAGAAAAATAAGAATGAAATAGAAAAAAAGATACATTATATATATAATATTATTAATGTAGGTTTAACTGATATTCATTTTATATTTTTTTATTTAAATTATATATCAAAAGAAAAATCAAAGTTAAGTACATTGTTACAAGAATCTAAAAGGCAATATATACTGGACTTTTAAGTAACAAGGATCATTAAAAACGTTCGGTTTCAGATTCAAGAGGATATCAGTGCATTTTATGTTTTCTCTCTCTGCTCAAGTGCAACATACCAAATTTACTTTCAACAGAACCAACATTTAATATTAGAGTGAATTCATCTTTTATCAAATTTTAAATTACGTTATAACATTACCTGTGTCACTTCGTAGGCTTATTACGATATTTTAAACTGTATGCAATTTATAAGGATTTTTAAATTGTTATAATTTATACGCTCATATTATACTTACACACAAATTTAAATATCATAAAATAACCCATAGTAAAGGCACAGGCAATGTCTTATTAATTTAAAGTTTGATAATAGCTGAATTCACTCTTGTATTAAAAGTACCAACACAGGGTTGGGTCTGCTTAATGTAAATCTGTCATGTTGCGCGTGGGTGAGTGACAGAAAACATGGTGCGCTGATATCCTTGCTCTTAAGTGAACATATCATAGTTAATACACACAGTACAATATTATATTATGTATAATCATTATAGAAACTCTAAATATACATTCTTACAAATATAATTAAATGATGAGTTTTTAACTATAAGTACTAAAGATTTCACTTTTGTTACGATGAGTATAAGTAATAGACAAATATTCACTCACGTTATTAAAATATTTTTTCGTAGATTATGTAGCTGGTAATTCACTTGGGTCGTTTTTCTATAAAATAATTTATATTGTTCCTTGCATATTATAATACTATTTAATTAATATCATAATTTTCATGACAAAATAACTGTCGACAGTATAAAATAACTGAATACATTAGTATAAAATATTACTATCTAGATATAGTGGTGCATTAAAGTGTAAGCACAACTTAACGTATTGTGCGAGTAAAAACTCCGTTTGATTGTATATATACACCGAGATGAGCTATGGGACTTCCCAAAATTAATTCACTCCAGTCAAACTCAGAAGCTATACTTTAATAAATTCTTGCACACGTGTGCAGTAGGTACTTACATAAGATATACCTACCCCGTATTTGATATTCGGATGCCACTTATAAGATTCGCATCTTATTCATTCCGGCTTATTAATTTCACTCAACTATTAATCATTTCGTATAATTGAATGCCAACTTCCAGTCGATTGTATTCCTTGGAATAAAAAAAAAAATTGTATCGACTACGTACTCGTATATTATAATATGAGACGAAAATGGAATGATGCTTGAATAATATAATTAATAATGGGTATTACCGAGCAGTGGGAAATTAATAGTAATACGTTTTCCTGGCACTTATCCGATCGCTTTAGGAGCACTTTATTTTTCACTTTAAGTACGTAGGTACTTGTTCATCGGGCAAAAAACTTAACGATAAATTTAATTTAGATAATAGTATAATTATTATTGGTAACAAATAATTAATGATGACAAATATAAACAGAGGTATTGGGTGCCGACATACGTGAACAGTTATAATGACATTTTACTCTTCTTTTGGTTTCCTGGTTGTTCTCAGAAACACATTTCTTCACCATCTACTAAAACGTACTTTTCAATATTTGCGCCCGATAGAGTAGTATCTATGGGGAGGGGGTCAATAATATGAATATTATAATGTGTGTATACTGAATGTCTATCAAAAATTTTATACCCCTCCCACCCCTTGAAAAAATGCTAGATACGCTACTGGCGACCGATGTATATAATAATTGTATATTATAATCATACATCGTACGTAGATACGTAATTATTATAGTAATATTTAAGATATTAATACAGATACTGCTTTTGTGTTATGCACTGATAAGTCTCATGTTATCAAATATAACACGAAAAGCTGAGATATTGACTGATCTCTGTGTTGTATAAGATGTGATAGTATTGTCATTGGTAGACAATATTCATACCACACGATCGGGAATGGGGGATTAGTAGAGAGAGTGGACTTAGACAGTGATTCCAAATCAGGACACTTACGGTATATATCTCTATCTCTCTCTATCATTCATTCACGTGACCAACATTTTACCCGAGTAGAGCATAAATCATTTAGGCTAATTTATATTTATTTCTATTGTATATAGCATTTTTTGAGATAAGTAATTAAATATATATGGATAATATTACAAATATTTCACTGTAAATAACTAATTACAAGCTGTACATGTTAAAGTAAAAATGGGTCCATCCCGTAAAATAATTAAAATAAAATAATAAATAATAGTATATAATAGTATATTTGTTATATTATGTAAGTATTTACTCGTATTATATAGAAATAGGTAACAACTTTTATAATATTGACCTCATAGATCGTTTCGGTCGATAGGCTATTTATTTATATTCCACATAAATATTGACTACATTATATACGTATATAAACTTGCCCATAAAATGGACTAGATATATTAGAGGTCCATATACATTTCACCCAAACGATATGTGATTTTGGGTTATTCGCCTAAATGAAAGTCGGCTAGGATGATGATTAATAGTACGTAAAAAATAATATCGATAAACATTGATTATACTTTAATGGGGTTACTGATAAGTGACTGGATAGGTATGGTTACGTATAAAATACCTTGAAATCTTATCGTCTGTGCATAATATAGGTGCTTAAATGTGGCTTGAGTAGGTAACTTCATCTGACATTAGATTTAACTGCTATTTTGTTTCAATGTATTTCACATTCGTTTTATAAATAATATACAATTAAATTAGACTAGACTTTTTGAATGACAATCTATTCCAAAGTACGTATGTGTATAAAAGTAGTATTAAAAATGTAAGATATTATAAAAAACATCTAGGAATTTGTATTTGGTATCCTTATTTATCTTCTAAAAAGTGCTAAAAAACTGTACAATTTTACAATTAATTGCTGTTGGCAAACTATGAATTAAACTAATTCATTAACTTTAAAACTCAACTGGTTTCAATATTGTTTTTTTCTCTATCTCTCTCTCTCTCTCTTGATACAATTATGTTTTCAAATTTTCTAAATGTTGAGGAATTATTTTGTTATAAACCATGGTACAAAAGTAATAGTTATGTATATTCCATTAAAATAAAAAAAAAAAAAACTTCACCAGGCTACAACTGACTTTCCGATAAATTAACATATACGCTACGCGTTTATTATAATACAACTATTGTATATTATTACACCTCGCTTATAAAAAATAACAAATGCGTCACCGATATTTGACTCGGACATTAATTGCACAATATTAATATGGTCCGTGTTTACTGTGCCGCGCCTTAAATATGTATTTTTTTCATCGTAATATTTCGTTTTAACGGCGTTGCATCTCATTCGGCGTCCACGCGGATTATATATACGTCGTATAATATACAATAATTCGCGTCACCCCGCATTATTAATAGTACCTACAAAATATTATTGTACGATATTATTATGTGGACGCGGAACGATTAATATTGTTGTTTTTTTTTTTATTTAAATTGTTTTTATTATTATTATTATTACTCGCGACGTTATTCGCTAAATTCTCGGCGTAACGTGCGGTCGTCGGGGCAGGCGTGGTTCAGCTAGGGATCACCCCGGGGGGTATAATGTGACAGCGTTTTAACCCCCACTGCCGCCGACATGGACAATAAGGTCGAGTAGGCGGTGTGGAGGCAGAAACACACACACACACACACACACACACACACACACACACACACACACACACACACACACCCGCGCGCGCGCGCACGGTGTAATATGGGTGGAGGACGTTATACGCGGTTTAGCCGTCACCGTTATGCCGGTCGGCCGACGTTAAACGCGAAACGCGGATGATAAATGAAGGCTGTCGACGCCGCCGCTACGAACCGACACGCGTATTATTATACATTAATATTATTATTATTGTTATTATTATTATTATTATTATTATAATACGCGTGTATAATATAGCGCACTTGGGCCAAACAATACGCGACAAGACTCGCGCGCAGAGATCGTGACGAGGTGCAGACGAAATTCGGTAAAAAAAAAAATAAATAACAATAATAAGCGGCAGGGCGCTCAGAGAAAAACGAATCCTTGAAAACTTTCAGCACAGACTGCTTTAGTAGTCACCAGTAAAGTCGCGACGAACCGTCTATATTGATGTACAGATAGATTATATTATGATAATAATATAAGAGCTTATGTTACAGTGCGATTGGCCAAGCATGGCCATTCTATTATTTTCGTATTAAAAATATGATTTGTTAGGCATTTTTGAATACTTAAAATATATATCATCGAATACTAGATGTTTTTTGTCCCATGGCGATGTAATTTTCTGTTTTTCAATATTGAGAACCACCTTTTAGCATCCTTCAAATTATGCAGCAGTTAATTTTTTTGAGAATTTCGATCTAACCAAATCAAGATTTGAACGAGTGGTTTTCTTAAGCATTTTGTACTAAGGACAATATTATAGTTTTTGAAAACATGAGGTTTATGATGACTTGAACACTATAGTAATTTATAGATCAATCTATTAAACTTTTATCATTTGTAAACATTGTAAGATTTTAATAACTATTGGATTCGATATTATATAGTAGGTTAACTTTATATTTGTATAGATAATTTTTAAGGATCAATATCCTTAGTAGGTATATATATTTTAGTAAGTCAAAAACTACTCCTTCGAATTACAATTCAGATTTTTTTTTTTTTTTTATTAATTTTTCTCAATTATGTACAAAACATTTAAATACATAGATTGATTTAAATGTATCTACCTTTTGTAAAGCTTGTGTTGGAGGTAGAGAGTTAACTATTTTCATAATATGAGAATTTACAAATGAACTATGTATTATTTGATATAAATATATAAAAAAAAATAAACAAAACAAAACAAGTAAAATAAAATAAGATTAGATCAGATACATCAACATTTTCAAAAAAATATTATCTACTGAATAATTAAAATTTTAAAGTATAAATATAGGGTCTTCTCGTTTGAAACACACCGTCGTTTTCGATTAGATAAAATAATAGGGGTAGGAACTTGTTACATGCGTATATACTATATATTATATATGCACTTAAATTACAAATTTAAGGTTTTATTTTATTTATTGAAATTTATTGCCAGCGTTTTAAGGTTATTTAAAATGTTTTATACAAATATATTATATTCATTACCTATTCGAGTGATTGGTGAAATTATATACGGTGTTGTGGATCCTGTATTGTGATTAGTGATGTAACTGATTGTTACTGTTCAGGAATTAAAATTTGATGTGCAAACTAGACACTGATTTTTGGAATTATAGGTTTACTGGTCCAAATTGTTTTAACTTTATTTAACATACAGAGGACACCACAGTAAGCTTTAAAAAAAGTTTTGTTTTTTACAATGTACCCACCTGTATGGACAATTTGTTTTTATTTATAAAAACAGTTCACTACGTAATACTATTAATTCATTTAATTATAAACAGTAAACCATGTTGTAGTCAGTATAGATAATTTATATTTAGCTTTTTTTTTTTGTATTTATTCACCGTGTTTTCCTCTTTCTAGCAAAGTTTGACTTAGTACACGATTAGATACATTTTTGTTGCTTGTTGATTAAATCGGATCGTATTACTATAACTAATCGTATTGGAAAAAATATCAGATTTAACCTTTTGAAATTTCTTAATCGATCTTTTTATTGTTGGTTTTGCCAGGCTGAGCTTACAATATAATATAAAGGTAGAATTTCAAAGTTCAAATTAAAAATAATTTATAAAAAAGTTGACCATCTGGGTATGATTCAAGCTAGATTCACTCTACACTTTGTCGTATTGAATTGAATACAAAGTGACCTTTTTTTCCTTTTTAAAATCCCGATTGCGGCCCTTGTAAAATAGGTAGGGAAAACGGTTTTCAGTGGTTATTGAAACTAAATAAATATCTCGTTTGGGTCTTAGGTTTTTGATATAAATTTAATACAGCGCGTTCACACGAGCTAAACATTTATATTCAGCACAAATATTATAACAATATAAAGTTTTCACGGGAAATTCAACCCATTATTTTATACTTCACATCAAAGTATATTTTAATTTTTAGAAATATAAAAACAATGCCGACCCCATTAAGAAATGTATATATTATTAATTTGCTCTATGAAAATGCATTTTTAAACTTTTGAAAATCAAAACTATTATGAGTTGGCCGTATTAGTAATTTTCTAAGATGATTAAAATACTTGAAATTTGATATTTGTGTAGTTATATGAAGAAAATGAAATAACATATTTTTATTGTGCTTATTGTATACGTAGGTATACGTTATTTTGATAACCAATGTGTGATTGGGCGCAATGGGAATAAAATTATACTTATGTTAGTGTCTTTTGTTAATGGAGCAACTCTGCTACCAACATTATTTATAACCATTTTTTTTTAAAAAAAACTTGACCCAGTGTATTGTGTACCCGGTTATAATTCATTTGTTACAGAGTATATTATTCTCGTTTAGAGAGTATATTGCTTAAAAAATCATCGCTTATAATAGATTTATTATAAAATTCAAATATTTATTTGATTATCATTTATTGTATTATAACTATAAACCATCGTACAATTCTCCTAATTTTAATAATATATAATTAGTATTGTAGATTTCCATAATACCTATATATCTATAGATGGTATAGATGCCATTATAGTTATAAATAATAATATATAATTATATGTAATAAAGTACCTAATGATAATATAATATAATCGTGGCTGAAATCAATCACGCAACGTGATTGAAAATAAGCAACGTCCGCTGCTACTAGTTCCCGGATGGGTGACCCCTGGGTCCATAGTGCTAAAACGGCGCATCCGAGTTGGGTCCCGAGTACTAGGGTTAAATCACAGGTACTACACTAGTTGGGTCCGGGTTTTTTTTAGGTACAACACGAGTTGGGTCCGGGATTTTTACAGGTACTACACTAGTTGGGTCCGGGATTTTTACAGGTACTACACTAGTTGGGTCTGGGATTATTTTAAGACACATATGTTAAAATAAGAAGCTCAGAAATAATGAAAAAAAGAAACTGTATTATACTAAAAGAAAAATGTATAAAAGACAAAATGAATGAAAAAAATACAGGAATAATTAATTGATTTGATTTTGTAAATTTTGTTGATTTATAACATTTTTAATATTTTTTCTTTGTTTAGTAGGTACCTGCATGTTATTGCCATTTATTATTAAAATAAATTTTGAATAATTTATATTTTTAATTGCAAAGAAAATAAAAAAAATGAACTGTAAAAAACATTTTTAACCATACTTTTGGTCTATATAGATCATAGACAGTCCTAAGTCTGTTAAAATGGGAAAGAAAATTATATTATGTAGTGTACTCACTACTCACCAAAAAAAAATTAAGGACCCAACTAGTGTTGTATCCGTGAAAATCCCGGACCCAACTAGTGTTGTATCCGTGAAAATCCCGGACCCAACTAGTGTAGTACCTGTAAAAAACCCGGACCCAACTAGTATAGCAATTTTTAATTCGGGATCCAACTCGGATGCAGCCTGCTTAAAAACCTTGCCACACATACACGTGAAACCAACCAACCACACCAACCAACCACACCAACCGTTACAACCGTAATCCTTACAATAGCTAATGGTCATAGGCGTCGGGCTCTAGACCGATAAAAAAAAAATATATATATATATAAAACAATTTTATTAAATTTTTAAATTTTGGAACCAGCAGGGGGGGGGTGCTAAAAACTAAACTAGAAAGTACTATAGGCCCCCAAGTACCCTCTTATACGTTTAACCAACGTGTATAGTATATACTTTATTGTAACTCGTGAGATATAATATAATTAATATAAAACGATAAAAAGTTTATTCAGTTCTCCGTACTATAGTTATGTAAAATATGATTTTACGTAAATTTTTCAAAAACTTTGTTGAATCAAGTAAATTGTAATAAACGAAATATCTTATTTATATGATTAAATATGTAAAGTACCTAATAAAGTAATAAACTATAATACAGACGTTTTTAAGCAATATTATTCTAGTGGTTACTGGTTATACACCAGTTATATAGGTACATCTTAAGAAAAAAATAACAACAAACTAAATTGTTTTTTTCTTAATATTTTATATTTTGACATGGCGGAGGAAATTATGTTAAAAAATACGTTATACAGCGTTTTTAACAAACTTGGCTACGCGTTATCTGAATAATTTAAATATACGTTTAATATTATAATACCTATAGGTTATTAAAACGATATTGCTTTAAGTACTTCCAGAAAGTGATAGATGGAGGGTTGGATGAAACTGATTATAATTATCATATTATAACCCTTTGTTGTACAGTAATTCGTTTAAAAATGGTGAAATTAAATGAGACATACCTACCTACGTATATATATAAGAAAATAATAGAATCCCCGGGCTTCACATCCGTGCGGCACACTATTATTATCCTACGTAAGAAAATAATTTATTTAAATAATAATTGTCGTAATATATAATATAATATCGTTTGTAAATGGTTTAAAAACGAATATCTATTTTATAATGTGAGCATTACACCATTTACTCGTATACCTATACATATATAGTTAGTACCTACACTATGGGCATACATCTAGGTAGCTGCATAATATAGACGTGAACTTACCACGTATTATCGGTCGCATATAATACGACCTACCCATAAAAGTAGCTGATATTTCCTCTACGACTCGCAGATATTATTATATTCACGAGCAGGCGACTGATTGAATCCGTTCCCATATCTCATCGTCTTCGTAGCGGAAGGTGCACAGGTACACACTGAGAAAATGGATTGCTTTCATACATCGGAGACGATACGACTCGCACGACCACAAGTAGGTACCTCTGTAAATGTGTGTGTGTGTGTGTGTGTGTGTGTGTGTGTGTGTGTGCGCGGCTAGTGAAAGTACTTGCCGTCGAACAATTTATTACATCGTTTCAATCAACGTCTTATTCTGGTGGAAAGGGTTCCACTCTTTTACTATAGGTATTCTTTTTTATTTATTTATATATATGTAATATATCTGTGTGATATATAATATATATGAGTGTATGTATATACACACGTATATAGGTACATGTATTATTTGAAAACCATCAAAAGAATGTGTACGCATTTATGAAAAAAAATAGTAATAATACTATCCTTTTCGATCCACTAGTGAACGAAACGCGTTCGGGTATGCGATATAAAAAGGAAGCGAACTCGTTATTAACTATACACATAAATGTTTTGTGTATTATTTTTCCGATAAATGCTCGTCGTTAGTTGCCTTGCGACATTCATTTAATCATTTTAAACATAGGTAGGTAGAGCGCGTGTATTATTATACTATAGTTAGATGTCAGTGACGTATTTAGTAGACTCTGCCTTTTAGACCCCTAAGGGAGGTGATTTTCCCAGTCCGGAACATTACTAACAACTGCTCGGAGGTTGGTGTATTTTAAGTGACATTAATATATATTTTGTAGAAATTATTTATACGTATAGAATCTGGAAAATACGCTGAGTTCGACAAAGCCATCGAAGAAAAAAAAAATAATCACCTATGTCGGTGAAGTGTGAAATACACGTGAACAAATTACGGATATGAGAAATAAAGATGAAACCTGAAAACGTCGTGATTAACTGCATTTTTCTTGTATTATATTTCCAATAAACACTCGTCGTTAGCAACCGTGCAGATATTAATTTTAAATATAGGTAAGCGGAACGCGCATAACTAGTTAGATGTCAGTGGCGTATTTAGTAGAATCTACCCTATACAGTTATTATTAAACTCCTAGGGGAGGTGATTGTCCCGGTCCAGAACATTTCTAACGACTGCTCAGGGGTTGTATTTTATAATGTACGATTATTATTTATTTAGTTTTGTATTTGTTCATTTTTACTGATTTTCTATATTTACTATGTATATATTTTATTGATTCGAAACCTTTAAAGAGTGACAATAATATAAATTCTTATGGATATCGTTGTTATAAACCTATGGGCTATAATTTGGAAAATACGTTAAGTTAGACAAAGTCATTGAAGAAAAATCATAATTACTAATGGCGATAAAATCCTAAGTACGCAACGTCCACAGCATATTAGGTATATACTATTTGTAAGTAAAATAATGTTTGATTAAGAGTGGTATAATTTTTGATTTTAAAATTCTCCGCAAATATTTTTTTTGATATGTTTTTTTAGCTTAAGTATTTAAATAAAAACAAAGACATATTTTATTTGTTCATAAATTCGACACGTAAATTATACATCAGTTAAAATGACGGTCGTTAACACTGTTCTTGTATTAAACAGGCATTTTGGCATTACCGTAAAAACCGTTAATTTAGTTGTTCAAAAATAAGAATTGCCGAGACTTGAGCCAAATCTGAGTCATTTACGATTTTATATTAGTGTATTAAATAAAGTAGTACAGTGCATTAATTTAATTAATACTGGTTAAATTATAAGTGATTTAGGATATTAATTTTCTTTTCTTAAAGTAGGTACCTAATAGTTGGGCTATTAAAAATGAGTTTACACTAAAAAATTATGATAATATAATATACTAAGTACAAGTTGATTTATTATAATTTTTATTAACCGTAAAGAAAATTTTCATTACAAGTCATTAAAAAAAATGTACAGTTATTATATTATTTAAAAATAGTCTTAAATATTACATGTCATTAAATTATAGATTATATTCTAATAATATTGCAACTTGGTTTTGTGAGTGCAAAAAAGACAAAGGATACCTTCGCTCTGTAAAAATATCTCGATATTGATCTGTGATCTGGAAATAATTTTCAGTTAACAAACTCAGAATATTACTTGAATGATTATTTAAAACAAACAATAAAAAAAAGATATATATTTAAATCAAACATTAATTTAGTTAAAATATTTTAATAAATAAACTTTTTATTTTAACAAATCTCAGTTTATTATCAACTAATAAAAAAAAAAATAATAATTATAAAAAGTTTTGTAAAAGTCTTTGATCTAAGAACGAAACTTTCACGTTGTTCGCACAGTGTTTTTAATCGCGACTGTCGCAGTATTTTTTTCTAATTAATAAATCTTTTGTAGTTAGTATTTTTGTTTATCTGATCACCAAATGAAAAACTAAATACCTACTCCGAAAATCTGTGTTGGAAAAATCGGTTACGGCTTACTTATATAAATATGTTAGATTTCAAAAAAATAGTCTCCATAATGTCATTAGTTATCAATTAAGTCTATTATCAAGTATCTACGTGCTACTTAACCTATACAAGTATAATAAATTATAATTGTGGAAAGAGATAAAAGGACGGTCGGAAGTGTATAAAGAGGACAAGTTAAGACAAACATGAGACGAAACACTATGCAGGCGCACTTATTATTAAGAACCGAGATTTTTTTTGATATTTTAAGACTTATTAAAAACCTACGAGGGTGGCCGAGGTAAATGAAATTATTTTATTTACTGTGCGCGTTTATGTAGACATTAGAGGCTTACAGTTTAGAATAGCCGACGTGCGAATCCCAGGAATGTTTTGCGTGTGCGTATTTTTTTTTTTTTTAATTGAAACCAATTGAGTGTAAAGACGTGTGCGCAATTGGAATATTTCCAAATTGTTGCTGCCCAAAGTCGGGTCCTCGGTGAACAGTTATAATATAGTCTGTATAGCGTTTTCTAGAGAAGAGGGTGTATATTATTATCTGTGCAACAAGCCAAACGGCCCATTCCGTGCTTTATGTTAGGGAAAAGTAATATTCATTTTTACGAACACTACTATACGAAGGGTTCTAACTGCGCCATTACATATAATAAAATCGTAATTAAAAACACGTACAAAGGTATAGGAAAATAAATAAAAATAATGAGTCCTACAACGTACCTACCAATATAGAATGACAAATATTTAAATAGGTACAAAGTTCCAAGTTCCAATACGCGAATAATAAAAATAATGATAAAAGGCAAACTTAATTTTTGATAATATTATGCAAGTTGTTTTAACTTAACTGGCTGCACTTTTTTCAGGTCAATTCTAGTATATTTTATTAAAAACACGTTTCATATGATTTAAATTATTTTTAGGAAAAATAAAAAATAATTTTTTTCTTCATTCAAACGGTATAATACATAGGTTATTTTTAATGTCAACTCGTATGGTATATTGCTAATAATTGTTTACCTTTATAGACAGCTTTAGTAGAAGTGTAGTAAAATTTCACTCCACTTATCTCGTAGAAAAACTAAATGTCAATAAATTATAAATAATACCGAGGTATTGAATATTATGTTTATCGAATTTAAAACCTAAATACTTTTAAATAAATATTCCTCACATTAAATTTAAACTCAGGAATGACATGTAAAATATACACTATTGTAATAAATTATTTATTGCTCATTTTATTTACTTAACCCACACGAATATGTCTATTGAAGCCCTTTATCTATTTGAAGAATAAACAATAAAAAAAAAAATAATTTTTATTTTACCTAGTATTTATTTTACCTGTTTCAATATGTCATCCCATATCATTTTTTCAAACTATAAAAATTAATAATAAGTAAAAACTGTACAAAACAATTTGTTAATTAAAATATAAACTTCCACCTATGATGAGCATACTGTCATCATAAGCAAATGCTGTAAAAATATAAATAAAATGTTACTCAAGTATTATTTATTTTTTCTACTAAAGTCGAATTTGTTATAGTATTAGTGAGTAATTCGCGTTCTTAAAACCATATAAATATTTAAAAGATATCTACGACTGTGCAGTGCAGAACCTAATACTTTTCTTTTTAAATAAGCTATGAACAATCAAGTCTTTAAGAAAGAAAAACAATGATTAAACTGTTTTTGTCAATCATACCTTTCGAGTATTGTTTGATAAGTTTATACATATTTACTAAAACGCCATTATTGTTTCTGAACTTTACGTTTTTAGCCTTCTTTTTCAATCATTGGTAGCTTTGTTCTTACTTCCCTACATAAAACATTCCTTCAACCTTAAGCTGAAAAAATATATATATTACAATGATCTATAAATATATCTACTCCACGTATTTATTATCAATTGTGAACAAGACGTATTCGGGATTAAGAATTTCACAACGTAAACTATTCTAAATGAAATACTACACATTTAATATTGGCACGAATATAAATATTTTCCAACGGCTGTGGTAACAAGATTTATTAATTTATAAATTATATTAATGCCCCAGTGTGTTGTAGGTATACAAATGTTAATACATTAAAACAAAAAAAAAATGTTTTACTATGCACCAACGAGTTGAGTTATTCATAAATTAATATAGAGCCAAAAGTCTGTTTTCTGTTTTTTGTGGTATATTAATATATATTGTATATAAACATTTAAATAAAATCTTCTTAAATTGATATGTCTTAAGTAAATATATTCACAAGATTAATAACTATAAACATTTAAACGGTAATAACAATATTATGATTATTATATAATATTTAAGATAACCATAAGTATTGGATGAAATTAAATTTCATTAAAGATTATTATTAATTGGTTCCTGAAGTTTAATTATTTTAATTGTTTAATCATAATATCATATGTGTATAATAATATACTATGTAGTATAGTTACTATAAAATGTATAAAATGTATAAATAAAGATGAAATAGGTATACCATTTAACTATAAAGTAGGTATTACTAAAAATTGGCAATTATTGAAATATTGTTATTTACAAAATTTGAGTTAAAAGTATATTTTGTTGACTTGTAGTAATACATTTATGGCTAGGTAAAAACTGTAGCCGTTATGTAAAATGCAATTTGGTCAAAATTATTAGAGGCACTGGGAAAATTCAAATTGCCAATTTTAATCAAGGTCGGAGAAACTAGGTCAATTTTTATGTTAGTTTGTTTATTTTGTGGGCATCTGATTTGGCCATCGCTGTGAATCGAATAATAAATTATAATGTTTTTACATGGGAAACGAATTAAAATAGTTTGCACTACTCAATGATTTTGGACCACAATTATTTATACCATCGACCAAGTGTAAGTAATAATAGTTCTATTATAGACACACCCGATAATACATTTTAGTTTTTAGTCGAAAATCGTATTGCTTTAACCAATAAAATATAATATATTTGTTGGAATACCCCATATCCGTACCAAAAGAAAGCATTTAAAAAATAGATTTGGGTCAACTATGTAGATGTTATAAGCTAGTGCATGTACCATTAAAATATAGCATCATGATGTTGAGTTTTCACATATTATGTAGGACTGCACTCAAATACAATAATATACATTTACAATGCACCGATTGGCAGTATAATAACGGTTGGCCGTTGGACGTTAATTTCCTATAAAATTATATACCTAATAATTAACACTATTTACCAAGTTCAAGCTGATTATATTTCCATGATATTTTACTAATTAATACTAATTGAACTATTATAACTACTATAATAACTTATTGTATTTACTGTAAATAATAACTAGTAAGTAATAAGTAATAATTATCAAATTATAGAATACATCAAATTAAAATGTTAGACACTCATCAATTAATAACTACCTATATGTATACATACATAATTAAGTAATTTAAATAAATAAATTTAAAAAAAATGATTTTTTCGAGATAATTCTAATTCTTGGGTTTTAACTGGCTATTTTTCTCAAAGAATAATATTAAAACGAATATATTAAAAACGGAAAATATTATTCTTTTTATATATTTCGCAGTTTCTCGACTAGGATTAAAAAAGAACTACTTGGCATTAAAATGATACAGGACATTTTAATAAAATACAGGACATATTTTATACTGTTTTTCAATAAATTATTGTCATAATGAAAGACCAAATAGCTACAGAGTACACTTTACCAAAGTCGCAGACGGACAACAAGCTAAATTTTAATATAATATAAAAACCGTGCATATGTGGGTTTGATATAATATGTTAGGGCACATGTATTACATAAAATTGTGATTGCAATACTTTTGATTGTAAAAACCACATCATCTAGCTGTGTACGGGTCAAAGGAAATTTATATGTAAAAACTAAAAAGGAAATGAAAATAACATGATATTATCGACGGTGTGCGCGCGCACGTTCTATATCCGTCTCTCTCGTGGCTAGTCGTATCCGGCCTTATCCCGTCTTCCAAGGGATTGGAATCATCGTTATTATGCATGTCACTTCAGTTCGCTGTTACGAAAAAAAAAAACTTCCCTTAAAACGTCATCGTCGTCGGTTGAAAAAACGTCCATCGCCTTTTTTCTCTTAGATTATTCGACGACCGACCGTAATTATTTACACGCGAATCCTTCAACGACGAATGTTCAACGGACTCTTTAATGGTCCTTTTATCCGGTTTCATGTTTGGAACACGACATTATACTGTATGCTTTTATTATGTACAACGATAAAAGTACACGTCGCTCTATACCCTAATCGTTGTGAAACTGCAGACGCTGGAGGTACTACATGCTGCTGAAACCGTATACAAACTGGGTCAACCGTCTTATGTTTTTCTGACCATTTTACGATAGTTATTGTTATCACCAACGAAACGTTGTCACAATTTAAAATTATAATAGACCATAATATTGACCTTAATAATAAATATTATTGCACGGTACACTTCGACGCCAATACAAACATTTGCCTACCGACCTATACAATATTTAGATTATAATTAGTAGAGGTATATACGATAATAATATATACATATTGTATTCTCGCAGTCATTGGTCGTGACTCGTGAGAATTGATTCTATCCAAAAATTTTACTTGAAAAATCCTTCTGATGTCGTATACGTTTATCATGATATTATAATGGTGTAGGGACTAGTCTGTGGTATTCAAAACGTTTGGAGTAGAAAGTTTCCCCGGTAAATATAATAATATGTTTTATTCATCTTCTATAATATTATATTCCATCAATAGAATTGAAGTATATACGTATGTACGTATATATATAAACATATATGTGCTTCATATATTATAAACATTTTCATTTCCGGTAATTTCAGTTTCAAAATTAGTTGAGATAGTAACACGGAAGGTTAAGTGTAGGTCAAATTAAATTGTATGGAATACACAAAATATAAAGTTTACACTATTTTTTTGTAAAGGGATTTAAAAATTAGTATTATTCAAGTGCCATTACTTTAAAGTCTAAATGGTATCTACAAAAATATGAAGCACACAAATAATGATTTAAATAAACAAATTGTTATTGGTATTCTGGAAAAAAAACAGCTTAAAAATTTATAATCAACACTTTGTTCGAATTTTAATACCCTTCCAGTTTAATGTGTATTTCGCAGTATAAACATTAAATGAAGGTTTTTAAGTACACACGCTAAATTTCATTATTGAAACTGAATAAACGATCCCTCAATAATGAAAATTCTTTTTCCTCAGAGTAAGTTTTTTTTAATTCATACCAATGTATGTATATATTTATAGCTACCTATTCGTTTATAATATCTACTAAATAAACATAATATAGGTATGTAAGTAACTAATAAGAAAAGTAAATGTTTTAACAATTACCTAGATGTAGATATTTGATACGCGTTGTAGACAATAGCGTTATACTACAAAATATATTTATATTGTTTACATTTTATTATTATATTACACAATCTGTATTAAGTTTACAGTATGTGTAAATAAAGTACAATGAAGATACATGGTTAGTGACTTGTTGAAGAGGCCACACATATGTTATATGGATGGAACAATGGGCAGTGGGAGGTTATATTTAAATTATAAGTCGTGATATTAATTGCGTAGGTATTAGTATTGATTATAAATACTATAGTACGAGAGGCGAAAAGTGAGCCGTGATCGGGTGGCTTTTTCCTGTAGAGCTATGGTAGTTTAGATAACTTTAGGATCGTTATCTAACAGGTTTCTTCGCCATTTGCACTTAAGGAGACAAGGAAGGTTTCCTGTGATGGCTAATGAATAGATTAGTTTTTAATAAGTGGATTTGGGTTAGTCTTAAGGCCTAGGTGGAACCGTTTATAGTGACTTTTGGTCTCTTCATGTATGGTTTTCATGTGTTCATGTAGGGAGTGATTAGATCCATGTGGTGGGGAATTGGTAATTTTCTTCAGTGTAAGGTTTTAGAACCTCTGTATTTTATTTAGATTAGATATTTTTGCATTGCCCCCATACTGTAGGCTGTAGGTCCAAATTGGCTTTAGAAGAGATTTTTAGACGAGTAATTTAATGCTCTATTTTGAGTGTTTTTTATTGACAATTAGAGTATTTATCATTCATAAACGGGAGTATTCTTTTGGCTTGGATATGGTAAGCCCAGGTAAGACAGCGGTTGAGAGTCAACCCAACCAGAAAACTTAACACATTTTTTTAAAAATGTGGTTGTATTCAAGAATGTTTTACAATATACATTTTAAATACGCAATACACATAACAATAATAATATTCTAACTGGGTGTAACCTCTATCAGGATGTATACTAATATAAAATATTGTTTTGACCGTTGTAATAGGGTTAACATAAAAGGTACGAGAGTTATTTTCATTAAAAACATGTCAAAATTAACAAGGTTAACATTGTTTTTACAATAATATGACTAGGCATGAATAAGATTAATTTCTTATTTTTTTCTCTTGATATTTCAAAAATTGTAATATTTTCTACTCTTTTAACATTTCAAAATAATTCCAATTTCAATGAAACAACTATACCATAATACATAAGTTAAAAAATACTTCCGTTACCTACCACTCATTTAAATAATTAATAATCAAAAATAAAACATCTACTTTTTAAAATAAACTCATATAAATAGTAATCATAACCTCTTTGAAATATGTAAATGTAATAGAATGGATATTGAGTACAACAATTCGCTTATTAATAGAAGGTACATGAAGCTATTAGCCATAAATTATAGGTAACTGACCTAGGTATTTGTTTATATTTTAACACATAGTGCAATAATTAATTGGTTTTAATTGAATTCGTTTTAGTAATAGTTAATTATAATTTATTAATTATTAACCAATCAGAATAAAATATGATATTATATTGACTGGAGGAGCACCATTAAATGTATACAATATAAAAATTTCGTCATACTGATTACGAAGAAAAGCGTGATAACTCTTAATTTAACAAATATTTTATTGACTATTTTAGTGCAATAAAAGAATCCCTTCTCTTTGCTACTCTATCAGATTACATACATGTAAATAAATATCCTCATTTTAGATTTATTCTAATAATTTCAAACAAAAAATATTATGGTATTACTATAGCACTGTGGTTCTTAACCTTTTTGTGGTCACGATCTCCTTTATTGTCACCAATAATTTTAACGACCCTTATGCGATGTTTGCCTTAAGAAGTTGTTAAAAACGGTTATGATTATTATTGTAATAGTAAATAACAGAACTTGATAAATGCATTATGCTAGAATATAAAGTCTAATATATTAAGTTTATTTTAAACAAATTTTACAAAAAAAAAAATCAATTACTAGCTTTGATATGTGGTAACGTATTGGGTACCCTAAACAATTTGTTGGTAGTCATCAAGGGGGTCGCGACCCTGAGGTCGGAAATCGCTGCTTTACAATATTATAAGTAATAACACATGCTAAACGTAAAAACATTTTGCAGTATTTAGGTGTTTAAATTAAAGTTCAGGTATAGTCGAGATCCTACAGTGATCGTGAGTTACACGTTACGATAATACGGTTCGAATTAATATGTTTCAGCGTTGAATCGATGGCCATTAAGAATACTTAATGGCCATCGTGATAATGAAACATTTTCTATGATCTTGCTCATTATATGTACCTACAACTGATGTTATTCAAGTCGTGTTAATTGATTTAACGATTCCATTTATGAGACATAATAACGTGCTAACAATGTAAACCCACTAGTCTCACTGATGCAATTTAGGTTGGTAGATATTTCGTTGGAATTCGAGTACGCAAATACCTACCAATACAAAATCATTGTGCGTATTGTGTTTAATAGTTTCAATTGAAATATTGTACCTCCGCTATGGTACAGTGGTTTCGAACACGCGGCCCGCAAGACATTTTTATTTATTCAAAAATATTGAAAATAAAAATAAACAACTATAGGTACTATGAAACAAAAGATCAATAAGTACATCTTGGTAATACTAATTCCGGATCGCAAAAAAAAATTAATTAACTAATGGATCAATAAAATAAAAAAGACCAACCATGGGCAACTAAATCTTGTTTAAGGAACCACTAAATCAATATATTGATTCAATAAATGTTTAGTGATTGTTCATGCAACCCAGCACTAGTGTCTTAAATACAGTTATACTATAATAATTATAATCAATATAAATGTTGTCTTCATTAATTTTGGATTTAATATTAAGATGAATAAAAATTGTTTTGTCGTCCGCAAACCGCCTTTGACGTACAAATATATGGCCCATGGTAAAATGAGTTTGATATCAGTGGTCTAGTCCTAGTTGGTGGGAGAACAATGTGGCCATGCAATGTGTTCCCCTCCCCCAAAAACACACACACACGCCATTAGCCTTATATTTTTTTATTGACATTTTAAGTAGTTACCTTTTTGATAATATTATGTAATATGAATTAGGTTAGCAGGGTTAAGCACGCGGTTTTGCAGATATTTTTTATTTGTGTCCAGACTGAGTACGGATGAACTATGGAGTGGCAAACTAGCTATAAGACAGGTAATTTTATTGACATTGTTTAAATTAAAAAAAAAAAATGTTTTCTTATTGCCTTCCACTTTTTTGAAATCCTGGTCACTTTGCTGAGTATTATATTGGTACAATAGAAATATATATATAGCTTTTACATTACACATTAAATTGTACGTATATATAATATGTACAAATACAAAAATGTCATCTGCATCATGAGTTATTTTGGCGTGACATAATATTGTATAAGTTCCTTAAGTAAAATATAAAATAATATTATTATATGTAAGTAATTGCTCTAATACTGTTGATTTATTTATTTATTAAGATATAAGCTATTTATTCTCAAGTACTGCAGTGTTTAAGATAATTTAGATATGTCATAAATAGATTTATAAAACGTTACTTAAGTTATTATAATCACATATAAATACTAAAAATGAATAGCAAACTTAAATTACATTTTTACATATTAAATATTTGGTTTATTGATGAAATTCGTGAATGGAAAAGTTCACTCCAGACTTATTTCCCAAATTCAAAATTCTCTCAAAGGGGTTATTTTTACCATAGTTAATTCGGTGGGTTTTATATAAAAATATGTGAATGTTTTGAAGTTATGTTTAGGTTTGTTGAAAGGAATACGTTCTCAAAGAGGGAAACAAGTGATATTATGTTCTGATTTCATTCTGGGAATAGTGGTGAATGCAATAGTGTAAATAACTAAAACATAAGTATATTATATTAAGATGTAATTTTTAAACAACAATGAAGTAGATGGATTTTAACGAGGAATCACAATATATAATGACGACAATAATTGATAATGTGCATATAACACTTATAGTTATTCTATTCAATCGTTTCTGTTATTACTGTTTTAATTGAATGTAGCTATAATTATTTTTAACTTAATTAAAGAAGTATTTAAAATAACTATAAATACAAATACAGCATACGTATACCCACACAAAGTTATTCGTATTCGAGAAACGTGGAATTAAATTTATATGGCGCCTATAAAAGTTCTATAATATCTCCTATAGGCAATAAAAAATTGAAATATATTATCATCTAGGCTGGATCTAGTACACGACATTATGTTTATATTTTCTAGAAATATTCGTTAATTTGGACAATAAAAAGCAGACATTAATTTCGTTGCAACACTTTGTAAATCTTTAACAGTGTTGATACAAGAATACATTTATGTAGGTAAACAACTTTACGAGCACTAAAAAAGGAAATTATAAAACAGTAGGCACGATAATAAATTTTTATATTTAAGTTTCAATAAAAAATAAATGTATATTTTACACTTCACTTAATAATAACAACTACTATCTAACTTAAAAATAAAGTAATGTTTTTGACTTTTCAGTCTACGTGTATAGGATGTTCAAGTATATTGTTATACATACATTATGTACAATTATTATATTTAACACACAATATTATGTCTTGCAGTCTTGTTTAGGTTACAAACAATGATATTTACACTTTATATATTTTATACTTAAAAAATAGTTGATGCCTGAAATATAAAATATATAATCGTAGAGTTATGAGTTATGATTCTACTTTTCTGTTTTCTTTAGTATCAATAAACTAATAAATAAAAATGGAGTACTTTTGTACCAACTCATCATACATTATATTGTGTAATTCTACAGTATGTACATTTTCTTTTGGATATTAAAATGAGCTTCTTAAAATATTGATTTTTGAACTAATATAACTTTAATGTAAGTATAATACGAATATTATAATATTTTGATTTAAATTAGGTAATTAGTTGTAACAGAAATGAGGTAGGTACCTACCTAAAATAATTAACTTACGATAATTATGATTTTGTGTTACATAATTTGGTGATTTCTTAAATTTCCTATAATTTTTTCTCAAAATAAATCAATAAATATGTTGTAGTCTGTAGGTAATATGTTGTTGTATACTGAACCTAATGTTTGTAGGTTTATCACATTTATATACGTATGTGGTCATATGGAACATTTCTATAGAGTTGTACTAAACACTAATGCACCATAATAATTTATTTGAAGTTAAATCTAAGTATGTACAATAATAATTCAATGTAGTGAACTTACCCACTCAAAAAAGAAAAATATAATTCTATACCAATTTCTAATAAGTTTTTGAAACAACTAATTACTAACTAACTTTAAACTTTTTTGAAATATGTACAAAACTACAAACTAATGTGATAATTTTACCGGTTCATTGATTACTTCATACACAAAATATCAAGATTACAAGTACTCATTTATTTAAAATTAAAAGGCTTACCAAAAAAAAAAATATTATTTTTTTTAATTTAATTTCAATTTCAGTAATTAATTTTGTATAAGATTCTGTTATAAGAAAATTGGTTGGACCTAAATTGAAAAATATTATCATAATGAACACTCAAAGTTAATTATAGTCATTATTATATAATAATATATTAGTTATAATATATAGGTACATATATTTTACAAAATGTTATGTCGTTATGTTGTGTACCAAAACTTGTATGTAATACGTTTAGCTTTACGACTGTATTATTCTTATGATTGTGTGACCAAATATTTATCATTGTGATTTCTGATTACATTTTATAGGTTAAATTTATCATACTACTAATTTAGATTTATTCTATTGTTTTCTGACAGAAAAATAATTTAAATTTTAAGACTAGAATACAATAATATAATGGTGGTGAATTTTTTTTTTTATAAAATTAAATTAAAAGCTGAAAAGCCTGTAGGTGCTTATTATAGACATAATATTATATACTACAGATATGCATATTAAATACTATAGATGTCATCGCTCGCGCAATAATGCACTGTATTTAATGAATAATGAATATAATTAAAATTACCTGAAACTCTAATTTGTACAGCACAGGATATTTCCGCCTTTGATCACAGTGTTTGACGAAACACTCTTTTGGGATTTTTTTGTCGCCAGATATCACTCCGTTTGGCCCCACAGCTGTAAAACAGATAATTAAAATTATTATTATTAAAAGACAAACATATTGTATATTTCAAAATGTAAATGATAACTAAGAATTTTATTTAGGAGAACCAAGTGCAATTTTACCAAGCCTAGGTAGTTAGATAACTTTATTTGGACCTATTGGCGCTTTCTCTTTCTCTCTCTCTCTCTCTCTCTCTCCGCCAATTTACTTATATAATCTTATTAGATACTTCATCTATAATATAAGCTTATAAGCTTATAATAACGTACAGTACTGTACATTACTAACCCCCTCATCTCCACCCTATAATGTGTGTCGATTTATTGTGAATATTTTACGAGAAGAATTTAAACTTTAAATAATTATAGTATAAAGAGTATAGTCATCACCGTCACCGAAAAAACTTGCCCGGCTTACTTGAAATCAAGAAAACAAATTAAAGAATATTATTATCTACAAACCATAACCCAATGGTGGTGTAATCAGGTTTTTTACATTTACTTAAATTGTCCCGAGCTGCTACCTATAAGTCGACTATATCGCCACAATAAAAAAGAATATAGTGTCGTCCGCGTTAAACAAACGATTTCACATTTCAGCGAATAGTGATTGTGAAAAAATGTTTCCCATTTATACGTTGAAACCTCATGGAACCCCACTAACCACTATTTTTTCATCATCATTGGGAGCTCCATTAAACTTTACGCTAGGTTTTCTATTTTTTAGGCGCACGGATTGAAAAGCATCAACCCCGAAACTACAATTCCTATTTGATTTAGAACCAGTAATAAAATTATATAGTCAACCACAGCGTATATTGAAATACGTTTGTAAGTCCAGACCCCGTAGTTTTATATGCACGTTAACACGCATTCATTATACTTTAACACAAGAAAGACAATCGGACGATATTTTCAAAAACTTTCGTTACTTTTTTTTATCAATAGGTATCATTATGCTCAGCTTACAAACATTAAAAAGTTCATTTGAAATATATTTTTAAACCCCGAACAAAAAATAGCGTGTAATATCTTAGTCATCAAGTCCATGTAATCCAGTAGCCGAGTCCCATTTGAAAGACTATCGCTTTATGTATTTTCTCATCAATCATCCACAATATTGTTAAGTGGTCTAGAACGGTTGAATTATTACTTCGACTATTGTCACATAATTTATTATTAAACTCAGCAGAACCACTCATTAAGAATAAAAACTACGATTTGTATTATTTTATTATTTTTACTATAAATTAAATTTAAAAATTATGTATACATGCCTAATTAAATATCTAATTATGTAATTTATACCTCAAAACTGTTTATTTAAGATATGAATTATATAAAACATATATTAAGTTAAGTATAATTTATTTATCGTTGTTTAAATACTCATCAATCAATCTAATTTCAAACATGTTCTTTATATTTTAAAATGAGTCAAATTTTTTTCTTGAAATTATAATATTTAATTAGTCAAAATAATTAACAGAATTGAAATTAACGTCGTTTTAATTAAATATAAAAACTTTGACTTATTTGAGTAAAATTTGAAAAAAAAAAACATCATTTTATGAAAAAAACTTCTGTTAAATATCAATTTTATTTGCAATAGACATAAATACATCACACCTAGACTAACCAAAAATGTAGACTGGTTATACGTGTTGTAATAATATTAACGATCAAAATGTAATAATTTTGACTTTATGTTTTATAACCCTAGAGTTTCCAATGTAAAATGTGTACCTAAATACACTGAGTTACTGACGTAAAACCGATAAACCACACAACAATTTGACTAAAAATTAAAACTTAATTCAATTTTCACATCGATTGACGTAGGTATTTGTTAGAGGGTGAAGGGGTTAACGTGTGTATATGCATATATTATGTACACAACAAATATATTATTTAATTATAAATGTATAATAAGGTTTATTCACAAAATAACTGATGGTTGAACATATACGTTTTTGTATTTCCTTTTTGTTCCTACAATTATATTGTTGACTAAATAATAATAACAATAATCTATTATATAAATGTGAAAATGAAAACCTTTGAGGCCTATGTTCTCGGAAACTACTTAACCGATCTTTATGATTTTTTTTTAAGAACTCATAGCGAGAAGGTTTATGGCATTTTATCGATTTTCTAACTTAATAAACAAAGGAGTTATCAATTATTATAAATGATGGCCTGTTACGTAGACTTGGAAACATGGCGAGCATTCTGTATTTTTTAGTTTTTTACGAATAAATCGTTCAATATTATAACATAACGAGTTTATTATACATTTATACTGTTATGAGAAAACAAAATCCACATTGGTATACCTATACATATAAAAATGGAGCCAAAAATGTATAACAATTCATCAATTGAAAACGGCTGGGATGTTCGTAATTACCAGGAGAAGGTTCTCACGAAAGAAAATTTTGGAAAAATCCAATTTTTTTTAGCATGAAAAATATTATTCGATAATATCAATTATTAATTGATTATATCGATTTAAATATTGTTGAGTGTTTCATAGTTACCATGGAAATTAAATAAATAAATAAATAATGCAAATAGAAAAAAGGAGAGGTACTTGAATGGTTTAGATTCACAATTGAACCAGGTAGGCTCAACCCGGAGATGTGATCAAACAGGGATTTTGAGATTTACGATGGGCACTTTGGTTTTTAAATTGTTGCTATTGGTTATAGGAGAAATAATTAGTAGAAATGAGTATTTATTATTCCTATTGGTTGCCAAAGGTTAATCGGGCTGATCAGGTACAAGTATGCATATCAAATCGAATTTGTGCACATACGCAGTCACTCATCGGCGTTGGCGGATTGCCTACCAAGGTGACTGAGTTACATACTGCAGCGAGTTACACACTAAATGGGTTAAACAATCACAATTCTTTTAAGTTGTCATATTTTACGGGCAACAAAGTGGCATGGGATCGTAATATTATATATGTTTATTATTATTACTATTTGAACAGAAACACATAGACCAGGCAATTGGAAAATAAAACGCAATGCAAACTTATAATAATATAATAATTAATAATAGAATAGGACCGTGCAGATATTTGTCATTAGGGCACACGGTTTTATGGTTATTTATGTGGGCACCACCACCCCTTCTACTCATTGCTCGCTAACCACACCGAAGCTATATTGTTTCGCTCGAAAAGAGACTGAAGTGGACTACTACAGTTTCTGAAATGTTTACCATGATCCCCAAAACTACGTAAGTCAAGTCAGTGAAACGTAGAAATCGTTAGGGTATTGGAGTGTGGTGCTATAGATATTACATGTCTATCGACTCGTTTGGATTATAAACGCTTCGCGGGTTCCCCGCCTCTCCGGTAATAAACAATCATCGACAAAAAGTAGATCGGGTGCAATATTTTATCATTTTTATGTTTAAGGTCCTATCAGTTTCTTTTTGTTTTTATATCAAAGTGGATGGAGTAGAATTTTGCAACATAATGTCATTAGAAAATTATAACAATAGCTTCATAAAAAAAATATAAACACTAATCGGATTACCTATAATTTTTTTTTTTTAATTATTTAGTAGTATTAAATATTAATTACATAATATAATCCTGCAGATATATATATATACATTATATAGTAAAAAACCATTCGTCCTTTTGGTACTATTTTAAATTTTTCACTTGAAAGATTTTAAGGTATCAGCTGAGAAATAATATGTCTAATTATTATCATATATTTCAATATAAACATAATAATACAGTGAAACTCTCTTAACAGACACCCCAAAAAACGGATACAGTTTTAGCAATCTATAGTTTCCATAATTTAGAGACTTCACTGAAATACATTAGAGCATGAGTTACTGATATATGATACTGATCTCAGTGATATATATAACAACGTGTTTTACCAAAATAACTAAAATTCCTAAAAAATCATCTAATATCAGGGCATAAAATACACATTAAGCGGATATTAATGACAACACTGTAATACAGCATAATATTAATGTATTAGATTTTTTATTAAAAACAAAATATCTGTTTATACGTATCCCGGATTTTGCTTTGTATAAAAAAATATATTATAAGCTAGGTAACTACCTAATTATACGATTTTTCATTATTTAAAGTTAATTTCTACGAATATTTTTATTTCATGTGAATTTTAATTTGTATTTCGTACCTATGTTAAGTTAATATATCCATATACAACTATAGGTACTATGAACTTTTACTCGTTTTCATGGCTTATTATACTTCATCGTTTTTATTTTGTAGGAACTATATTTTATTTTAATAATTGTATATCTAACACATTTAAAAATGTATACTATTAAAGTGGATTAATTATAATATCATGATAAATTCATTACAAACTAAATGAGCAGTTAATCAATGTATTTATAATTCATAATATGAAAAATGAGAATTTATAATTGTTAAAAATCGCTTCAATTAAATAAGTTTAAAAATGTATTATTATAACGTTCTATAATCTAAAGAAAAGACGACGTGCCAAATCCTAGTATTGAACTGTGACAACCGCTGCAGTGTACCTATACATTTGCCATTCATTTCCTTTTCTCATTTATGACACAACTATGGACATTAGACCTATATATAAACCAATGTATCATATATTAATGGACTCGCTTTCTTCATTTTCAAAACTCAAATGTCGGTGCCAATATGGCGTTAGTTCAATATTATGGACGTAACGGCAACGCGATGCATATAAAATATAAATGTATACAAAACGTTTGTTTTGTGGAATAAAAATAGTAATGACCATACATTATAATTTCAGACCTATAAATATTATAATGATATATCAGTCACAGTTAGGTAACCACATTTTGAACACAGACCAGTTCCTGTGTGCTTAAGTTGATCTGTAAACTGAGCTGTGTTCACATGACACTAGAAAATATAATTCGTTAAACTTTATTTCATATTCTCAAACTTATATATTATAATACATAAACACCACAGAGAAATTCAAAGTCATTGCGTATTCCGTATAATCTATTTGACTAGAAAACAACATACGTAGAACTTTAAGACAATAATAGTTATTAAACTGAAAACTTTTCGCAACACCACATTGTTACACTGTAAATGTACTCTGAAACTTATATAAATCCGCTGATGTAGCTTAATTCAAATGTTCAGAATTATGAGACATTTGTAATTTGCGTGGTGTTTACGGCATAGTAATTGAAATCATCGCACAGCGAACTTACTGCAGGCGTCGCCTATATTATATATAAAGCCACTACTGATTTTGTGACGGCGTCCATCACGTGTGACGTCCTAACTGTAAAGTTTAAGCCGGCCATCAATTTTTCAACCAATTAAAAACCCGTCTGATATCGCCCCTCTCCCCCTGCACAATTGTGTAAAACCCTGTTGTCGAATCGTGATTTTGACTCTTCTTTTTTTTTCAAACTTTATAAATCGTCAACGAATAATAATTAACGCTGAAAATCTGAAAACGTTAAGCCCTCGCGCATAAGTCATCGACGGGGATAAAAACAATAGTGATGACGATTGTATAACTTCTCGGTCCCGCCACCGACGTCAGGCGACCCAGCTACCGCCACGCAATCGGATGTAACAACCTCCCCCCCTCAAACACCCGATCTAACGCTTTCAGCGTACAACTTGACAAAATACGACAGTCCTTATATATTATTATAAACGCATATTATTATCGAGATTAGTAATGGTAGTTGACCAATCACGAATCGTCTCGATTTCTCAATTACAGCGCACTATGCGATAACAGCGACGGGGAATACAATGACGTATTTCCAAGTTTAGTATATATTAGCATGTATCGTATATTAACACTGCCCAGTTTTAACCGTCAGTAAGTATGTATATTATGATATACGACATAAGGACGTAGAAATTGTATCCAATCAAAAAATACACAGTACTTATTTTTTTTTATTTTTTTATACCTACTATATCGTCGGCTATACGGAAAAATCTCGTAAGTCACTTTTATCAAATTGTTCAGGAACGTCAAAAAACTGTGACACATATTAATATTTGTCAACTATTATAATAGTTATGTCTGGTAACATTTTTAATGCAATAATGTATTATAGTTATTTCAAACGTTTAAAATAATATAATGCATGTCATAACAGTACGTAAATGTATGTGAATGTATAAAATTCATCATAATATTAACAGTCAACTGACTTTTATTATTGATACTGTAGTTACGAGTTTTTGTATATTATCTTATGAGAATACTGGGAAAAATAATGATATTATGATAACAAAAAGTACAGAAAAATATACAGCATCCAACAAAAAAATTTTTTTTTTTCTTAATTTCGTCTTATGAGATTTTCCGTGTAGCAGTACGATATGACTATATAAGTAAACTTAAAAAGCTTTTTTTTTATTTAAATAAGCAAATAGTTAAAATCTATACAAGTTTATGTCTACAGTGATTAATAATTTTGATGACGTGATTTCAACAAAAGAAATTACAGATTGGCAGGTGGCACCCTGCAGTATAGTGTTATCCGGCCGGTTAATTTCACATGACTAGAGTAGGTCATCCCTAAACCAGAATTTTTTTGACTGTGTGTTATGATTTTTGAGAACGGTATACGAGAATGATGGTGGCTTGATTCAAATAATCGGTAAATCACTTCGACTATTAGGTATAGGATTCAACCTCAATCATCGAACAAGATATTATAATATTTTAATATTTGCAGATAATGATTGATCGATATTCAACGGAATAAAAATAATATAATATGGTACCGATGAGCCGCCAACAAACAAAGGCCGCATGCATTTCCAGAACCAAGGTTACCTCGCCATGTGTCACGGTGTGCGTGTAAACTATACCTACGCAGACAATATTGGAATAATATCAAGATCTTCTATGTACGTTATATTATACTGGATTGCACTCGATATTTTCGATAACTCATCATAAAATGCAGTCGTTACAAGAGCACTTGTGGTACATACAGCATAAGCAGTGTGCCTGTGCGGATAATATGTCATCGCTTCGAGTTGCCGTTTAAGAGGGTATGTCGGTCATATATTACATATATTATATTAAGCGTAAGTGGGCAATAATAATAATAATATCCAATAATATTTAATAATGTGAAAATATACAACTATACGATATACGACCAATGTATCGGTATTGTATAGATATATTACCGGCTGATCTATTTAACGTAAGACTCGTCATTATTTCAAAAAAAAATGTTTGTATTATTCAACGCCAACTACTAATGCATACAAAAGTTAGGCAAGGCCGGATTAAAACCCTTGGGTGTTGGGTCAATGCTTAATTGTGGGCCTTCATCAATGGAGAAACAGAATCCAGTCCCTCTTTAAAGTATGAACATTATAATATTGGGTGCATCATGCATGAGTGTATTGTATGCTCATAACTTTATAATGACCAACTGTTAAGAAAATATAATAGATACTTAATAAAATCGCCGTTAATTAATTATAAAAATTATGTAAAATTTATCAGTGATATTTATTAAATTTAAACGTGAATGTCAAAATATTAATTTTTTTTAAATAACTTATAAATATATAATAGTTTGAGCACATTGTTTTTATAGGTACTTAAATACCTTCAATTTAATGGCACAGGCTTATAATAATAAAAAAAAATGTATAAAGTAGATAATACGATTTGAAAGTTAAAATTTGCAAAGATAAATCATTTTTTAGTAACATTAATATCGATATTACCTACTTTAGACTGTCCTTGAATTTTATTTCGTCTGTTTTTGGTATTTACTGGCTGTTAAGAAAAATAATTACACGTACCTATGATACCCCGTGCCCATGACTGATTTTAATAAATTGTGTGTGTTACGCAGAGATCGCGCTAAGGAAATTTTGGAACTTCATATCCTGTTTGTTTTGCAGAAGTGAAAAAATGTACATTCGTGGTAGTGGTAATTGTTACTTTTGGTAATAATTATTTATTTATGCATATGACATTTGTTTTTCTGGTTAAAGATAGTTGTTGTAGATGTTATAATAATAAAGACAAAATAAAATAAATCATGTGACAGAAATACAACAGTCATAATAATAATTAGTTATAATCACGGACCATTGTGGTTTTAATTTTTTTAAATTCATAAATTTATATTTATTTATTATGAATATTTTAATCATAATTTCAAATAGGTAATTTCTGAAAACAAATTTACTATCCGCTCATATGTCACAATATTACAAATTCAAATCATACTAATTTTATGAACTACACAGAATTTAATTAAGAACTGTACTTTTTGTGTACATCTGCATGTTAGCACAAGTCCTGGTGTCACTCACGTACAACTAATAACCTAACCAGAGTAATGCGAATTAGCAGTTAGTTACATTTTAAAGAAAAAAGCGGCAAATGTTTACGTTTATTTTATACAGATCCCGATTATAGGTACCCTAAACATAATTCTATGCCTAGCAGGATGAAGACATTTTCGTATGGTATTGGTTTTATAGTTTGTAACATGTATGGTGTCATATAATATTTATAAATGGACGCGTTGTATACTATTTTATATGATTTAAAAAAAAAAAAGGAACGGACACGTGGGACACTTACTTTTCGTGGTACGCCACTCGTACACTGTTAAAATTTTATATTTGTATTTACATTTATAATCATATAATGTTATAGGTATAGGACTATATTTGTATATACAAAAAAAAGCTATATATTAGAGTTTTAAGTTCAAAAACGTGGGTATGGGATAGGAAATTAAACGAAAATTTAATAACAAGTCATTCTTCATAATTTTGTATGTCTTAATATCCGCTTAATGTCGATTTAAACTTTGAAGTGTCACGCTAAGTATTTATTTTTTAACTTTTTCCATTCATTTTAATCAGATACCATGTGTTTTTTTTTCAGTTTCTCGATGTAAAAACAAAAACAATGTTAAATTCAAATATCACATTCAAAATATTTGTTTTAAATTTTTAAAATTTTTTCCGAGGATGATAAACTTGTATTATTGTTGTATATAGGTATACTCGTTAAGATATATAAATATATAATATACCTAACATAATTTATTATAGTTAATACTGTTTTTAAATTATCTTCAGTAAAAACTATGAGATTTCGTTATTTATTCAAATAAATATGTTGTATTATGTACTCTATTGCACATAATGATAAATGCTCGATTTCGATTATTACGTATAACAATATTATACTATAGGTATTTTAGATTCTGAGCGGAGCGATGAATGTATTGATTGTACAATGATGTGTGTTTTTTTTTTTATTTTTTTTTTTATTTTTGTGTCTGTCATCACGTTTTAGGACAGTAAAAATGCTTCGATTTTCTTCAATAGTACATTTTCAGATTTTCTGATAGGAAAGTGAATCTAGTTGGTACTTTGGGGGGTCAAAAGTAAATATTTCATAGTAGTTTTCATGAGCGCCTGGAAAAACAAATGAAAAATTAAGGGAAAAATGGGAATTTTTACGGAAAACCAATTTTCGACAAAATCGATTTTGGTTTTTGGTATAACTCTAAAAGAAATGACCGTAGAGACATGAAATTTTGACCGAATGTTTATATATGCATTTTCTACACACTATAGCATTTTCAAAATATTCTGACTTATTTTGAGCTGTTAACGGACATTTTCAGTTTCCAATTATTTTAGTTTTTTTTCTATAAATGTCTTCTAATATATAGTTTCAAAGGCAGATGAAAAATATTAAAAATCCATAGTCACAATTTTTTTTTATAGGTTATCAAAGTTCAAATTTTGACAAAATACGTAAAAATGACGAAAATGTGCAATTTATTTTGAGTTAGAAATTCATAAAAATTTTTCTTTTTATATCTAAGGTTTTGAAAATGTAATACAAGATTCCTCATAAGTTTCCTAATTTTATCAATAAAAAAAAGTTTATAAGCAAGTCATAATAAATTTTTATGAGCATTTTAAAGTTCAAATTTGTACAAGATTAGATATTCACTCGATTTCTCATGTAGCGATTTTCTTATTTTGTTGCAATTCAAAAACGAATAACTGTAGATGCATGAAAATTTCACTGAATGTTTATATAAGCATTTTCTATACACCATCTAATTTTGAATATATTTTGAATCTTTTTGAGCTGTTTACGGACATTTTCAGTTTTCAATTTTTTTAGTTTTTTTTTCAATAAATATCAATAAAGTTTTATCTGTTGGGCCAAAAAGTGTAAAAATTTAATACAAGGCTCCTGATATATTAATACAATATCAGTTGAAAAATATTAAAAATACATAGGCACAATTTTTTTTTATAAAGCATTTAAAGTTCAAATTTTGACCAAATACATCAAAATCTCAAAAATTATAAATTATTGTAATTAAACAATTATAAAATGGTCAGTTTTTATAACTAAGGATTGAAAATTTAAAATAAAGATTCTAATAAATAGTACATACTGTAATCAAAAAATCTAAAAATATATAAACACAGTTATTTTTTATAGACATTTTAAATTCCAATTTAGACGAAATTACATATTAAAATCAATTTTAACGAGTAAAAGTATTATATTATAATATTTTTCTAGCATCACTGATAATTTTATGTTAATAATTAAATAATATGAATAATATTAATTCAACTTAGCAGCTACCGTAAAATAACAATATCAATATAATTTCAAATATCCTAGACTGACATACCGTCCCCGCTCAGAATCGTTTTTCGTATACAATAATGATATATCATTGAATTCAAATTTAATACCATCCATTATACAGTGATCTACTTGTAACCTACTGTACAGCAGAGCGACATCCACTTGACCCCCTTGTTTATAATAATACTGTTATAACATCTAATAATGTGTACGACCTTCATATTGTATGCTATTTATTATCAAATGCTTTAAATTTTAATCAAGGCCCTGAATTATTAAAAATATTAAGACTGTCTAATTTTTACCAGACGTGTTTAAACTTTTGAAATGTTTTTCCTTATACTGTGATGTATTATGAATTACGCTTAAAGGTGAATATGAAACATCTAAAGAAACATTAACCCACAAATACCATCTAGTTAAGATAATAATATGCATCATATAAGATAATTCATTTAAAATTTGGTTATGAAAATATTCTGATTATAATATTATTATCATTTTTAACATCGTGGTAACATTATCTCATTAATCTTATTAGACAATATAAAAACAAAGTCAAACTTGTGTCGTACTAGATAATACTGAAAAATCTTCGCTAGCTTTCCCTAATAATACCCTTGTCCATTACAATATCATAAGTATTGTTTTCTTTTGGAATATTTGAAAAGTCAACATTTTTTCTTACTAAAAAGATTTAAATTTAATAATATTTAAAATTGAAAAACATTTTTATGCTTAAAGGAAGAAAAAAAAAGATTTATGTGAATAACAAAAGTATGCGTATATTTTAAAATCTTGGAAGATTTGAAAATGTTGAAGTAAATAAAAATAAAAATAATTATTACAGATCTTAAAATAGTCAAAAAAAAATTACGGTCGACCAACTCTTTACTATTAATTTTTTTTTTTTAATTTTAACGACTTCTTTTCATATCTTATCATCGCATATTATATACATAGGTGTGCAAACTCACTTTTGAATAGGTTTTCTTCAACAGAAGTAATAAATAATGTATATAAAATTAATCTCGTTGTGCAGCTTTCGTTTCCGAACAATGTGGCCTCTTTATATCCCTATAAGTATAGCATATTCTTACGAACTATAACTAATATAATTGAAATCCAATCAAATCCAATATATAACCAACTGTGTTTTTTTTTTCTAATCCAATTCAAATATGACTCATTCCGAAACAAATTTAGCATTTGGGTATTATACAATATATTTTATACGAGGTACGTAATAACTAATAAATAATATGTAGACCTATACGCACAACTCCGTGCTGTAAAATAAAAAATATATTCAAGTTCGTTATGAATTTTTAAAACGGATTTTTATATTTACAACAAGCTTCACATTGTTAATACCACGGTATATTAGGTATATAACGCAGACAGCAATTAATATTATTATTTTTTTTGCTTAGGTATCATCATTTATTATAAATACTAGCATTAATAATCAATGGTATCATTAATATAAATATTCTAAAGTAAAAGTGTGTGCAAATTGTTAGTAATCACACTGACACTACCGATAATAATTATGATGAAATTATTATAATATTAATGAAATATAAATGACAAATACGTATATTCTGGTAATATCGCATGTCATTACCTATATTTATAACAACGAAATATGCGTGCGCAGTTTTACTTTTGCGTTTTCACATATAACACTCGAATTATTCTCACTTGTTCGTTTACATTTCGTTTCTCTTTTTTTCCCTTTTCTAATTTTATATTCTGACAGATTTCGTTTTATATATAAATATATATACATGTGTTTTTTTTTCTTCACCACACTTTTTTCAATCTTATTTCGTCGTACTACTATTATTCACGATGCATCCCCTTATTTGCCGTTGCCAGATAGACATGGCACAATTGGGAATATCTTAAAAACATATAACATGTATCATGTATAGAGCGATTCGCTAAAAACGCTATGCCGTATTCTTATTTTTTCACGTTTTTATGTCAGTTAAAATATTAAGTTTTTTAAAACTGATTTCCGTTCACACTAAATTATGTTGCAAGCTAAAAACTAAAAAACTGCTGTTTCGATCAAAATATTTATCAACTTATTGAAAAAAGTGAAACAATAATTGTATTTTATTATTTCATCAAAATATGATATTTTTTTTTGAGCTTAAGCCCGGTAACTTTGACCATTAGTTATTTTTTGTTTGCTGAGTTACAGGGGAGAGTAACGGTTAGTTCAAACAATTTGCATGTATGGCAAGGATTTTTTGTTATAAGTCCCGGGTGGTCACATATCCGGGAGTTGTCAACGTCTCCGCAGTTGAGTGTACGCACCGAGCCACAATATCTGTTTCTATTTTATAGGTTTCTGATAATTTTATTAGTTAAATCTGATTTACGCTTATTTTATGATATAATAATCCACAAAAGCGTCATACATTGTACTTACATATTTTGTTGACGTATCTTTTCTCATTTAAACTTATTATTATTAAAATAAATTATGCAACGACGAGCGTAGTTATTGTAGCGTACCTACTTATACACTATACACATTAATCTAATATTCGAAATAAATTATTGAATTCGTCCTCTTGGCGGACGAACGTGCTTTCAGTATCGTTTTGCACAGCTTGCAAAGGTAGAAATAAACTTAGCCCTCACTCCCTCACACTCCTCACCGAATATCTTAATAGCATCTTCAAACCTTTGTCATATTTCCCATTCGCACCTATTAAAATCAAAATGCGTATAAATATGCAGCTGGTGTATGGACAATGGGTAACGAAGGATAATATTATTTATCTATTTATTTATTTAAACATGACGGGCGGAAACCCATTTAAGATATAATCCGGTATTTGATATTTACATTTAGCGCAATAATATACACATGAATATATAGATACAAGATAAAAAACAAAAATAAATTTATAATTTGGTGAAAGCAACATAATCAAGTATAGTAGGTAGTCGAAGGAGGTATCTAGATTGGCCTGCCTCATACAACGAGTGAGAGGTTCATCATTTTAGTAATCTTTAGCACACATAATGGTACAGTGAATGGAGCAACGTCTAGGGTAGGGTGTGCATTATTATATATAATATGTTATATCTAACCTTTAGGTGTATATATAATATTAACGACTTAAAATGATATAACAAAAATATTCGTAAAAAAGTATATAGTTTTTGAAATAATGAGTGTCCTACGTTAAATGAATCACTCTTACTCAGTATATACTACTTCGGAAGTTCCATCTAATTATATAAAAATACAAACCCTAATAGAGCCCTCCCTATGCAATAAAATTCAAAATTTTAAATTTGGTAGCGAGGAGCATATTGGAGTCATAGGATTGTCAGCTATATTTAAATATTATATATATAATATAGCACTTATACACACACAGACAAACTTTCCAAATATAGATTAGAGAAAATGAATAATATTTTATATAAAAAATTAAAAAATGTAAGCATCTCTCTAAGCCCTTTCATTAAGAATTGTCATGCCGCCCAATAGTGGCTGTAGTAATATAGTAATATTATGATAATAAAAACTATTTATAGGTATTTAAAATGTTAGCGTATTAGAAAAGAAACAAAAAAAAAAGAAAATGAATAAATAAAGGCTATACCAAGGGTGCCATCTGTGGTAGAATAAAAATAATAGATGGAAAAAATGTTACTAAATTGGGGTTAATTTGGTATTAATAAAAACTATATGGGGTTATTATTATGTTATATTATTCTATGACACTATACTACCAATCACAGATGTATAAAGAAATGCTGTGCTGGTGGAAGATGGAAGGTGAAAAGTCAAACACTCAATACGTTTTGGTTAGGTAAGCTTTTTTTATTGCTATGTAGCTACCTTCGGTACCTCCGTTTTCTCATAAAAAATTATGCACATATATATTATAATATTCTTAGCACAAGATTATTATTATCATATTTTTTCAATGGAATTTGCAAACCGCATACCGATACGACGCGTTGATGGTCTACAGAGTGCGCACGAACACTACAGGTATCGATATGGCTTTACAGTTTACAGTGTGATTAACCAAGCATGCTTCCCCATTTTTTCTTTTAATAATTAATTTATTCGAATTCTGATTGTTGGAATTTTGGAATATACCTACTTATAAAGGCAATTTTTTCAAAATGTCCGATATTTTTGGTAGTACTTAAGAAGTGTGATTCAAACTTCTGTGTTTCAAACGGAAATTCCCTTTTTTACTGTAAATTATTAAATGAATAATGTTGTTGAACATTTTGATGTAGGTTAGGTTGGTACCAAATTCAAAAATCGAATTAATAACTTCTCAGTTATTATAATGTTTATATTAAAACACATTACATTATGAATAGTCCTAAAAAACAGTTTTAAAAAAATATAAAATAGATTTAATACTGGATCTAATATTTATCATACTCAGACACTTTTTAAAAACTATAATAATGTTGATTAATTAATATAAGTTACTAATATTTTCAAATCACCGTAGCTCCTATATCTTCCAAACAATAACTGCAGTGGACCTATCTTTAGTAAGTATATACAAAGTGAAACGACTCAAAAACTACTCTTTAATCATTTTCGTTTATTCTAACTCGTACTCATAAGGATACGCCAACATTTTCAAACAATTTAGTTTGGTAAAGAGGGGATTTTTTTGAAAAAACAAGTTTGAATCTTCACAGGATGTACTACGTAAGTTATTAAGAACAATAAAAGAATTTCAAAATATTTTCTCTGAGTAGGCATATTCAAAAATTCCAAGAATCATATTTTGAATAACTGGATGATTAATGAATTAAAAAAGGGGGTGATCCTGTACGGACGTGATTCACCATCCTGCATACTCGGCCAACGCTGAACGGTATACACGATTGATTTCCAAGAAATATTGTTGTGGCGAGCGCACCGTTTTGTTGGTATTAATGCTGCAGTTTTCCTTACCATCATATTATTATACGTAATAATATTATGTACCAGATATACGTCCTATATTGAAGTGGGAATTGGTAAAGCTCTCCTATATAGCACACGCACGTGCTCTCGAAAACGAATTGATTCGACGCAGCGTAAATGCTTTTATGTAAATTTTTTATTTTTATTTTTTTATTTTTACACACAGTTTAGCATCATTTCACCGACGGTCGGCGACGAAAAGTTTTATTCACGTGCAGGTTTTACGTTTTTCACTAGAATTTAATACCACCGTATTACAACGAACTACCCGCCGCGACGCAAAACATTTTTTATTTCATCTTATGTTATATTTTTCACTTTTGTGAGACGCGTACAGCGTTAGTGTATGTGTACCCACCTACATCATCAACAACGTTCATCTCGTGGAAAAAAATTTACGTCGTCGCGGTACACTCGAAAATAATGTTTATTCTGAAAATTCGATTTTCTGCAAGTCAAAGCATATATAATAATATAGCTACAGTAAATTAAAATATAAAATACTTTTTTTTACTTTGCACGTTAAGCTCTGTAGGTATACATTTACTATACCTACACACGCGTCATATTATTTACGCTATATATATAACACTATATGAAAACAAACTTTTTGGAGTACCTAAACTCTTGTGTAAAAACCTCGGCAAAAATCGATTTATAAGGCATCAAAAATCGAAATGGATTTTTCCACCACGAAACGTAATTTACAAGTTTTCGGTGTTATATAACTATGTTATTATATACCTACTCTTTTTATTGTTCGTAATAAAAACACAACCCCGTACGGGTAGAGTCGTTATAATAATAATATGCGTTCTATATGAAAACAAAAAGTAAGTCAGTATCTACCTATCTATATTCTGTATAGTACGCTTTGATAATGTTTTCATCCAGATTATGAAGATATTCTTTTAGAAAACACTTTTAAACGATACTTAAATACTATATATTTATATTGTGTTTAGGTTAAGTATAACGGAATATATTATAACATGAACGTTTATCGAGTATTATGTGCTGTATATTGTAATATTGTAATATATTATACAAGGTTAGGATGTTTATGATTTAGCATGTATTTTTAGATAGTAATTTGTTTTATGATATCTATAGATTCAAGTGTCAACATTTTATTTTACATTTATTTCCATGTTTTTCGAAATTTAGTATATAAGTGATGATATGCACATTTTGGCTTTTTCTGATTTTAATTACTTATTTTAAGGTTTTTGTAACTAAATTTCAATGTTTTAAAATATGTTAAGATATATAATAAATAGAGTTTTTCTAAAAAAAAAAAAAAAATATTTAGCTATTTTTAATGCATGAGTGCACACATATTTATTTATTTATTAGTGCATAAACATCCCAACCCTAATAATATGTAATAGGTACCTACGTATATTTATTGTTTTATCATTATTATTTATTACTATTTGGCATACTACGATAAGGATTTTAGTTCGGTTAGGATTTTACCTAATATTAATCACAGACCCGTGGGGGTAGAGTTCATCCCCATTTATATTATTTTTTGCTAAGCAGCTTGTATATAACTGATTAAAATAAATATTATAAAGTTATCATAGAGTCATAGAGTTATTATAGAGTCTCCAATTTAGTCTACCTACATTTAGAGCATATAATTTGGTCATCTATAGAGCCTCTCCAGGCCATATTAAATGTGATAATAATCGACGATACAACGATTTTGGCAGATATTAAGTAATGTTCTTAATTGAACAACAAAAAACTGAAACCATGATTCTTGATGTTATTTCTATTTTACAATTTATTTTATGTCTATTAAAAATGACTAACAATTATTAATCTACTCTGCAGTTATAGTCTATTGATTATGGTGGTAAAAAAGATTATTATTTTTTTGCATACATTTCAGGAGGGGGCCCTAGAACTCTGCTACTGTGTATGCCACTAACTATGATATTAATAATATGTGTATATGTCGACATATTGTCACACCTCCATCGAGGCCGGCGAATTGTTGCGTAAACGATACAATAAATACGTCTGCTTTTTGACGTACCTATATAATATAATACACTGGACGTCAAACTATAAACTGTTGTTTTGTTCTCGTGAATTGAACGATTTTTATTTTGCTTAGATTTCAATATAATATATATATATATATATAACCCGCAGTGATTTATACAATGTCCATAAAAAAAAAATATATATAATATATAATAAAAACGAAATACGGTTACAATACACACGGCGACTGTATGAAATATCGACCGGTCTTCTAAAAATAATAAAACTAACAACATATATAGACTATAATATTTGGAATGAAGGTATGTCAGGCATACACTCACGCGTGGACGGCGAAGGGTACATTTCCGGAATTGTGAAAAAAAGCAAACATTTCCACTAAAAGATAAATAAGAAACTGTAATATAATATGGGTACTTGCTTTTACTACTATAGGTTTATAATAATATAACCAGCTACCTATTGGAACATAATAATATAGTGCCTATATGAAAGATAGGTACGCTATAATATGTCATATAATATAACAAACAAAATGGATTGTAATTTTAAAACCGTCGTCATGGAGGAGGGCTTTAAGATAGAATGCCACATGCACGTGGATTGTAAGCTCTGTCATACAGAAACATGTGACTTGTATGACATGACAAATTTGCGTTTTTAATTTTATGCAGCAATCATTGATAATATACTTAGATATAACAATTAATGTTATAAAACAATTAATTTAAACTATTTTTTATATTAGTACTCAGTTGACCTGTCATCAAACTTAAAGGTAAGGATATTATTCGTAATTTCACCCCAGTTTTTTTTTTAAATTTTCAAGCAGATTATGAGTATGCATAAAATATAACAATTTATAAATTCTCACAACTCTCTTAAAATTAAACTTTCATGAAAACACAGATAATGTTCTTTAAGTCTGATAATATTATATAAGTCAATTGACTCTATTATTAAAGTTGGAGTTTTAATAATATAGGTAGTATCTATATGTGAAAGATACGTAATATATAATATAACAAACAAAATGGACTGTAATTTTAAAATCGTCGTCACGTGAGGAAATTGTAAATACTCAGAGAACGCGCTTAAAAAGACGCCACACCCCCGTGTGTGTTGTCCGTTTGTCTTTCACAAATGTAGGTACGACATGACAAAGTTTTGTTCAGCAGTTCCAATTTTATGTAGTGACATTTAGTAGTATGTAAAAAAAATTCACAACTGCTATTATCAAACTTAAAGGTAAGAAAATTATTTGTGATTTGCTGATTTCACCCGGGTTTTTAAAAATGTAAATTCTTAAACAGATTATGAGTAAATTATTATGCAATATATTACAATTTGAAAACTTTCACAACTCAATTTGAAATTGAAACGCCGTGAAAACAGATAATTATCTTTAAGTTTGATCTAAGTCAGTTCAATCTATTACTAAAGGTTACTGCACAAAATTAGAACTGCCGAACACACAAATTAGCTACGTCGTACGTTTTCAGTAAGACGAAGACAACATAATATGCTGTTGTGGTGCCTCCTCTTAATATTGTGCCCGACGAACAATATTTAACAAGTAGGTATAAGTAATTACTAGACTAGACATTTTTTTTATTTTACTAAGTTTTATGTACTCGTAACTTACTGTCTTAATACGATAGTATAGGTATATCACATACTTACAATAGAGTACCTATGCTGTTCTTATTTATAAAATGTATTTATTTTATTTTATCACATAGGTTATAGGCCATATAAATAAAATAAATAAATGGACCTACGTGGCAGAAACAACTATACATATATACCTATACCCGTAGGTATCGGCTATCCTACGTCGGTTTCGTGTTAACCGTAGATACCATTAATTTAGCCCAAGATGTATGTATGTCGTGACTCGAGGAGAAAGAGTAACATCTAATGGACGACTGCTAGCTACGACGGAATATTTCGACCCATTTTTATTGCGTAAAATATAATATAAGATATGTATACAATAACAAATGTAACCCTGGTGATTCACCAAAAATGCTCACGGCATTTTTTTTTTAGTAACGCAGTTATTCTAAGTATGGTTTTTGAATTTTTAAATATACTTATTAAGACATATTTTTTTATTTATTTTTAGATTTTTTCTACCACTTCAGAAGTGCAGTACTATAGAGTTTCAACCTTCTGTTTTTCAAATGAGACCTCCCATTTTTAGCTGTAAATTATTTAGTGAACAATTTTATTGATAATTTGGACGTAGCAGGATCAAAATTCAAACGAATAGTTTGTAAGTTATTTAACTTTGTGTGCTAAAGATAATAATTATTAATCTACGATAATAACTTCTGAAGATTTGTGGGCTAAGTGATTTGGACTTTTTAATAATTAATATTAATCGATAAAAATGTATAGTTGGTGAAAAAAGTCCAAGTATATAGGAAATAAATACTGTATCCTAAATTGCATCTATTTTTAAGGAATACTATCCTTGGTAAAAACATTTGAATAATTAAAAAACTACTCTTTCGAATACATCAAAATGTTCAAAAAAAATATCCACTAAATTTACATTTAACGGTAAAAAATTTGTGTTCTCATTTGAAAAATAGAAGTTTGTATCTCCACAGGACACTGCCTAAATATAAGTACACAAAATTCAAGAATTTGAAAAAATGGGGGTTATATCATGTTTGGTGAATCACTCTGTATATTATTATAACACTTTTCATGTTTTGAAACGAACGATAGTATTATTGATACCTACATGTAGAAAACCAAATTTGAAATTTAATGTCGAACTACCAATAATCGCTCATCGTGTGCAAATTTGAAATTTTTATATTATGGTTTCAAGTGGTATAGTTGATTTTGTATGCAGGTTGGTAGTAAGTTTCGTCAAACACTAGTGTGAATATCTATTTATAATTCAACGTTGTAAGGATTATTTTGTTTGCCGTGTTAAGTTTCAAAATGTTCTCCTCGACATGATAATTCTAATGTGGAACATGTTCATTTAAGTCTAGAGTGTGGCATTTTCCTTTAAATTAGTTTGATACCTATATATTCCTCAGCTGTTGCACGATCATTTTATACATTTCGACGTTTGACAGGTATTATAATACAATTAGAAATATTAACAATGCATCTAAAACTGTTTAAACTAATGGTTATATTTGAATTTTAAATTTATGCAATTAAAGCAGATGATTTCTAGAATTTGCATACATTTATTTTATATTGTCATACCTACAAATAGTGGAGTAGGTATAATTTCGTTTTATGTTAAGACAAAGCTACGGGCGTTGAGTTCTATATTTTTGTGAGATTTAGATTTATTTCAACGACCCTGGCATACCGTAGTGGTTTGTGGTTATGACATAGCTGTGTGTGCCATTGCGTGATTGCAGTTTATTTAGTGATTTTAGAGAGATCTCTTCCCTTACTTATTATAAACATACACTATATTTTTAGTTTATTAGCTGCAAGCTACAAAAAACAATGTAAAATAATTTTTGTCGAATTCAGCAATAATTTGGGGTTAAATGTATAGTGTTTTCCGACGTTCAACTCGAGTTAAAGGATTGGAACAGTTCGAGCAAATTATATTGATTGTTATCCGTTTGAACCAATTATTTTCCGAGAAATTATCATTAATATGAAATTGCAGTTGTTATACAATACTTAATTATTATTGAAGTTTCTTAGGGGAACGACAAACGTATTCGTTTTACCGTGATGAGTGATTTCAATATTTTTTTTGTCTGTCACTTTTTGGAGCGATAAAAGTGCTTAAATTCTTCAACTTTGTAGGTGGTTTGTAGTAGAAAGTCGAATATAGTTGTTATTTTGAGATATCAAAAGGAGCAAACTACTTTTTAAAATAATCAGGAAAAACGAAAAAAAAAATAAAACGGAAAACGGAAATATTTGTGCAACATCGGTTTTCGATGAAATCGATTTAGTTTTTTTAAAATAATTTAATATGATCAACTGTAGATATTTTAAACTTTTATAAAATATTTATTGTCTAGTCATCCCTAATTTATATTTTCAAATTATTTTGGCTCTGTTCGAGATATTTATAGACGATTTAACCTTTGGCCTTTTTGGTTGTATGTATCGTTTTGTTTAGAATCATTTTTTATATGTAATGGTTATCATTACAGTACACAATCAACTCAATACATCGGGTCACAAACTTACAACCCTTATTACAATAACCTACTTAATGACGAGGTAACACTCGAAATCTATAGCAGTACGACTTACTCGGTATTTGTATTGCTATTTTTTTTTTATGAAATAGCATTATGACAATAATGATTGTTAGCCAAATAATTTTAAGTGCAGTAAAACACAAATGCCGAATTAAATTATTGCAATAAATATTTTAAAAAAAAAACAATATATTGCGACTGGTGCTAATAAGTGGTATATACGCTATCAATATATTATATAATATTAGTTGTAATATAGCACTTATAATATTATATTGTCAATTGGACAATTAAATTGTGGTACGCATGAATAAATAAAATAATAATTAAACAAACCGTGTTTAAAACGATGGTTTTTTAGTACTGTTTATTGTTGGTGTTCGTATTTATGTATGAAAATACTTTGCTAATTATTAATGTTCTGAAATCTGCAGTGCTGCAGAAAAAAAATCGATTTATCATTGTTTTAGTTTGGTTTATTTTCATCGCTGTAGGTACATACATCCTTTTGGTTACGATGTTGCTTTTTGTCATGTTTTCTCATATACCTACCTATCCACCTCTGGCTTGGGTGGGGAAGGGGGGCGTCACAGAAATTCGATTAATCACGAACGTTAAAAGATCTATACTTTGCCGACTATCGCTGAGTACCAAAAACCATGTATAAAAAAATGAGCGCCAAATGTCGGCGGCAGAGTAAAAGAAGAAAAGGGTTTTTTTTAGTCCCTTTGACATCTAAATATAATAAGCTACGTTCGTGTTGTAGTCGTGCGTTTCCAGAGCAAAATGCAACTACGTCTCGTTGGCAGCAAAAGGATAATGATGATGGCGGAGATAAATTTCATTAGCTGGACCGAGAGCCAATATTAAATTATGGTGTTTAAATAAATGTACCGAACTGCAGAGACCTTAGAGAGCGCTTAATGCTTACCCACAATTTATCTATGGCGTGAGTGGTTGCGGTTACGATACAGAATAGAAATATAGGTATGAACGATAAAATAATAATAATATATAGACTATAAATAGTTTAAGAACCGAGAATATGTACGGTTGCGTGTTCCATCATCCGATGAGTACAAGTGCATAACCCATAGGTAAACTTATACCACTTAATTACTATTTATTACCTTTGATGGAATTAATACTGTTCTACTTGAAAATTATACTATTTACTTAAATATTATTATAACTCTGAATTGCGTAACTACAATACGAATCCTAACTGTACCAACAGAATAGATACTCGCTATAAACCGAATAACGAATTATTTTATAAAGATATTATAACGTCGAGTTTGTGTAAACATTATGTCGTACATTTTATATTATATTATCATGGTACCGTATCAATTCAATAACACTACAATGGGACAGTAGGTTCAAGGTTGTAGGTATACGTAATAATTAATATACAATTATTTTTAGTGGTTGTGACCTATATAGCAGCAATGACAATTTTATACGATTTGTAGATTTTTATAATTCAATCGTTATAGTATAATATAATATTATTATTTTGTATCATGCAAAAATTTAAGTTCCAATTATTAGAGATTATTTAAAATTTATATTTATAAGTATTTATTTTTATATTAGAGTAGGTAGGTTAGGTTAACGTTTGATGCATGTTTAAATCCGAAATAAAAATTGTTTTTTTTTTTGCAGTTTTTGACAATATTTTCAATTTTTAAAATTATTTTTTTTATCTAATCGAATATTATTAATTTTAATTTTTGAAACGAATCTGTACGGTGAATATTCTAGAAAGAAAATGAAATGAGAATAATTTATTCTTTTCATCATTATTAACACTAGTTTACAAATTAATTATACCTAATATATAATTATGATTGTTTCTTGATGTTTTCATTATACACTCAACTGTACATATTTGTTTACATAATTTTTTACATTATCTAGTACATATGATATAATATAAGATGGGTATCGAAGCGTATAGAGAGGCGATTTTTGGAGATTGTGGCCTCGAGTATAATATATAGATAAGGGTCTACTCCTTAAATCCCGATTTCCCGGTGGGTCTATCCACTGGTGTGGCTACCATGTACGTAGTGATTGTAATATTATATTTTGTGTAGTCGTTTGTTTTCAAATGGAAAGTAATATAATATTATTATTAAGGACTATTGTCGTATGTTACTAAATAATTACCTACCTATATAAATACGTTTTATGAAATCACATATATTGTTACAGTAAGTATCACATTATGTCAAATTTATAACGATTCGATTAATACATTCTTTTTGATTGGTCTGCTTCTATTTATTTCTAAAGCCTACACTGCGATTTAACATTTAAGGTTCTCGGGCGGGGAGATATAGCAGCATAGTCAGACACTCAGACGGTGTGGGAAGAGTCGAGCATTTGTGACTTTTATCTTCGCGCAGACTTTACGTCTTTTATTTTCTCGAAATAATAATAATGGTAGTACGTGTCTCGTGTAAAAAAAAAGTCACTGTATACGTCGTATTTGTCACCGCTCTCTCTTTCACCTCATCGTTTCCGTATAATGTAATACGCAATAACATAATATAATATGATTGATGGAATTCGAGGTCGAGTATACCAAGGGACATTTTCAAAAGAATATCTCTCGAAATACCTACCCGAACGAATTAGGTCAATAACAATATTATATAATATTATATTAAATACTATACTGCCGACACCTTACACGCCATTATATTATATACAGCGTAGATCCTTGTGGACATTACGTTGAACGTCGATATTTAGAATTTTTTGTAATTTCCACAGGCACGTAGCCAGAAAATTTCTACTAGGGGGACCAATAATGTTTCGCCTTTTTATTATTTTCCATAATTTTTCTTTATGAAATTCTTGTAGGGGGTATGCAATACAAAGAATCTTATTAATTTAAATAATTTGCCTTTAGTTGGTAATTGGTTAAATTTTTTTTTTTCACAACAAGTTATACCTATTACTTACCTATTTAAGAATTACAAAAATAGAAAGTACCTGATAACAAAAAAAAAATAAATATAGAATTACCTACATCTTCACTTATGGGATACATTTTTCATGCTATGAAAAATAAATTTACATACATATTTAAAATAATAAGCTGCTTCAATTGTTCAACTTCTATTAACAAAAATTAATTCATATTTGAATACTTATCAAAAATAATAGGGATAAATGATCATTGATTTTTAAATTAGTATAATTTTTAAAGAAACTCAAATTTATTAAGAAAAAAAAACACATACCACGGGTTAGGTCGGGTACGCATTGACTATTTATAGACTTATAACTGCGGCTAGTATACTATTGTTTTTAAAACGGGTATCAAGACCCTATTATATTGTATTTTTTTCAGATAAAGTTATCCACGGTTCCGTGAACACAAAAATTAAATTATTACAATAATACTTGTATTACCTAATAGTAATGACAATAGATTTTTCTCAATGTGCATCATCACATTTTTGATAGTTGGTAAAAATAATTATATTTTGAATTTGGGGGGGCCGGCGCTGGGCCAGAGTATATTTAGAGTGAGCCCGGCCCACCCAGGCCCCCCCTGGAGTTCCTGAATTTCCAACTCAATAGGTACTATTGAAATCTCTTCGAAATAATTACCTACCTACCATTATACTGCAGTCCTAAGAAGAAACGCCGTAATTTCCTTTCGTACCATTATGAGAAAAATAATATTTTATGTTTAGCAGTTTTTGGTAGGTCTATTTTCATAAATATAATATTTTTCATAGTAAAGTTCATACATTTTTATGGAAATATACCCGATGAATGCAATGGAACTATAAAATTTTATTTTCAATTTTTATTTCACCAAGATATCATTGTTTTGATATTTATATTAAGCATACCAAAATGTTCTGAGAAATGTTTATAATTACATTTATAATTACAATAATATAGTTATGTAACTCGATGGATATTTTGTCAAACTTTTTTCAGCTGTTTTTTCGGATTTCGCGTGACGTGACGAGAGTTAACTGTAATGACTTGCTATTAAAAAAAGCTCACTTTTAACTGGACAATATAATTAATGATTATTTGTTAAAATGGGTAGGTACGGTATACCTATCAAATCGAACCTGCCTCCTTGTATAATTTTCAACTAAACGATATTAATACATTTTCGTATTTTCTGTAAAACTGCGTTTTGGGGGGCATCCATCGCGTCTTGGCCTTTCGTCCATCTTTTATTTGTAATACAACGATAATAACGCAGTGCCACCGCCCGTCCGTCGCCTTTACAATAATAATAATATTAACGATAACAATAATAATAATAATAATAATAATAATAATAATAATTATTAGCCTTGTCCCGCCGACGACGCGGGCGGCGAACCGCGTTATTAATAGTAGTGATGCGTGCGCGTGTACATGACATGACATGACTGCTATGCACACACTGCCCGGTCGCCGTCGCCGAGTGAGCACCGTCCTCAGTCGCGCAGTGCTACAGATTGATTCTGTGGTCTCGATAAAACCTTTTTAAAACCCGCAACAGCGTTTTCGTTTCACCGATCCAATATCATTATAATAACAATATTCGCGAGACCGCACATATGTAATATAATAATATCACACCCGTCGTTTTGAAAAAAATTCAAAAGTGCGCGCGATATAACAATAATTTATTATTATATCGATGTCGACAATCGTCGTCGGTGGCGCAGGTGACGACGTTCGCAAAACGTATAATGATATGCGTACATCGACGTGTGTATATTAAGTCCAGTGGTTCTCAAACTGTGGTCAGCGGCCCCTGTGTGAAAGTCCTGGGCGCGGATCTAGGAATTAGAGAGGGCGCGAGGCCTAGACGAAAATATTTACTTCGAGTACATAAAAGCATAGATATTAAGTGTCAATGAAACTTTAATAGGTAACAAAATTACCTTTTATTGTATTTTATAGGTAATTACGTAACCATATTTTAAGTGCATAAGGCCTAAGGAGAGGGCAAATATTTATTATGATAAGATATTTTGTAAAAAAAAAAAAGTTATTCAATAGTAAGGGGGTCTTCGATTTTTCTAAAAGCCTTTCATCGGGGGAAGTTTAAGTACCATTTGTGTACTACAGTGCGTATTATATCGATAAAATATATACTCTTAACTATCGTTCTATTATATACTATTATAGTATTATCGTATGATATATTATGTAGGTCCTTCGGAGTGATGTCCAGTTGTAGTTAAAATACAGTCTGTAGTTAGTCTTTTGGAGGCGCCTTTTTCAGCAATTGGCAGGGAGCCCGATCTTTATTATAATAATATGACTTCGTGTAGTTGACACTCTGACTGCGAGGTCCGAGAAACGCCATCGTAATAATATCAATGGCTTATTAAAGTGCACAACACATATTAACCTAGAGTTCGGGACTTATTGCACTGAAACTCTTTAGAATGCGCGCAATTAAAATAACCTAAATATGCAGCTAAAATTGTTTTTATTTATCGTGTTCGACGCCGAACATCTAACTCTGATACTCAATGACAATCGCTGCTATATAAAAACGCCGACTACGTTTTGATTTTTAATTTCATCGTGCAATATAGAATCTCTTTAGCATCTGTAAGAGTCATTAAGTTATTGTCTATAACAATGTCGTTTATTAATCGACAGAGAGACTTCTTGAGTAAAGATAATATATTTTTCTCTTTATTTATATCTTATCTAAATTAATTTACGACCGTTAAAAAAAAACATGCAAATGCGCATGAAGTCCAGAACCCTACATATATAACTCCAGTTTTTTTCCAAAATGTTATACTTTTAAATTCATTAACATACAAATGCGCGTTCTTTGTTCATGAATACATGTATGCATATTTAAACATTCATACATTTGTTAAACATTGTAATTAATACGATTACAAAAATCCATTTATGGTATATAAAAAAAACAATGGTACTCCAGACAGTGTCCCTGAATGATTTCATACTTGTGACTTACAATGTGCGTATGATATCCATCCATAATATATTAAATATAATATGAATAACGTTTTGACGTTTCGTATGCGGATTCTTATAATATAGTATAATATTATATTATTAGGTATGATCGTCGAATAGCGACGGACATCCCGAAAGGACACGATATTTCCGCATACCCCTCACTATTCACTTGCCATAATATTCCACGTATATAGCTACACATAGTATACGTAACATCTATTATACAAAATATATCGGTACAGTGTGAGGTCATTATAATAATATTCATATATCTATATTTATTAAAACGTCCATTGACAAAGTGTATTGATAACTTTTGGATATATTTTAGTGATTATAATAGTTATAATTTATAATATGTTATCATCTTTATAATTTGTAATATTATTTATAATATACATTATAATACTTTTTTTGTTTTAATAATCATAATATGATGTATAGTTGAGTATTATCGTGTAACATATTTTATCACTATATAATTAGTGATTATTTTTTCGTAATATGTTATATTACCTATAAATCATTCTATGAACTGGGTCACATAATAAACGTAAATATCTAATTATTAATATTTGTATGTAATATACAGATAAATTAAGTTAATATATTTGAAATTATCTATTTATGAACATTAGAATCGGAGATATTTCGGATGGAATGATGTGCGAAAACAGTAATTCAAATAGTAATAATGTTATACATTTATACTAAAAAAACAATTATGTATATTGTTGAACATTACATTTTTCGGTACTAAATTTAAAAGCTAGAACAATCGTTCTTTTGGATAAAGTCCAATTTGTACTCAACTTGATTTTTATCGCTTGTCTAAACTCTCGTCTACTTTATTTTATAACCCAAGGTGAATGACACTATAATGTAATATAATATTACCACGTATGAATAATATGGTAACCTAATACTACCTAAACAGTACTTACATTACTTACCTAACTTTTTACCATTGTCGACTCATCCATAAAATAAACAATTTTCAAATTACATGTTACCTTCACATTGTGGTACAGTTTAGTTTGAATAACATGGAGTATGACCCATATTTATTAGGAACACATAATTTTACCTAATTACTAAAAAATATTAATTTTAACGTTTTAATTCTGAATGACGTTAGTAAATATTAACTTTTTATTACGATCTTGTAATATAATAATTTCAATATACATTATTAACTACCTATTGCTGTTGATTTACTAAGTTATAATATTTTAACAATTTTAAACCATCAACATATTTTTTTAAATAAAAAAACTTCATTGAAAATAAATATTAGTATAATATTATTAAAACAAACGCATTTTAAATTACTAATTATAGATATCTATACCAAAATTATAAAAAGGAAAGATTTGATTGTATGCATAGAATAGACTCCAAAACTATTGGACCTATTTGAAAAATCATTTTACCATTAGACTGCTGTATTATCCCTAAGTAATATAGGGTAATTAAAAAAAGGGTAAGTTAGAGGTTCAACCAGCCACCAGGGGAGGTGCTCAAACAGTGGTTTTGAGGTATACGATGGACATTTTTGTTTATAAATGGTTACTGTTGGTTATAGGAGAAATAATAATTAGTAGACATTAGTATTTTGCTTGTGTATTGGTTGCCATTAGTTAATCGGACAGATCAAGCATGCATACAATCCAATTTTAGCACAATTCCTACTTGATATGCTGTAGGACATTGTCCGCGATCCGACTTAGTCGGATTGCCTACCGGGGTGGCTGAGTAGTACTCACTGCAGCGAGTTATATCCAAAAGGAGTTGAACAATCACAATTTTTAATAGTTGACTTTTTTAATGGACAATGAAGTGTGTAGGATCAGCCACAATATAATAAATTAGAAGAAATATGGCATATACATTTTGTACAAATATATTTATTAAAAATACAAATCTTTGGCCTAGACAACGTCGGGCAGGACAACTAGTAATAATATAAATATATTAAAATATTAAAATATTAATAGTAAACTTATAGTGATCTGTCCCAAAAATAATATAATATAATATTTAAATTTTTTAATTTCTGAAATCAAATACATTTAAGTTAGGTATTAGGTACCTGACAATTTATTACATACCTACTGAATTGATATTACTGTAATAGTTGATTATTATATACTTTCATATTACGTCACATTATAAATCGAATATTTCATAAAAATTATAATCCAATAAAACAAATACCTATCCAATTTAAATCTATTTGAAGAAGTACACGATGAGGAAGTATGAACTCGTATGGTAAAATATTTTTATTTTATAAATAATCAAATTCACCTTAATATTTACTTATAAAATGATTTAATTTTTAAAATGCTCCTATAGCTTAGTCCATATATTATTTCATAAAATATCTATTAATATTAAATACCTAGTACATACCAATCATATTCGGGGTAATTGAGTATTGTCTTTTTGTTTCTTATATTTTTTAGAATATTATATGCAATGTGTAATGTATAATTTAATTTGAATACGTACGTATATTTTATATTATATTATACCCATATGAAATAGAAATTAGAAGGCAAAGAAAAAATGGTAATTTAATATAAGTAGGTACTGCAGTTTTTTTTAATACATTAATATTTAGTTAACATACCAATGGTTCTGCTCCATTCAATGAAAATATAACTAACTTTACGTATATTTAAATTCAATACATTATGCACTTACTTTAGTATTTAGATAAACATGATAAAAATACTAGTACCTATACCTATTAAATATAAAAAACGAATCACATATTATTAAAAATATTTCTTAATAAAATTCAAAATTGTATAGACGTGTCGTTTTTTATGTAAGATAAGAATTTAAAAAAAAATATTCTGTAGATAACATTACACTTTTTTAAAAATTAAAAATATCATTTGAAAATATCTGGGGTAGTATTTCAGCACTGATACAAAAAACGTTAATTTGAAAATATAAACTATTACTAAACATAGCTAATTGTAATTAATATAAATTAGAGATTTTTTTTAGAAAATTAAAACATTGAGGTACAATATAATATTTTTTTAAAAAAAAATTTTAATATATAATATAAGAAGTTAATTTAGCATAACTGAACGCTGTAGACGATGGGTATTAATTAACCATTATTATATTTTGGTCATACAACTTAACTTAAGAATTTTTTTTTATGAAGACCTTTCATTTAATTAATATTCTTTGTTTAAATATTATTTCATATCAAATTTATGTACAACAAAATACATATAATAATATCCTGAAAACAAATGAAAAATCAATAAAAATAGTTATTTTTTTATTTTGAATAAAATGTATATAAGTGTTTAAAACACAATGTACATAATAGATGTATGAGATATTTTGTGATGTCAGTTGGACTGAAATTCTATTGAAAATTCTTCAAATTTTTGTTACTCGAATAAATTAAAGGATGTATTCATGTTATACATTTTATATTGTAAAGAACATAAATATTTTTAGTTTTGTATAATATATTAAACTTAATGAAAAATGTCAGATTTGTATGGATTATTAATGGCTCAAGTGTTTTGATACGACTTTTTCTCATAACATTATGTAATATAATTTGTCTATTAACATGTAAGTGTACTACGGTGTAATAAAAATCAAAAATCGTTTGAACTGAAAATCTATCGAATTTATTTAGAGGTTTGCTTATCCGATTTATAAAAAAAATAAAATACAGATGGCTGCATGTAACTATTTTTCCACACACATTATTTTTTATTTTACTCATCAAATGTTTATTTTTAATAATTTCTAGCTGATTTTTTTAGTTTATCGCGATACTTAAATTGTATTCCTTTAATTTACCGATCATTGCGATTTGACTTGTACCAAACGATAATAATATATACTTTATAGTGTGTACCTAGTACATAATTATGTGTGTGTAATTATAAAAAAGAAGATATCATGCTCTATTAATAAAATATTAAAATGTGTTACTGTATATTTAGACGGTACGACTAAACACCGTCATCGGGTTAATACACAGAAAAATTCATCATAAAGTCGACCAAAGTATTATTATAAGGCTAACGTCACACCTTTCAGTATTTCATATTAGCGGGCTCGCCAAACTGAACTACCTCGAAAACGCAACAGTTGTCTTGTTACGTGTCGTTAAACAATCGTCTCTGGTTATTTGAAAAATCGAAAGAAATGTAAAATAATACATAATATACCTAGATGATTGGATTGCATTTCAATAATAAATTACGACTGTATAATATATTTGTATAGTATAGCCCCTCGTTTCGGCGTAAAATTTAAATATACGCGTCTTGAACAGTACCTATTGGAGGTAACCACAATTCGCAATTATGAATTATAATTCTCGTGATATGATTTGAACGATATGATTATCCTTACGAAATGATTGCGTAGAAAGTTTAAGATAAATAATATGTTACATTACCCAAAGGCCAAAACTATTGGAAAAATAACAATGATTCTATAGTTTTAATCTGAATAAACACACTAACAGACAAGGTGTAATGTCAAAGTACAAAAACGGTAAGTAATAAATATAGTGTCATCGTCATTAACTAATAACGTAATTATTTAAAAACATTTTTTTATGTTTACCAAAGCAATAAACAAAATTACCCTTTACCTTCCTAATATTTCTTGTTTAAAAAAATTACAATAAAAGGTAGAAACATAATAATATCGTTTCGATCGTCGAGAAAATACATAACGTATTAATATAGGTTCGATTGTAGGTATCATCACACCAAATATTATATTATATTAAACACATTCGTTTATCTGCAAGACGTACAAACGACCTGGGGAAGGTTAATACACGTGTGCCAAAAATTAGAAAGTCACATCCCAGATGTTGCCACCATCCAAACCGCCTACATTCGTATTAAACTCACGCCAAAACCCATTAAAAACACCGACTGCGATTTCCTTGTGAAGGATAAAAACAGCAGGTACGCAAATAGACGAACACGCGCTAAATGGTTTGAAAAATAACGCCGAGAAAGACTTTATTTTATTACTGTTTTGTTTGTTTATCTATTACTATTATCATTATCAACGTTTTTATTTTATTATTTTAATGTGTCTGCAGCGTGTTTCCGATCCAAACGATAGTAAGATATGACACATAGTAAAATAATAGTGTTATGCGTCTGCTAATTTTTGTGGTAAATTACGAGAACACTGATCGGTAAAAAATGTACAAGTAGGTATTATAATAAAAATAATACGTGATATTATTTTTATTAGGGCTAGGATTTATATGTAATAAAAAACCAAAAATATGTACATATACATGTAATCAAAATGGCCAAATATGTAGTATAAAATAAATAGTATGTAATAAGGAAAATCTAAAAATATGTTAACGTGTTAAATTAAAATACAATTCTAAATTATTTTTGAGTAATACAATTCATTGTTTTTAATTTTTCAATCAATCCAATTTAAAAAATATAATAATATGTGGTTAAAAATAATAAACTAATAAAAAAATTCAAAAACATGGTGTTGAATTAAAATACATTTAATGTTTAATCAATTTAAAGGAAAACAATGACAAACCAAATATTGTCTTAAATTTTCAAAATTAAAAGAACGGCGATTTGGTCTTAACACTGACTTACACCTACTAAAAGAGCGTTCTACATCACAAGATGTTATTGGTGTATATTTTATGGCTGTTATTTCACTAGGTGAAAGACTGAGCTCCATCATGTCTTCATCCGCAATACCACAAAGAATATTTCCTATACATGGTCTTCAGTCCCGAATTTTTGTTTAAAACGGCGTTAATTTTTCCAAATTTTCACACATTAAAAGAATTGGGTCAGAAGGTTCGAAATTCAGTTTACCTACAATAACATTCCCAATATACCTGCCTTTTAATGTCAGTAGATTCATCAATAGAAACACAAATAAGACCATTTTGACTTAAATCACGAATTTTAAGTAATGTTTCTTCGTAAAGAGTTGAAACATAATTTTTTCTAAGAGTACTACGATCTGGTATAGATTTACCTATATTTTTTTCTAGAAATATTTTGAAATGTGGATTATCTAATTTAGCAAGAGGCATATCTGCCTTAATCATTACTCGACATAATTCTATATTAAAACTACATTTACTTGAAGATTATGTAAGAAATTTCTGCTTTGATTGTATTTGTTGTTTTACTAATCGTTCCTTGTTTGATTTATGTTTTGATGTTAAGTTATCTAAAATTTTTGAGTAGTTGAAACAAAGTGCATAACACAAAACAAAAAGTTGCAAATAAACAAAGTTGCAGTAAAGTACATTATTATCACTCGAAAAAGTTTCGTTTGGAAAATCACGGATAATATTTTAAATTTTAGTTGAAATAGATCGAGCTACTTTAGGCATGATTTATTAATTTATTAGTGTGTAGTTTACAAGTTAAATACAACTCGCAACCACGTAAACGCAAACACTAACACTGTTCAACTGTTGTAAATTTGTATATTTAATAAAATAATTGTTGGACATAAAGTATAATCTAAGATTATTAAGGTATGGTTATCGAACAGAAACAGATAAGATAAACTAAAATCAAGCTATTAATATTTAACTGATACATTCATATAAGTATTTATTTCCTATGTGCATTATACACTTACAATTATGTGATACTACGAAATATGTAAAAAAAAAAGCGCAAATTGTAGAAATTATGTACAATTATGTATTTATCATGAAATATGTAAAATAAAATATGTCATATTTTATTGCAAATTAAGTGAAACGAATTTATCATTTACTATAGTTAATTTATTATGTTTTAGTAAAAATTTGTATTTACATACAAATCCCATCCTTAATTATTATTCATTTTTAATATGATATTCTTATAGTTTATGTCGGCGTCTTATATATGCAATTTAGCAGCACGGATGTACACCGATCAAACAAGTAGTCTACCCATTGACAGTGATATTAACTTTGTATTGCTCTATTATAGATAATGTACAAAATACATGAATGTAAAAATACACATGATAAACAATTTTTAGAATATTAACTGAACAGTTGAACATTTTAAGATCTTATCATCGACAGAAAACAAAATATAATATGTAAAGTGGTGTACCCACGGGGGCGTAGACCTTTTGGGTGAATTAACCTAAAAAAATTTGGTCTGTTTGAGCGAAAAGTTATATACCGATTGAGCGAGTGTTTATTTTATAACAAATACCATTTGAGCGAATAATTATGATTAGGTTTATATGTAAATTAATTTATATATTGTAATATTGTATAGTGATGTACATTATCAATTTAATGCTATATAATATTATGTACTTAATGGATTAAGCAAAAAAGTAGAAACTATTCCTTATAGTTCTATAAATATATATTAAAATTGAAAAATATAAGTACCTACACATTGTTTTAGTATTAAAAAAAAGTCAAATTTTAGATTCTGATAGCTCCGATAAATGTATTGGTTTTACAGTGTGAAGTGGCAAAAGTACGATGCACTGCAACAATCTGCCGACCACTGTGGACCACAATGCGAACTTTTTTTTATATTAGTTTTTATTTTATGTCTGACATCACATTTTGGACCAGTAAAAATACTTTAATCTTCAACTTTCGGGGTGATTTATGGTACCTAGCAAATATTGGATCTATATTAAGTTTTTTTGGAAGTCAAAATTAAACAATACCCTAAACTTTTATAATGAATTGCGGTAGAACGGGAATGCTTTCGAAATACCAGTTATAAACCACGATGTGCTCCAAATCGGTTTTTTGAAACTAAATATTGTAACCAACTTCATTAATTGAATACCTATTATAGAACAAGTCGATCATTTCCGTAACTCTTTTTAGCAGTATTGTATGCACTTACCTACAGCAGCTACATTAAAATATTTTGTACATTTCGTGCAGTGGCGTACGCAAAAATGTTTTTTGTTTATAAATTATAACATATAGATACATAAAAATGTTTTTTTTTAAATTGTATTAATTTTTATTCATCTATACATATAGAAAAAAAATACCAATTACTAAGGGGGACTTTGAACACCCTCCGCACACCACTGGTTTGAAATTCGGTGAGCAGCGGTGTTACAATATTATATTGAGAGAACATTTGATCACTTATGATCAGTTTATATTATATTCACAATTCTCGCTCATGTGGTTGCAATAATTAAAATAAACTTTTCATATAATTTAATTTCTACTCTAAGACTATACAGAGTAATCCATTTACAATTTGTGTATATAACATTAGACACTCATTATTTAAAAATTAACATTTTTAAAAATATTTTTGTTGCATATAATTATAAGACGTTTCAAAAATGAATTTTTCTAAAAAAAATATTTTTACTGGCAGATTATTTTTTGGATCACTTCAATAATTAAAAATCAAATTTTCGACGGGTAATCTTTGAGTTCTAATGATTATTATATTAGCGGAGTAGTAGACCAACGTTTTGCGGTGTACACCAGTACCACACTACCACTCCACTCCGCTCATCAACAATTTAAATACCTAAAACTAATAAACTTGTCTCAAATTGTATTTTTATTGACCGAAATACTACAAATAATATTCTGTTGCGGAATATTCATTTGAAAATGTAGGTTGTCATTCAAAAGAAAAAAATATTTATAATTTTTTTCCCGAAAATCTAGAGTTTTGTAATGGTTTACAATAATATGAAAGAAAAATGTTGAAAAACGGTTTAGTATCTTCTGAAGTAACAAGTGTCTTACGTTAAATGAATCAACCCGTATAGAAGGTAAGATGTAGTTTGTATTATATTGTATTTATACGTTCTGAACAACACAATAAAATAGTTAATATAAGAACGTCTATACAATAATAATTGACTGCCTTTGTACATTTATGTTTACGTTGATTGTTTGAGAAACAAAACAGAAAAAAAAAAGAGAGGATATATGGCTGGATGGTGGTGTGCCATGGGGTCGGCACCAAAATGGGAAGAAAAATATTTTGTTAGAAAGTTTACGACGATAAATTTCGACTGTCGGAAAGACGCGGTGGTGGTTTCAGCTATAATGTATGAGGCTTGCACAAGATCGCTGTATATAATCCATGTTTAAAAGGGGATAACAGATATATTATGTATATAATACTATATATTCTATATATATGTAGAATATATAGTATTGTATATACGCATATATCGCAAGTATACCTGCAGCACTAGGGACTATGACGTACATAACGGTCGGTTAAATAAATAGTATCTATGCAACCTCAGAGGTTTTGAAACAAAATAATCGGAGTGCTCAACAATAATATTTTAAAAGGTAAATTGCAGATGAGTGTATATTATTAATTAACTATAGTGGGTAGGTATACAATCGAAACCAATAGCTGCATGGTGACTAGTGTAAAATAAAGACCTGCCAGCAAATGAATTTCAACTTTGTTCTAGTCAATATTTAAACATTTATTTTATTATTTATAATTTACACACGCTTCCGCTACCAGTTCAGAATAATCTTTACTATTTTTTTTTTTTCAATACAGAAAGCATACATTTTAAAATTGTATTTAATTTCTTTTGGAAAAATTAAAAATAGGTGATTTGAAAATCTAATAGCTTAGAAAAATGTTGGTGGTAAAATCGTTTGTTTGAGTCAAGTATTTTTTTTTAAACATCAATATTTTTGTTGAGGTAATTATTTTGAAGCGTGATAACTTTTTTCAAACTATTTTTTAGGGAATTCTTTTCAGACGTTACCTAACCTATATTTGAGAAAATCGTTCAATTTTTTTTTGTTTATAGCACGGTGACATATTTACATATAATTAAATTTATTCTTCAAGTTGACTAAAATAGTATAACTTAATCACCAGGTTTGAGCTCTGAGATAACATAAAAATATTTTCATAACATAAATATGGATATATTAATCAAAATATTTGAGAAAAAATAATCGCACATTGTGCTTATTTGTAATTAAAATGACATTTTATAGCAAATTAATTTGTTTGTGAATTTATTGTAATGAGTGATAAGATCCACAAGAAAAAGTGTTCCTTTTTTTGAGGAAAGTCTTTCAATTCATATAGCCACATAGGGTATAGATATTACCCGTAGCTGATCATTCAATAGTTGGTAGAATAGTTTCCGATTTCGGAAAAGGTAATAATACCTTTGAAAAAATACCTTTAAAATATATTATATTATATCATAATCGAATAATAAATAAATAAATATGTGAGAAAATGAAATGTGTACCACATTAAACTTATTATTGTTAACAATTTATTATGTTCAGGTAGTAGCATGGCGGCCGAGATTAATTAACTTCATTGGATGCTCGAGGACGCCCGAACATTTTTTTTAATGCACGCTATACATTTTTGATTCACGTTATTCATCCCTCATTAGTTATTGTGTCGTTTAGTTATACATTTAAAAGCCGAATAGGTAAGACTACAATATACATTATTATACACTATTATAAAGTAATCATAGGTTACTTAATTTTGGTATTATCTTAATAGTTGTATGATATCATCGAAGTCTCCAGAAAGTCAAACCCACCAATAAGACCTAAGTTAAACGAATAAAACGCGTAAGTACCTACTTAAATATTGTAAAATTATCGTTTGGTCGGATGTATCTTTCTCCAAAGCTGTTTTATATTCAAAATCCAATTGAAATGTACAATACATTTTACCTGACCGATAATGATAATATACGTATTGATGTTTTTTTTAAATTTTTTGCACATATTTCTTCTAACCATATCTCTTCTGTAATCGACTGATGTTGACCCCTTACCGAATCGTATAATGAAATCTAAATGGAGAAAATAAAACAATACAAATCAGTATATTACGACAATTTTTATTATGTTATTTAAAATAAATAAGAAACTAAATAAATGTAAACTAAAAAAAAGTAAAAAATAAAATTGTTTTAGCAATGGCAGTTAAATAACAGATATATAATATAATATAGGCACGTGTTTTGGATGTAGGTAGTTATGATAATTGTCACATATTGTATTTTTCCCCATAAAACATTTATTTAAAAAAAGGTATGATGGCTAAGTACACAATAGTACTTTTTTTTGTGCTATTGTAACAAATTATTATAATATGTACAATGTACATCCATAAATAGTTCACTCGTGCCGAAATAAATTAGAATAAATGTGACCACTGACCATACATAAGGTATTCAGTATTTCACATTGAATAATTATAGATATGTTCAAATATATATCAGGTAGGTATGCATATTATTATAACGTGTTTCCGATCATCAAAATCCAACACAAAAAAATGTATTAATAACTTATTATAAAAATTAAAAACTAATAATGATAAAAATATGTAGTATAATACTTGTAGCCTGTAGGTAGATCATAATTACAATATAAATCGATTAGATGGAGACATCGTTATAATCACTGAATTTGACGACAGTATATGGTAAAATAATTGTCACTCATTGTAAAATTACCATCACTGCAGGTAATAGTTAGATATTTTTAGTTGTTTTTGTAGTTGTTTACCATCGGTGACCGATGTATCATATTATAATATTATATACGTTTACCCACAATTAAATTATAAAAAAAACGTGTATCTATAGAACAGCAGACTTGTAAAAAATTTGAATAAAACCCGATCGTTGGAATGATTAAAAATAAATAAATAGTATAATGAAGGTGTTTTTGTATACTATTAAAAATATAAAATTCAAATAAAAGGTCATCGGAAAGGTTGTTTCAATGGTTTTCTACACAAACTAAGTAGGTACTTACACAAAATACTTGAAAAAATATTACATGTTTGTGAGAAGGTCATCGTCTATATTTTAGTAATTATTATAATTGTTTATACTTTATTAACTTGAACCTTTTAACCGAGAGTATAATAATTTATTCAAGATTCAAAATGTATTAACATGAATAGTAATGAGACAACATTTGAATAATATGGCTGTACAGTTTAATTGTTGAGATATTAATTATTTCTGTTTTATTATTTATTTTTATCATATTCCATTCGACGTCAACCAATTTATATTACTACACATGTATTTTAACTTTCAAGAATACAAGACAGAAACCACTGAGCGTCAACGTTTTCGGACTTAAGTCTTATCCCTGCGGATATGTTATGATCTGCACATACCCACATCAACCAAGAACCTTTATTTTCTTTTTTGGTTTCTTGCCGAACAAAATTTTTCTTACCTACCTTCGAAATTCTGAGCGGAGCAAGGTTGTACAATGATGTTTTTCTTTTTTAAATTTTTTTTTTTGTGTCTATCTGTCATCGCCTTTTGGAGCAATTGCACAACTTAAATTTTCAAAGGTTATTACTAGTAGTGAATTGAACCTAGTTAGTTTCAAAGAAGATCAAAAGTAAAAAATCTAAAAACTTATCAATATTATAATTGTGAAAAACAAAAAAATTTCTTCGGAAAACCAGTTTTAGGCCAAATCCGTTTTTTGTTTTTATTCAAAAATGAATAATTACAGTGACTTGAATTTCCCTTCAAATGTCTATATGTATATGCGTTTTGTAGTTTTAATACAATTTAAAAAATATTTTCACTAGTGTTTTGCTATTTAACATCTATATACAAATGTTAAAATTATCCACCATTTTTCAAATGTATTTCAACTTATGTGCGATAAGATTAGTTGTTTTTTGATAACTGGTTGTTACTCATAATAGTAGCTATTACATCATTAAAAAAAACAATTTGAAAACACTTGAAGCTTTTTATTATTACAAATATTATAATTATAATATAATTATTATACTAATATTGTTATTATTATTATTATTAATATATTATACTGGAACAATGAAATTTTCAAAATAGTTAGATAAATTTTAATTTGGTTATACCCAGTTGCGCATTTAGGGAGGCTGGGGAGGCCGTAGCCGCTCTGACTACGATTTAGCCCCCCTAAATATCCATTATGGATTTATATAATATAAACCCCTTACGGGTTATTTTAAATAAATAATTTTGTTGGGTGGGCTTTAGCCCCCTTCCCCAGAATTTCAACCCTATAGTTGCGCCTATGTTTATAGCATAAACATAATATTATATTATTCACACCATTTAACAGTACATTGGTATTAATTAATAAGTAATAACTTAATAATAGATAGGTAGTAATAATATAATAATAAATATTAAGTACCATAAAATACAATTTGCCCTTTGAAGAAGTGAGCGCCCGGCGTCATATTATGATAGTAGACTATAAAAGTTATGAAAAAAACTCATTTTAAGGGAGGGGTGTAACTTTTTAATTTTTTATTCATGGGCAATCCAACTTTTTTTAAACAAAACCGAACCAACCAAACATTTATTGACGTATCTTTAAAACTTTTCAACTTTTTATCGTAATTTTTGTATTTTAAATTTTTGTGCTATCAACTAACATTGTGCAATCAAACCAGAAATCTACAAATAATTTTTTTTAAATTACTTATAAAAGTAAAAAGTTGTCAACAATTATAATTTTTAAATGGAATTTGAGTATAAATCCAAGTAATGCCGTATTTACTACAGTCCTTATTTTTATTTTATTATTCAACAGAATTCTACTTTTTTTAATATTGAATAAAAATAATTTGTACATTTTTGGTTTGATTGTGTATAATTCTATAATTATACTTCTGTAAATAATTCTGTAAATGAAAAAAAATATATAATACAATTTTTAACATTCTGAAGATACATCAGCAAATGTGCGGTAGGTTTGGTTAAATTTAACAAAAGTTGAATTGTCCATAACTAAAAAAAATTAAAAAGTTAGACCCACCTAACCCAAAGCGTTTTTTTTTCATAACTCAAGCCTTAAGGTATACTATCATATTATGACGCCGGCCTGTCACTTATTCATGCGACACATTTTATATGAGATTTATGATACTTGGAAATAATTAGTAAAACTTTCTTTATTACTAATAGAAAAATAAACTTTTTGTAACCCTATAAGTTTGTAACAAAATTATCCTTAAAAATATAATCTACTGACACTTAGTCTCCACTCACCTACAATAATAATTTACCATTGAAAAAAAAACTTAATACCTAGGTACTACACAACAGAGTGAGTTCCTCATTTTTTTCCCATCACCTAAAATTCAATATAATATTGTATATAATTATTTACAAAAGCTTATGTTCTTTTTTTTATAAATTTTTCATTTTTACATTCAGTGATGTATTAAAAAGTTTATCAGATTAATGTTTTTTAGCATTCATAATAAATTAAAATCAACAATTTAACTGAACACATGTTTATGATCATTAAATTAAATTATTTTATAATTCACAATTTCAGATGAAAGTAATGAAATAAACGGTAAAGTTGTACCTATAGATAAGAATTTCTAAAAATGGAACCAATTTTAAGTGCGTACAATATGTTATGGTAATAAACGACTTTACAGTTTCCTACATTATCTATGTAATAGTAATAAATTGACTTGACGTGACACGAAGGCTAATTAATTTTGGCAGTGAATCTGCAAAAGAAATGTAATATTAAAAACCCGGAACTTTCCAAACTAAATGTTCTAAAATTATTTTTACAAATAACGTTAATATTCTTAAGTAAAAAATTATGTATAAAAAATAATTTTGTACGTTGTAAAGAAAATGTTAAAATGTAATCAGAAAAATTAGGTCAACTTCTGTTGTTTTTTTCATATTATACATCTTAATTTTTAATAAATTTGTTATTGTTTTATTTTCTTATTATATATTATATACCTATTGTGTTTACGCATCTTTAATAATATATTCAAATTTTAAATTTCAATTTTCAACTATATATTTTTAAATGTTTATAATATTCTTCTATTCTATAATAATTTAATAATATTTAAAATCCTTATGGTTGCATCGATATATTTATCTATGTACATTTAGCATTAAAACTTTAAACAGTGTAATATTATAATTATATTATATTATATATATAAATTGTGTACCTACTATATGAAGTATATAGTATATACTATACTTTATTCAATGATGAAGTATAATATGTAATAAACAATAAAGACATTAATTATCACCGCATTCTGTAAAACAGTGTGAGTGTTATAATATAATAATTCACATATACCTGCCTACATATCAGAAATTCTGGTAAATTGTTTCTTCTGCAAAGTGATTAATTTAAGTGTCTTCGACAATCTCATTATTTCGAAAAGTTTTAACTTTTTTTTACATAATTTGATGTTATTTCAAAACAACGCGTAAACTACTAAATACTATACTAATAAACTACTTATCTGAAAATTGACCTTTATAAATGGAAATACTCCGATCAATATTCTGCTTTGGGACATGAAATGAAAAAAATTTGTTGATATTCAAAATAGGAAAAAACTTAATAAATAATAATAAAAAAATTTTATTTTCAGAAATATTGTTTTGAAATTACATCATATCGTAAAACAATAAATAAAAAGTTGAGACTTTTCGAAATTATTAGTGTATACATTTAAATTGATCACCTGATATATACATATATAAATATTATGTTATATTATTAATGTCAGCCGCTTGAGCTTATAATATGTTGTATGTATAAGTACGGCTAATGTGAACGGTTGCATGTAGGTCGGAAGATTAAATCGTAGTACTTGCACACTTACAATCGTTCAGTGAGTGTGACCTTAGTCCACTATTTTTTAATACACATTTAACTAAGTTACATATAATAATATATTTTAGTGTGTAAAATGAACTAAACTAACAAAGTGTTGATTATTATTATAATTATAATACAAATAAAAAATTGATTTAATCAAAAATTAACGAGGAAATAGTTGTAGGTACCTGTCAACGGAATATTTTCAAAAACTAACTTTATTTTTTCTCTTATGTTTGAAATCTTATTTTTCCTTGTATGTTTTTAATGTTATTGTGTTGTATCTGATTAGCTATGTAATATTTTGGTTTATGTATATCAGTTTCATACTCAATAAATGAAAAAATCGTAAAGAAATATTAACGATAAAAAATGTACCTATAAAGTCAAAGCGTTTGGCGATGTGGAAAAAAAACCCAGAATATCGTTAAGTTACTATACATAGTATGGTAAACGATAATGTAAAACGTATATTGAAAATCGTTTAAAAATGAATAATGTTATTTTTATGAAAAGCGTTAAAAGTCCTTTATCATATTATTATAACACAGTGTACATTACCTAACAAATGCAGTAAGCGCACGTCTTGTACTGTGTGTCTAGGTCACTATAACAATTTATGTGTTTATTTATGTAATACAGCTATACATACAGGTCGATTGGTTCCTCAACCTAAACCCTAAATCTGCCGTACCTACGAATTCATGCTAATTGCGTGCTAAATTTTGAAACAAAAAATTATTTTAATATTTTAATGGGCGTGGCTGGCGCAACGCACGTCTAAATATGGCTGAATTTATTATAACAGAGTCATGTCGTTAAAATTAAATACAATTTGGTCGTATTCGCATATCTGCATTATGTTATAGCAGTTGTAGTTGCTGTTGAAATAATTTGTAAATAAGCTAAAACAAATTATATTTTGCCATCGTGTTATTTTCTATCTGTGATTATTATCTAGGTACATAATATGCATATATACTTATTACTTATATAGTTATTACATTATAATTTAAATTTAAAACCTATTTCAAACAATTTTTATAATTAGAATTATTTTACTAACGATGAATCCTCTCGAAAGCACTATATAATTTTCTTGAAATATAGTTATCATATAAATATATTATAATATTGCTAAATGAATAGGTAGGTACAGTGCATGTATACATATATATATGTATTATATATAATACTGTAGTAATAGGTACTTCTTGTTTCACTGCATCCACATTATTCATGGATATTAAATTTAATTAATTTCTTGGTATATCAGTGGCGGTATAGTGGTTTTAGTTGGTATACCGTATTATAACGTTACGGAGAACGTTACCAACGCAGAAAATCTGAATTTTCTATCACATATGTACGCATGATTACGGTCATAATATGTCCAATATGTTATATTTTTTAATAATACGAATCGTATTTTATTGATTTTCTTTAAATATAAATTTGTTTTATCTTTTAATCTATTAAAACGCTTATAAGATAAAATATAAGTATTATATCGGTAGACTGCAGTTGTATGTACCTACCTAGTTATTTAACAATTTAATAAAAAAATAAGATTTATTGGACGCTATACACAGCCAATTGGCAACAATATTGAAACGTAAGCTCCTTCATATAGTAACTACAAGTATTATTTTGAAATTTTAAAACGAATTCAAAACTATTTGATTAAAAATACTTAAATCTCAGTAACTAATATAATAATTGTATTAACTAAATTCAAATGGGCGTAAACACAACACATTGAATATTTATCATCACAATAGTTATATCTAATCAGACAACATTGTTTTATTTATTTGTATAGATAACACTCTTAATAATCCATATAATATCATATTATACATGATGTTAAAAAAAATTATGTTCAGAATTTTAAATAAAAAATTCAAGGGAAACTTCAAAATAACATCACAGGGCAGAAACTGACAATTAAAACATATGTACTGTCATCAGTGTCCTTGACACGATCTTCAATTTGACGAAGGTACAATTTAATTAATTGTACGTGACCACATTTGGTCCGTGGCTTATGGTTAATACCGTTATTTAATTGGATCATTTACATACAAATAAATTTTATTTAGATTCTATTCAATTTACTATAAACTCAAAACCACTATATTCATTACTAGCACATGACATATTATACTGGGCATATGTAACTTAAACAGGTTAATTCTTTTAACATTAAACACTTGTGATTAGCTAATAGATTTTTTGGAAACGTTCTTATGTACATTTCAGTTGTATAGAATTCTAACATTTTATAGAGCCCTTATTTTGTCTACCCTTATATTTGTTGATAGTTTGCTTACCTAAAACTATAAAGAAAAAAACATGGAGGTTATAATATAAAATATCAGAATTGTCTTCAATGATGCTTTTAATTTCCAAAAAGCTAAAATTTAAAAAATAAATAAATAATGAGCACGTTCACTGTTGAAATAATCATCATTACATTTTATTGTTTTCATTGATCACTAAGAATATTAGGTACTATATCATCTTCAATTATTAAAAATGTTCAATTTTGGTTATCAGAAATATATTACATAGGTAACTAGGCAAGTACAATGTACATAAACATACATATTTTATTAAAAATTTCCGCATGAAATCTATAAATGTTAAATTTGTCAAAGATAATTTTTTACAAATTTAGTTTAATCACTATGATTGCTAAAAAAACTTTTAAAAATATATGTATGGTTATTAATCATGAAAGGTACAAACTACAAATATTTCAAATAATAATGTATTGTTCAATTAGATTATCTGTGATATTCTGTGTATCTTATCTAAAATATAAAACCTGAAAAAATCTTCACTTCAAATATTACAACAGAATAATCATGCTAGCTAAATCAAATTAATATTATAAACTTTAATTTTAAAACGTTTATAATAAGTTATGATATGTATTATTCTACCGTGAGCTTGTGTGGTTACAAGTATACCTGATTATGATTAAAGAAAGGTATTAGGATATCAAATATATTATGATCTTAAACTATTACATATAATATTATATATTATAACAATATAACAAAGATACTTTACCGGGTTTAAAAAAAAAAAAAATTATTATAGTTCTGGTATATATGATTTTTTTTTAAGTTTTAATAAAACTTTTTTGTCACGGATCGATGAAAACTACATTGTCGTAAAAATTCGAAACATGACTAGTTTGTACGCAATGTTTATTTTATTGAACAGTATAATATGCGGTTAATAGCATAATAAAAGTACTTGCTAGTCGTTACATTGTATTAATAGTTATAAATATTAATGTTGGTATATATTTTTACGATAAAAATATTTGAATAAGCTAAAAATAAAAAACTATGTATTATAATTAATGATATGCAGAAACGAATTATTAATTAAATCAATGCAAAGAAATAAACTCAAATTATTGAATAATAAAAAAAATATATGCTTAATGGGTCTGTACAAAACAAATACTATTCGTAGAATCGTATTAAAATAATATCTTTTTTTATTTTATATTATGATTGATTTGTCTCCATACAATTGTTTGTTTATTTGCCATAAGTGTAAAATATCCTTCGAAATAACTAATCTTATGTTGTATACATATTAAATTATCTCAACATTATTATGATGCCCATTGATTTTAATAGTTAGTACCCTAAATACCTAGTGCATTAGTAAATTAATACTAAAATGAAACTTCCTATATAGGTATCTGGTAAATGTTTTTTTTCGAAATTGTGTACAATTCGCGTCCACTACATTTAAAGTCGGTCAGACAGAATATGACTGAAATTTTATCGTTAATCGATGCAGAAACAAACTCATTTCCCCGGACGAATGAGTTTCATGTAAAATATTACTAAATAAAATTATGATGAAATAATTTTAAAAATTGGATACAGTACTGAAAAGAGTGATGATAGTAGGTAGGTACCTATAGATGGGTAAAGCATATAGGCACATAGATGCGCATAGTTCTTGTTTTGAAATTTAGTTGAAAGTAAACAACATAATGTTTTATATTTAGACAAGACCCATGTACCCGATAATTGAATAATCTATGTGTTAAATGTACTTAATTTACATCCGATTAAACGTGTTGCTCGAAAATAATACAAGTGGAACAAGACGTATTCCTTATTATTTACCAGTTTAAATCTTATGTCTTTTTCGCCTTTAATCAACATAAAAATGTCATCTAATACTACAGAAAATAATAAACAAAACACATAGTAAACTGCAACCAACTATTTGCAGTATTTCTAACGTTGTTATAAAACGTACGACTGTCAATTATTTTCAAAAGTATATGCATAGTCACATAGATTTATTAGTTATTACTAATCGAATAAAATAGCTATTTTTTAAACAGGAGGCTATTGTTTATGAAACTGACAATGGGTAGATTTACACGGTTCATATATAGGTTATAGTCATCATTATTGCACATATTAACCAAGTGTTAACGTATATTATCATTGTCCACTTCAAACATTTTTTTTTCCTTTTATTGTTTGTACATAGTAATTAACTGCTGCAGGGTGTGATTTGTATTATTATTATTATTTTTTTTTTTCCATGAACCGAAAAGACTGACTTCACAATAATATTTTAATTTTCAAACATTTTTCAATACAGTTGACACATATTGACTTGGGAAAAAAACTATAGCTACTCGATATTTGTTCTCTACAAGTAAAATCTATAAATCATAATAATAACATGTTTTTGTTAAAAATAGTAATCATAACAACGAAAACCTTACTAAAAATCGGTCAAAAACATTTTATTGTGTATCCAGCCCAAAAACATATTTATGTTAAAATCTCAATTAAGCTTTACTCAGTCTATATTTTAATATTATCATTATTAAATGATCTCATATAGTATAATAATATATAGTACATATAATATATTTATAATTTATATATTATGATTTATAATGCAAAAAAACGATAATCAAACGGTTTATGTGCTTACTTTGTTTATATAATGCGCATAATTATTAATTGTTTACCCAATGAGAATTGCTCATACCTCTCTGAGGTATTAATATATAAAATGTACAATCATTTCGGGATAAGAACATTTATTTTAAGGAATTAAATTAACACTACACACAATAACAAAAAGGTTTGTGAATGTGCATAATATTACTATAATATAAACTATAGTAAACTATATTATTGACCAGATAAACTGCACCGTCCGAAGTATCTTAACGAATCAGTTAATTATAATTATACATTTAATATTTGTAGTACCTATAATGCACATACCTATAAGAAGTGTATTCAAATACTATATTTTGTTGCCCTTCACGCTAAAATAAAAATATTTTCACACACACAGAATATAATTTTGTATCTGCCTTAATCCAATTACTAAATATTGTAAATTTTGTCCATGTATGTTTTTTTGTTTAATAATAACAATTGTATCAGGTTTGTTATATTTCTTTGGACACATCAGTCAACGTAGTTTATTTTTCAGGCCACTCTAATTTAAATCTGTCAAACAATAAAGTTGTTTATGGGTTTCTAAAAAAAATTTTTTTTACAGCGATAAGAATAATAAGAGTTTGTTAGTTGATCCCTCAATTATTGTCATGGAAAAGGAAAAATCACAAAGCTAGAATGAGATTGATTGGAGTCCAATTCGATTCACTGGACAGTCAGAGTTATTAGTATCGAAATATTGCAGTAATCACAGCAATGATCCATAATTCTGTTATTTTTGAGATTAAATTTAGGTCTGATAGAATGACATATTTTATATATGACATTTTTATTATGTGTATATATATATTATGAATGTGTTGTATGTAGGTTTCTGATTTAATCGAAAAATGCCAATTTCTACCACAAACGCGAATACAGAGATAGTTTCAGATATCGGGACGTAATTATGTTTAATAATTAAATACTTAATATTTATGTCTTATAACGTATTAATTATAATAAAACACAATCCTGTTAAAATTTATAAAATAATGCAATATATAGACATTTCTACCAGGAATTTACAGCGAGATTTAGCCCCCTTCCATACGAAATATCTGGCTACAGAATAGTATATGTATATAATATACCTGTCTGCGTATAGGCACTATAAAGCGTGAGTAACGATAATGAGTAGCCTAGGATGGTCTTTATTTTTAACAATTTATTATTTTCAAACAATCCCTTTGTTTGGTCCCAATGTGCTTAAAAATGAATTGCACAAAGTTTTAGCAAAATAGGTTAAGTTTACCTAGTGTCCCAAAGCTATCGAAGTTCTAAAAAACTTATTGTTTTTTTTTCTTTAAAAATCGGGTTTCTATAGATTTGAGTTGATAGGTACATCACTACAAAATACAAATTATTTTTAAAAAAATGATTGTTACAACACAAAATTAATAATAAATTTAATTTTACCCAACATTATTTTAATAATAGAATTCCTTAATAAAGTAATTTTTATTATAATTCATTATTAACATTAAACATAGACAAAAATATGAACAATTTACATAAACTAATAAATTAATATTATTTTAAAATATTATTCGATGTTTCAAATATACAATTAACATTTTAAACACAAGTATTTATTATTCCACAACAGTGCTCTTACTACAATTTGAATTTCGTAATCTGCGACCACTTGTAAAATATACGATTTTTGTCTTTTGGCCCAATTTGATTAAAATCTTCAATTAGTTTTACAGTTCGTTCTGCTAAATTATTAGCATTAACAACTTTTAAATTGCTTAGTATTTATTTTCCTTGTTTGTTTTTTAAAATTATTTTCCCTTGTACAAATCTGTAGAGTGTAGCGGTAAATCGATAAAACTTGAATTTTTACTCAACCGCTAAAAAATTGTTTAAGTTTTATATAAAATAATTGTTTCAATATTTCTGATACATTGCATAGGATTTTAAGTGTAAAAGTTTTTATACTATCAGAATCGTCTCCCGTGTTCGTATGCCTATCCTCGTTTATTTTTAATGCTTTGAACATTTTTATGTCGGACATGTATTGCAATCAAAAAATGCTAACTCAATCGTTCCAGGTGTCAAATACCATATATAATACATAGATGGTTGTACCGGTATTATATAAACATCTATAACCATTAGGGCCACCCTGTTACAGTGGTGGGTACCCAGCTACTGTCACCATAAATCATAATATTATATAAACGCGCACTGCAAGTAAACGCAACAGCTACAACCAGTGCAGCAGCCATGTGCCGGACATAAATATCAAGTCATATGACGTATTATAATGACGTACTTGTAGCACAGTTTGTGAGATTTGGAAATTTGAAACTAATGCCAAATTCGCGAGAGTTTCCGAGGTTCGTTACATACGCATATATTATTACTGTGAAACTTTCGTGGGTATAGCTAGGTATATTATGAAGTAGGTGCAGTGAAAAAATCGGACGGATCTCACAACGAAATTACACAACAAAGATTACGAACACGTGTTTTATAATATATTATGTGGAAGATCTACAATCAAGCTGCGGAATGTATAAGATTATACGATAGGCATATAACAATTTCGTCGACCGATTTTAATTTTTTCCCAAAATTGGCTTTAAAGTTCGCCATAAGAATTGTGTTGGCCACTTACTGTTTGAGCCCATAATATGTTATTAATTACTATTTATTAATATTGATTTCGTGTAGTTTCGCGATGATATAAAGTTGAGGGTTCGGATGGACAATAGCGTTTTTTGAACCCAATACGTGCAGCGTGGTATATTTAATATATTATTATATAGTATCACTCGCGTGCGGTATGAATTATTTTATATAAAAATTATATTTATTAATACGTATTTTACACGATTTACCAACTCATACTCACAACTACGCGTGCGGGGCCTGAGCTACGATATGTCTAATAACGAGCGGTCACGATTGCGGCTTTATTATACTATTATTATTATTATTATTATTATTATTATTATTATGTAGGCTACGTCGACATTGACACAGATAATAATATATATATATAAAATCGGAATACCGCCGACGAGAGACACCGGCGACAAAATGCCGACGGCGTCGGTGGCTATATAATATATCCGGTCAGCTGGTAAATATCAAGCAGAACAATAATGTATATCGGGATCGGGCGGGATCTATGCCAATATCGGGACGAAGACCACAGAGCGCGGGCGCGCACGCTTGCTCGTGATTTTTTTCTTTTTTTTTTTTTTTTACGAACCCCTGGCCAAAAGATAAATATAAAATATTCCTCCGCGCCCGGCATTTTGTAAGCACGCCACCGATAAAATGTTCACAGCATGTGTCACGGGTACGCTAAATTTAGAGTCGGCGATTTTTTTTTCCACCCCGCTCCCCGATCTCTCGTGGTCCACGTCCGCTGTTTTATACGTATACATGTGTGTCTGTGTGTGTGTGTGTGTGTGTGTGTGTGTGCCTGTGACCAATACACATAATGACGTTTACCCGTTTACGTAATTTTTCGTCGAGTGAGGTCAATTTGAAGGGTCTCCGTGTTTATGATGGCGTGGCAGACGGGCGGCCGGAAGAACGCACTTCCGACGCCGTGCCGCTAGGTCATCGCAGAAATCCGCAGTGTCTATTATATAGGTAACAACGCACTAAATGATAATAATAATGAGATATTGCACACCAGGTTTCTGTCGCTTGTATAATATTACATGGGTATAGGTCGGTATACACCGACCTCTACCAACATCAAAACTGTTTTAGATCCAGCGCGGCGCAGGGGAGGGGGTGGTTGTTTTGAGTTTACAAAGATGTGGCGTTAAGGGTTTTGCCGCATTCATAGCTGCGGCTGCAGTGGTGTTTACACTTTCTTTTTCGACAACGGGGGCAGCTTAGAAATCGAATACGGATCGGAATTAACTTTACGGATGATATAAACAATTATTTGCCGGCCGGCATAGTATTCTGGAGATCGAGTGTCAATTATTCCATAATTGTACTATAAAATAATATCATATTATATATAGGTTTCTGTCGCTATCGTATATTAGATATAGTTACACAAACCGTTACCAACATCAAAACGGTTTTAGATCCTCCGGAGGGCAGGGAAAGGCTATTGAATTCAAAACGATGAGCGTTATACTTGTTTTCCCGCATTCACAGCAGCTGCAGAAATGTATTTATACTTTCTTTTTTTCTAAGAGGGCTTAGAAATTGAATAGGTACGGATAGAAATAATTTAGAGAGCACAGTCGCACAGATAACCAATTATATTTTATCATGAGTACCTATTTATAGTATTTGAGAATATTTCTTAAAACCGATGAATAGTTTTTCGAGTACCTATTGCAGTGCGGTACTTAATTTGTCCGACAAATTTACAGTTATTTGTCTTTTTTTGCATACTTTACAATTTATTATTAAATACCTTCTGTTACACGCAGACTCATTTACGGGGGTTCACTGGGGTTCGGATCCAGAACTTCTGTCTTACTAGTTATTTTCAACGGTACTTTTGGCAAAAGACGAATTAATCATTTTTAAACTACCGTATTTTGCGAGGCAATTATGCGTAGGTATAATGTATATGTGTTTGTTCTGACGAGTAAAACTTTAAAGTTGTATGAAAACAGCGAACGACGTTTTAAGTTCAAATGTTTGCACAATCGTAATCAGATTTACTTGAAGTTGACTCGTTAAACTAAACATACTTAATCTTTATGTAATATTTAAAAGTGTGGCAGGATTAATGAGATTATGATTAATTTATTTTGTAGTTTAGTTGTTGCCAAAATACCAAAGGCTCCGAACATTTAACTATTCGTATATTGAATGTTTAGCGCACATATTGCATATCGTTTAGTATAATAAAACGAAATTATTTAGTCTCTTTAATATTCAATTACATTAATTACCCAAATGGGCCAAATTTATTAAACTATAATAGTTATTCCAGAACGTGGCACGTTGTATCGACATTGAAAACAATAAAATATAGTTTGGCGTTGGTACACATTATTTTTTTGAATTAATTCACTTAAACTAATTAACTAATTATATTTTATACTTTTTAATAGATTGTAACTATATTATAGTATTATTATACACATTTATAAACGCTTATAATATAATTTTACCGACTTTGATTATTTCCTAAAATGCATCGACGCGAACTAATTAAACTTTTAATCATCAAGCGTATTATAAAGAGCATAATATTATTAATATTATTTTCATTTCCGTTTATGTAAAAATTATTGACATTTTGTGATTTTTACGAGTGAGTCTTTACGCGCGTTAAACCCCGACAGCGTCGTCCGTCGTCGGTTATACCTTAAGTTATTTTTTATAAATTACTAAACCGAAAATAAAAAGAAAAAAAACAATGTATACCCACATCATTACTCTTGCAGAACCCCAACAAGTTAGTTTTTCTCGTCGGCGTCTGAACCCACCCGCTCTGCCCAAATCCGATGATCATCGATTATAGTATATTTTATATTTCCAGCCTTTGCGGTTCACGCTGTGCTAAATACGATTACTAAATTATTATTAATATTGAACAACCCGAAAACGGTACTCGTCGAAATCGTGTGAAGGTTTGCTGCACCGTCAGTTTACAAGCCATGTAATCCTAAAACCTACAAAGTAGGTACCTGTTATATAGCACATTATGCATCTTGTACATACCATAATATACCTATAAGGTACCGATATGTGTGCATATTATTGTACGTGTTGTTTAAGTATATAATGTATTATGATATTAATATTACATGCCATGGTAGAAATATATTATGTGCTAAACTAAATCGTATAAATTATTCGAAAACACGCGGTGATATTTCCCACGTGTAATTTGCTAACGTTACGAGAGTGACAAACCTGTGCCATACAGGGCGCGATTATTGTAACCGGTCACGATATCTTAAGAAATACAACGACGTTTAAAACCGGCTCATTTGAAGTCTGAAAACGTAATGTTTTATTAATATTATTAAAAAACGTTTACTACAATATTAACGCATTATATTTTGTTCTTCAAATTTGAAAAACTCCTATGATAATATAGCATATAGTACAAATAGGTATTTTCTGAGAAATTTCCAGCTGCAGCTGCTGCAAGTTCATGACGAAATAGAACGGTTCTGTAGCGACGCGCTGACTATAATATTATATTTTTGGAGTAAGTATTTCACAGTCGACAGCGGACCGTTTGACACATTTTTACACATTTTTAACTTAAATATTCAATTGAATAAAATATAAATACAATATTATAAAAATGTATCTCCCGATCGATACTTTGTACATGTTGTGAAAAATTATAATATTTTGTCAGAATGTAATCGAAGCAGTCGTTGCTACGTTTTGATGGAATAAGAGCTATCCTTAGAGTGAAAAAAAAAACGTGTATATTATATTTTAGATTTCGTTATAATGTTTCTTAGTTACCTAGGTAGGTATTGTTTTTTCTAAATCATTATCGATTTTGTTATTGTACTATTGAATGTTTCATTGCATTGTTCGGCAGTTGACAACCACATCCAGTCAAGTTTGATTTTATTATTTTAATTCCAATCAAAGTTAAACTTAACTTTTTCACTTGACTGCAGTCTTTTAAAGAATACTTTTATTTCGTATTCGAATAAATAATTATTCTAAAGTATTCCAATATATTTTAAAAAATATATTCTGAATAGATATTCGAATACTATTACAATTTATTTTCTCCCGCAAATATTTGCCAGTTTTGGAATTGTTGGAAAGTAACTCGGGTCAATTATATTTTGTTCTTACAAAAAATCGATCGTCTATAACCTTAAATGTGACTGATTTTTTATGGAAAATTTGTTTTATCACGAATAAAAACTATATTTTTTGATGAATACAAGAATACGAAAAAAATATTCAGAATACGTATAGGTATTCGAATAATTTTTTCAAAAAGTATTTAAAATATTATTCGAATAATATAAAGTATTTTAATACATTTATTCGAATATTTTACAAGAGAATGCACTTAATTAGGAATTCAATCATGCCGTGTGCACTGGCCGAGCTGAAACACACACACACATATTATAATTATTATTTTTCATGACGCGCAATCGGAATCTCGTTCGTATAGACGAGGGACCCTACGCCGCCACCGTCGGTCGCGATCGCACTTCGCTCGAACTCGCGAATAAAAATAATATCAGTCGGCCAAATGCGCCAAGTATCGGCTATAACGGCCGCTGCGGTGGGTCAGGGTTTTCGAAACTCCGGCGGACCGCGTTACCGATGGGTGTTTTATTTTTTATTTTTTATTTTTTTTTTTTGGCAATCGTTTTCAAGGTAGCGTCCCGCCAAGCCGATGGATTCTGAACATCGTTGTATTATTATACACGATACTATCGGGGTGATTCCCATAGCTGCTGCTCCATCATATACGAGCTTGTTAATTTTTTCGGTCTCACACGCCGTACGTCACGGTCCACGCAAACGACAGACCGTGAAACGGGATTTTTTTTTTTTTTTTACTCGAGCAACTATATACACATACGCGCGATTCGTTAATTATAATATAATATATTTGTACGACCTCGAGCACACACTCTCACACACGCACACTGCCAATATAACGACGGCCGGAGACGCAGAAATATTATAATATGATATAATCTATAGCAATATAATAATGCCTTTCAGATTTCCCGAAAAACGCCTCACAACTTATCCTCATAAGTTTGACATCAGCACAAAAAAAGTAGGAAAGTTTTTGTTTTTTAGGAGCAGTTGGTCGTCATGCACAATCAATAAAGCGTGTTATTCATTAAACAATTTGTAGTAAGATACATCTGAGGCTCTGACATCTGAGTTTTACCACGAAAACTTGGACAGGAAAGATTGTACTCCGTCCAAATATCTAACCCTCGCCGATACCCTACGTGGGTGGGTATCTAGGTGACTAGGTAGTGTATGTATGAGTCACTTACAAGTCTAGATAAATAATATTTATATGGTATATTTTTAAAAAAATAACAAATTAGAATAAACTATAGGTTTATAGTTATAAATGTGTGCTGTAAATCTGCAAAGTTAAAATATTCTGTAGTAAAGATAAATACAATCTATTTTTATAATTTTTATTTTTAGTAGGTACACTTGAAACTGTACACCTAACTACCTAAATAAATATTATATAATTTTTAACTATAGATATTGTTTTACCGACATTAATTGATGTTAACTTAATGGTTTAACTTTATAACCCGAACATAGTTTGTACAAATTTATTATGTACATAACATTATGCAAATATAGATACCAAACATTATTTACAAGACATCGCAGTGTAAAAGCTCAAAAATAATAAGTATCTTAAACTTTAATACCAGTGGTAAGTCCTAATTATTATTGCGATTGCTCCATCAAGTTTTGACGACTTTAGTTCGTGATTCAACAATTATTTATTTATAATTTTATAAATTAACGAAAATCGGCTTTTACAAATATAGAAAAATAATACAACTGTACAACAAAATAGTTACAAGATAAGTATTAAAGTAAACATACAAGAAAAACGATATAACAAAGATAAAAAATAGATAAATAGCCTAGGTACAAATTTTTCATGAAGTATACGAATTTTATTGTATGCGCACATCATTCTAAGGAGGAGTGCGTGGGTGGAAAAGTTAGATCGATTTGTCAATATGTAAAAAGTGCCCTGAAATCGAATGTTGCTGGGAAGGCAGACGCTAAATCTCCAATAAATATAACATTATAATATTATATAATATCATATTAAATTATACAGGGTGATTCCCCAAGTATGCTCGCCTTCGTTTTTTTCTTTAATAGTACATTTATTCGAAATCTGATTTTTGGAATTTTTAAATATTATACTCACATTTTGAAATTCTTGAATTTTTGTACTACTTAAAGAGTGTCTGTGACGATAAAAACTTCTGTGTTTTAAATGATCACCCCTCTTTCTACCGAACATTAATGAGTGGATAATTTTTTTTTAAATGTTGATGTACCTAATTCAAAATCCGAATTTGTATTTTGTTAGTTGTTAAAATGTATGTATCAAGAATAATAGTCATTAAAAATGGTTTTACAAATATATAAAACAGACGTAATATTGGAACTAGTATCTGTTACATTTGAATCAATTTTACAATTATTAATGCTGATAAATTAATATAAATAACTACAATTTTCAAATCGATATGGACCCCATGGCCGATATCTTACAAACTCATTACCACGGATCTTTTATCCTTTCAGCATAAAGTTAAATAACTCAAAAACTACTCGTTCGAATTTTAATTTTGATACCTGCGTCAAATTTTTCAAAAAATTATCTACTGAACAATTTACAGTTGAAAAGGCTGGCTTCATTTGAAAAACAGAAGTTGAAGTATATTCAAAAATTCCAAAATTTGGATTTTAAAAAACTGCATTATTGAAAAAAAAGTTGATGAGCATGCGCTTGTTGAATCATCCCTTGGTAAATTATATGTATTTGATAATTATAATATCCGTGACAATTAAATTTGAACGACTACAGTATATATAACTACACGTACGATATATAATTTATAAAATTGTTTTAAGTGGCCTCGTGTTTTATATTAACCTGACAACAGTCAAGCAGCTATACACAATACACAACTGTTTTTGTAGTTTATATATTATTAAAAATCAAAATATATTTTATAGGAATATGACGTTATTTATCTAACCCGTTGACAACACTTTTTTGAGCTAATTTTCGATCCACAGCTACCCATATGCAATCTTTGATATTATATACAGATCGTTATAGGAATGATAATATTCAATACTTAGGTTCAAATTAATTCTTATTCCTCTGTTTTGATTAATAGACGATATCGATGTGATGTATACTTAGCAATATTATTCTACTAAACAGTACACTTTTAATTATCAGTACCTACAATTGTACGATAATATTATACGTTTATATTTGCAATCTTCATGGTATATAATATTGTGAAAGCTGCAATTAATATTACGACTTCATCGAACAGTTAAAAACGTACTATGTATAATAGTTTATATATTTCATATTTTACTATAGAATGATATTTATATTAATATTATGTTATCATAACATACGAGAAAGTATACGACATAATAATATGGACGTTAAACAAACTAGGTTTGGGTATACAAAGCCGCACGAGTGTAATATTACGTGTATAATGCTCGTAGCTTATTTAAGCATCAAAAACATTAGTTTTCAAACATATGAATATTAAAATCGGCTAATTACATATTACGACATACGTAAATATTACCTTTAGTCTTTATTAAGAAATGCGTGTTTCAGAGTTTATGTATTATGTGAGTTCAGTTTATAGAATATTCAGAAAATATGAACCACTACAGAGTATGGCTGTTTTAAATTATACAGTTTTTACATTTAGTGGATGTATTATGCATACAAACAATACGATAATTCGGTTGGTTGCGAAAGTTCGTCGAAAATTTAATTTTTGGACGTGACGCTGAAAAACAATAATATAAGTCCCTACAACGAGTATTTGAGATCAAAGGTATGATTATTTATTTTTATGAATTTGAACAAGATTTTTTTTCGTATTTTTTTTTCTAGCTAAAGAATGGATTTATTTTTTAAGGTCACGGGAATTTATTTACGTTTTTACTGAAATAGAAATTAAATTTATTTATTTTAATCATTTACTTTTTTGTTGCTACACAGAATTTCATCACCTAACCTAATTTATTGGATTCAACTAATAATATTTTTTTTTTTTTTTTTTTATTCAAATAAAATTTTTTTTATTTTTGATTCCGAGCAGTACGATAGATAGCTGCATTGACTTTACAATGATTAAAGTTCCTCATTTTTAAAAATATCATTTTCGTTTTTTGTGTGTTTACACGAACTATAGAAGAAAAAATTCTTCAATCTTTAACTTCGAGGGTGGTTTTCTTGTAACAAATTGGATCTAGCTAGTACTTTTGGTGATTTTAAAAATAAAAAGGGGGTCAAGTGAATGTCCCTCTGCTGTACAGTATGTTACAAGTAGATCACTGTATAATGGATGGTATTAAATTTGAATACAATGATATAATATCATTGTATATGAAAAACGATTCTGAGCGTGGACGGTATGTCAGTCTAGGATATTTGAAATTTTATTGATATTGTTATTTTATGGTAGCTGCTAAGTTGAATTAATATTATTCATATTATTTAATTATTAACATAAAATTATCAGTGATGATAGAAAAATATTATAATATATACTTCTACTCTTTAAAATTGATTTTAATATGTAATTTCGTCCAAATTTGAACTTAAAATGTCTGTAAAAAGTAACTGTATTTATATATATATATTTTTTTTTTTGGTTACAGTATGTACTATTTATTAGAATCTTTATTTTAAATTTTCAATCCTTAGTTATAAAAACCGACCACTTTATAATTGTTTAATTACAATGATTGATAATTTTCGAGATTTTAATGAATTTTGTCAAAATTCGAACTTTAAATGCTTATAAAAAAAATGTGTGCCTAACGACGAGTTGTAATTAAAAAATACATTAGGTACCTACTATATAAACTTGAATTTTTTTGCGAGAAATTCATATTACAATTTAGATAGGTACTAGTTAATTTTCTAAATTGTTTTGCTCCTTTTGTGCTAATCATAGATATTTGAAATGCTTGGCCTTTTTTCGGCTTAAGTATGATAATGTATTTGTTTTTGAACTGTCTTCGCTCAGAATCGTTTTTCGTATTCAATAATTTACTATGGAATTTATATTTAACAAATCTGATTGCTGTGATTTACTCAATGAGGAGGTTACTCGTTACCTGATGTACAGCAGAATGCGGTTACCTGGGTAGTATACCGTGGTATTCTTACACACCTTTTTTTAATTATAGAACACGTCATAAAGCACTTAAAGTACAAATAGTCAGAAAATCGTAGTTTTCATTTCAGTTATGTGACTACTATATTTACTGGTTAATTAATATATTATACTAAAATATTTAGGCCCCTCCCCCTAAAAATATAAAAATAAAAATAAAACATCGGTCAACAGCCAACGCCCGATTCCATAAGTAAACCACGTAAATTGTAACATTGTTTTGGAAATATTTTAGTATGACAGATAAATCGATTAAATAAATCATACATAAACAGACGATAACTATTAGTCAAATCACGTTTATATTTTTGGGCCTAAAACTAATGGAATGATTACAAAACTACTGACCAGAGCTCCGTAAAATGTATTATACAGCTAATCGTAGTTAAATTTATATTTTATCAAAAAATTATTATTTGACACATTGTGGTTGTTAAGACTGTGCAAGACCTAATCGATGGAAAAGTGACATGGTCGGTTTATAATTCGTTCACTTGAATTATTAAATAAACATTTCATATTTTATCATATCAATGTAGCGAAACTCACGTAGATTAAGTAAAAAAAATGGACCTAGTGTTATATATATATACTTTGGAGTTTAAAAAAATATTTCATCTAACAGTGTAGTGGATCTTTGAACCATGTCAAACAATGTGACTGGAATTAAGTTGCACAAATCTCATCCATGCCGTGGATTAATTAAGTGACTTCTGAGAAGTTTGGTGATTTAAATATCCTTATAGAGTCAAGTTTCTTGTAGAAACGTGACAGTGCTTTGATCGCCTAGGTACTTCTGTCGAAGTGTTAACTGTAAATTAATATCAATAATACATATATAACGTATCGATGTGCTTTCTTATAAGCATTGATGGTATTTTATATGGTACCTAGTATAAACTGTACCGATATTATTATTATATAAAATATCGTACCGTAATTACATATTTTAATAAGACGATATAATTTTAAATAAATATTTTCAAGTTAAACGTTTTATAAAAAAAAAATGAATTGAAATATTTTCAATCTTAAGTCTGCATAATTAAATACCCGAGCGTAAAATAGAACTTTGTGAAAAAACAAAAATAATTTAATCATTTCTAAATATATAAAAAATATTAAATTTTTTAATGGCAAAAAAAATATTTAATTAGAATACATCAAACAATAAATTAGGGTATTAAAGGTTTTGGGGGAAAAATGATGTATTTACAATATCGGCTATAAAATATTATGTACAAATAAAAACGTTAATTAATAATTATTATTTCCTTGTCCGTTATTTAACCATCAAATATCGATTATCATTGACTGTAGAACTAAAATTAATTTATTATGAAGACTTATACCTATTAAAGTCATAGTATAGTACGTATTGTTATTAAGACTTATACGATGAGATAAAACTTCAAATTACACTGAATTACAGTATTTACCTACCCAAAATCATTAAATAGATACAAGCATTATTTTCTCATTCATGTCGTCAGTGCATCTTCTTTGTAAGTTTATTCGTTGATTATGATAGAGAAATTAGAATAACTCTAAACTGTTGAGATTTTTAAACGTAGCTCATATCCAAAATCGATACACTAAGTTATTTTTTTTATATATAAATACACAAATGCTTTTGATTACAACAAATCAAATATACAAATTACAGTACATCAAGTACATCAACTGTAAAAAAAAACTATAAAAAAAATAAATGGTATATAATGACAATAATATATTACAATATATTATAATTCAAACGTTGACATTCGCCAGGAAAATCCTCTATCTGTTAAACCTTTTTTTTTTAAAACATTTTCGATGTCAATAAAAAGTAAAAACAATTTGGTAATTTGAAGGTAGAGAAAATTATATACTATAGCATTAATAAGATGTCTACAACAGTGTTCGAGAAAGAATAAATTCCAAACATTTTGTTTTTTTTTTCTCATGTTTACGTGAGTATTAATGTACCTATGAAAATGCCTACATTAACGAAATTATCGAAAAGTCGTTGTTAGACGTCAGTATTGTAAAAAAATATCTATTCTATTTAACAATTTCTATTTAATAACAAATTATTTTTGTTAAATAATTTATTTTGTTTTAGAATATTAAGTTCTAATAATAATAATAATAATAATAATAGATAACATGGGCGTCGTGAGGGGGGTGCAAGGGGGTGCATTTACACCCCCTTGGCTTGACAAAAAAAAAAAAATTAAAAAATTAAATTAAAAAAATTGAATGTATTAAAACTATTTTATTTTGCATAATTATCTACATTATTTCTATTATTTATTATTATACATTTATACTTATTTTACAATATTGTCTATATAATATATTATTTATATTATGTATTATAATACTTATTTTTTAAATAATAATTGTAAACGCCTAGGTTTTTTTCCAAATTCTTCAATTGAATTTATCTATTAGAATATTAGATAATAATATTATTAAAGTAAATTTAAGTATGCAACTTATAAACTAATATAAAAATATATTCAATCCAATACTATTTAATGAAATAATCAGAAACATGTTTGTTTAATCGAAATATTAGTTTTTGGTGTAAACTAATTATCATAATATTATTAGGTTAGTAATGTTGGTATTTGGAAATTATTTTGAATTTCCGTGTACAATTAAAACACTAAAACGTTTAAATTTAGAACTCACAATAATATAACATAATAATTAAGTCATAATTCATAAGTATAGGTTGTAAACTTATGTAATACTATATAATGGTAAAATGAATATTTAAGTTCTAACATATAGTATACGCAATGCATATAATATAATATATATTATGTATAATGAAAGGCGAATAATTTTGTACCTAAATCAAAATTACAAAAGTTACATATTAATATAGTTCGTTTTAAGTCAAAACAGTTAGCTAGGTAGGTACTAATTAGGAAAAAGTTTTAAATATTTAAATTCAACCAAATGGGTTGGTATATCTAAATAAGCGTAAAATACATTTTACTCGAAACACGAAATACTCGATCAACTGTTTTATCATCGTTCATTGATTATGCGAGCGTGTAATTAATTAAATAATACCAAATAGTATACCTATACTTATTTAATCAATGGGCGAGTATTCCATTATAATTTATATGATGTATCATATATAAAATTCTAAAATATAGATACTTCATAATATTATGTCTATTTTAGTTTTGACTTACAAATCACAATGATATTGTTTATTATTAAAACTGTTTTAAAACACGATTTTTTTTAAATTTATTTTATACAGAACTTTTCCATTGTACCTACGCGTGTACAAGACGTATTGAAGTCATTCGTAGTATCTAAACTTGTATACTACGGTACGTTTACTACTATGCGTACTTCACACAATGCTTAGTTGCATTTAGAAAACTTTTATATATATTATTATTATTATTATTATTATTGTTGTTGTTGTTGTATGCAGCAATAGACGTTTTACATTTCTTCTAGAAAACACATACACCGTCTTTTCAATGGGTCATTTTATATTTTGTATAAATAACGTCTAAACACTATGTGTGGGCAACGTATATTATATTATAATTTCCGACTTATGCGAGTCTTGGCATTCTATGTAATGGGTTATAAAAAAAATACCATGTGTTATGGAAGAAAAACGTGTCGTTAATAGTATTTTCTTAATTTCTTACAAGTTATAAAATATAAAATAACAAAATTCTATTACTTACTCGATAATTATTAAAATCATAAAGATATATTAGATTTTTTTGTATAGCTTACAGTTTAAACACAATGTTTAAAAAAACAAACTGCTTTGCCTATATAATATAGTAGATACATATAATAGATTACACAGACAATTAATAATGTTTGTTTTATTTTAGTGACCTAACAATTTTTCTTTTATTAAATAGGTTGTATTCATTGTTATTGTGTGTCTCTATAATTTTTACTGCTCAGTTATTCTCCCATAATAATATAATAATTATTATTATATGAATATTTTACAAAGCTTTTGTAGAAGTAAAAGTATAACTTTTTTTACATGCCATTATTTTTAATGATTATTATTTAAATTAAAATATTTTTTAACAGATACAAATAGAGTTTAGAACTTTATATAAACCAAAGATCAGTTTAATTTTTTAAAGCAATTAAGCTTGATACCGGAAGTAAATATTTACGTTTAAGTAAAACCTAATGGAAAATTAAAAAAAAAATCTCATGTGTTCAATTTACATTTTATGATAATAAATGATGACAAAATAAAAAGATGAAACGCAAACTTTTTCTTATAATATTATTTCAAAAGATCGTCACAATGTTGTTTTAATACCTGTTACAATTACATGTACCTAATTATACAACTCAGCTATGTTTTTTTGATACTTGTAAAAATAAAATATTTTAAAGCAACATAATAATAATAATATGGTATAGCTACACGTACATTATGATTATAGATTAAATAATGTATTTATTTTAAATAAAGTGTTACGAGATAAGTTGATTTAAACCTGATTTGAATCGATAAAGTTTGTTTTATGCATTAGTTGGTACAATTTGATGGGTTTCCTATTTAAAAAAGCTGTATCACTTTCAAAACACAAAAAAACGAAGGATAACATTGACCGGTGCTAATGAATAATGTTCCAATCCAATTTTAAACCTCAATTGCGGTTCTGTAGTGTAATGGTCGGATGGGGACAACCAATAAAAAACGGGACAGGCCATTGATTTGGGTAAACCTCACTATAATGTGCTACTAAAATCGTGGTATTATATTATAATAATTAAATATTCAAATAGTGCAACATCCGTAAATTATGATTGTAAAAAAGCAAATTTTCCGATGGATATTTATTTTATTGAATTATTACTTTTTATCTACTAGAAATATTATCATAACTTGTTAAAACTAATTATGCTCAAATCCATCACAACAGAAATTTCGTGCGAGTGTTGAAACATGTACACAGTATGGTTATCAACTTTTAATATTTTAACAATACGAGTGTACCCACAATATTTCTATGTGGTAGATTTACATAGTACGTCTTAAAAAATAAAACTAAGAATATTCCTCATAAGTTTGTACAATATTTTAATATTCATACCGTAATTTATACAGAATCAAAGACGCACAAGACTGTATAACCGTCGCAAAACCGAATCGGTAATTACTTTTCTATTAAAAACTGCTCGATGCCAGTTTATAATACTGAGCAGCATCCTTCTGTATATATTTTGAATGAATAAAGCCGTGAAGAATTTCAGATAAAAATGCGTATTAGTTAAACAACTTTCTGAGTGCTATATATTCCTCTTGTTGCGTACACGAGATATTTGTAATTTGTACCTATATAATTGGGAAATGTTATAAAGATTATTTGTATATGGTATGATATAATTTATAAAGATAAGATACGTCCGAACAACAGCGGTTGTCGGTGACAAGCGATCGGCCGTTGTTCAGTCGCAGTAAAACCGTACCTATGTAAGTACGCGTCGTAGTCGCTTGATGTTAACTAAAGAATAAATATAAAATATTATAAATTAAGTATTATTATTTTATTATTAACGAAAAACCGGAATCAGCGCAAACATTGGTCCTTCGTCCGGGATTTAAATCATCAAGTAGTTTCAAAGTGCGAATTAAGTATTTCAATCGTTTTTGTGTCAATCAGTTACTGGTCAAGCAAAAGATCATAAGTGTATTGATCTGCGAAAATTGTCAAAAATCGTGCGAAAATACAGTCCACAAAAATAAAGTTCATCGACAGAAGTAAAGAAGTAAAGTTCACCTAAAGAAGTAAAGTTCACCTACAGGAGTAAAGTTCACCCACGGGAATTTAAGGTAAGGCGTTTTCTATTTTATTCCTAAACTTAATCCTAGGTGGTTTTACCCGAGTATATCGTATATAATTAAAGTACAGTCAGTACAGATATAAGTATAGTCTCTCTCTCTCTTGCGCTCTCTCTCTCTCTCGCTATCCCTTAGATTGCACAGTCAAACATCGTTCGTGAATATGGGGGGAAACGAGAATATGATAACGAGAAGAGGACAATTGAAAGCGTCAATAACAAGATTTTCGAATTATCTACAATCGCAGAATGTTGATTCGATTGAGGTAAAGGCCCGGCGTGAAAAAATAGAAGAGGTATGGGCAGAATATGAACAGGTTCAGGCGGCCATAGAAACGGAAGAGGGAAGCAGTATCGATGTACAAAACAAGTATAGAGCGGAGTTTGAAGACTTGTACTTTAAAACTATTGCTACAGCAGAGAAGCACGTAATAGCAACGGGCTCGGTTATATCGCAAGACGAGAATAGAAATAAAAGTCCCGACACCGATATACCAAATGCGTGTATGAATAGAGTATTGTCGACGGTAAAGTTGTCGTCGTTGAGCGTACCGGTATTTACCGGCAATTATCAAGAATGGGCATCATTTTATGATATATTTTCGGCACTCATAGATAACAATACGTCGTTAACGGCGATAGAAAAGTTTTTTTATTTACGTGAATCATTATCAGGCGAGGCATTAAGTTCGATTAAATGTTTGGAAACAACAGCTAATAATTATACCATAGCATGGAAATCGTTAATCACACGTTATAATAATAAAAAGGTGTTGGTCCAAGCACATGTAAAAGCGATATATGATCTCGAAACGGTGGGCGGTGACTCGGCGAAAAAATTAAGACAGTTTACGGATGCACTGAATGGACATATGCGTGCGTTAGAGGCGCTGGGTCAAGAACCAACAAATTGGGGATCACTACTAATACATTTAATATCAATTAAATTAGATAAAATGACACTAAAGGAGTGGGAATCAAGAGCGCATTGTATTGAAGTTCCAAAATTATCAGAATTAATTACATTTTTAGAGTCAAGATATAAAATTTTAGAGTCAATCGAAACCGTAAGAAATATAAATATTAAAGGCAGTACAATTACGACATCAAATAACGAGAAAAAATATATCGAAAAAAAAGGAACGTCACAATTATTCGCGTCGACGTCAAATGTAGAATGCTATATTTGTAAATCGGCACATACGATTTATAAATGTCCTAAATTTTATAGTTTGACCGTACCGGAGCGAATAAAACGCGTAATAGAGTTGAAATTATGTAAGATTTGTTTACGCCAACACGAGAGTAAAAAATGCAATGCTAAATTTTGTTTCAAATGCGCAAAAGCGCATAACACGCTATTGCACCTGTCAGGAGGGAGAAATACAGTGATCGAAGATAGTGCGGCAGTTCAATCAACAGTTGCAAATGTATCAACAAGTGAAGTTATTGATGCATCAACATCGTTAAGCGCACATGCATCGGTAATACAAGACGACAAGGTATTGCTGTCGACGGCGATGGTGTCATTGCGCAGTGAATCAGGGCAATGGGTCCCAGGACGCGTACTCTTAGATTCTGGATCCCAAAGTAATTTGATGACAGAACAAATGGTACAGCTATTAAAGTTAAAAAAGAAACAGGTGAAGCATGATTTATGCGGAATAGGTGGTAGCACACAAAAGGCATCGTCATCGGTGGTTGCAACGATTGCGGCCGAAGACAGGAAATTTACATTAACAGCTACGTGTTTGGTAGTGAAGCGTATAACAAATAATTTGCCGTCTAAATTAATAAAAAATAATATTTTGATTCCGCGAGATATCAAATTGGCTGACCCATGGTTTAATACACCACGAAAAATTGACTTATTAATTGGTGCGGGTTATTTTTTTGAATTATTACGTACGGGACAATTAAAACCAGTGGCAGGTGGACCGATATTCCAAGAAACTCGTTTTGGATGGGTAGTGTCGGGTCCCGCAGATAACGTAATCGATTCAGGTAGATGGGCGGCGAGCGCGGTAAATCTATCGATAACTGAGAATAAAGAAACAGATTTAGAACAGTCGATTACAAAATTTTGGAAATTAGAAGAATACGAATCAAAATCTGTGTATACAAAAGAAGAAAAAGAATGCGAGGCACATTTTAATAAAAATATAGATCGTGATGAAAGTGGTCGATTTATAGTTCAACTTCCGTTTAAAGTAAATGCGCCAAAATTGGGCAATTCGTATAATGTTGCTGAACGCCGATTTTTATTATTAGAAAAACGACTACAAAGAGATACACAGTTAAAACAAGATTATGTAAAATTTATGTCAGAATACGAAGAATTGGGACATATGGAACGCGTCGATAAAGAAATCGAAAATAAAGACGGAGAAGGCAAATATTATATTCCACACCACGCCGTGCGTAACGACAGTAGTACGACGACGAAACTACGAGTCGTGTTTGACGCGTCAAGTAAAACCGATACGGGCGTTAGTCTCAATGATATTTTACTTAAAGGTCCATCTATTCAAGACGATTTAATATATATATTAATACGCTTTCGTACTTATAATTACGTATTTACGGCAGATATTACAAAAATGTATCGCCAATTTTTAGTTGTCGAGGATCAGCGAGATTTTCAACGTGTGTTGTGGCGACCTGAACCAACACAACCGATCCATGTATATCGATTAAATACACTGACCTACGGGACCGTGCCGGCGTCGTACTTGGCAACAGCGTGTCTCGAAAATTTGGCAAAAACGGAGTGTGATAGTTGTCCGGAGGTAGGCGAATCAATTATTAGAGATTTCTATATGGACGACTATTTAGGTGGTGCCATGTCTAAAGCCGGTGCAATAAAATTACGAGACAATCTAATTTCAATTATGAGTAAAGCCGGTTTAGAACTGCGCAAATGGTTGTCTAATGACCCGGAGTTGATAGTCGACGTGCATTCCGATAACAATAATACTAGAGCTATGGGCGAGCTAATGACAAAAATACTAGGCCTGCATTGGAAATCAGATGACGATGTGCTATTCTATACAGTACAGCAGGTAGAGGCCAATGCCCCGATAACTAAACGAAAAATACTATCAGAAATTGCCACAATATTTGACCCGTTAGGATTACTCGGACCTGTTATCATAATCGCAAAAATTATTATGCAAAGTTTATGGCAAATAAAGATTAATTGGGATGATGTATTACCCGATAACATTTGTACAGAATGGCAAAGGTACCGAGACGGGTTACCATCGTTAAATAAGTTAAGAATACCACGAAAATTAATTTCCAACGAAATAGTAGTTAGTACGGAAATACATGGTTTCGCGGATGCGTCCGAGAAGGCGTATGGCGCATGTTTATATTTAAGAACTACGGGTGTACGCGGAGAAACAGACGTAAAATTAATATGTGCAAAATCAAAGGTTGCTCCGCTAAAAATAGTGTCTTTGCCGCGGTTAGAACTGTGCGCCGCCTTACTGCTAGCTCGATTGAGTAATAAACTGATACCAAAATTAAATTTAAAAATTGATCAACGTCGATTTTGGACCGATTCTAAAGTGGTCTTGGCGTGGATAACATCTCCATCAGGTCGATGGAAGACATTTGTCGCGCATCGCGTTGGTGAAATACAAGAGTTGACCGCATGCAGCGAATGGTCACACGTCCTCACTCATGACAACCCAGCGGACTTAATATCGCGTGGATGTAATGCCGAAGACATCGATAAAAAATCAATTTGGTGGTGCGGCCCGGAATGGTTAAGTAAAGACGCCGATATGTGGCCGAAACAGACAAATGTTGATAAATCCGAAAAAGAAAAAATGCCCGAAGAAAAGAATAATGTAGTATCAAACACGTATAATTTCGTATGTACGTTATCATCGGATTTTCCATTATTAACTACTCATTCGTCATTAAAACAAATTATCCGAATAACGGCATATTGTTTACGTTGGCGAAGTAACGGACTAAAGAGTCGTAAAAGTGTCGTCGGGCAATTAGACGTAAACGAATTAGAATATGCAGATTTGGCGTTAATTAAAATGATACAAAGAAAGCATTTCGAAAAAGAAATAAATGAACTTAAATCAGGGAAGGCGCAAGTAGCTTGCAACAGTGTATTGGTACGATTACGACCTTTTTGTGACGAGAAAGGTCTATTACGCGTGGGAGGGCGTTTGGCAAATGCGATCTTGCTAAGTGAATTTCAGCGACATCCAATTGTACTTCCCCGTGACAGTACGTATACGCGGTTGTTATTTCAGAGTGAACATGTAAATTTATTACATAGTGGTCCACAGGCCCTCGTGGCGTCCATTCGGCAACGATATTGGCCCTTAGGAGCACGCAGTATAGCACGGAAGATTGTGCATAGTTGCATTACGTGTTTTAAACAAAAACCTATAATAGTACAGCCGATAATGGGTAATTTACCGCGCGATCGAATTACGTGCGGCCGGCCGTTCTCGCGATGCGGGGTCGATTTTGCCGGGCCTATAATGATAAAGTCAAGTTTACGACGAAACGCCCCGTGCGATAAAGGCTATATATCTATATTTGTGTGTTTTACCACTAAAGCTATACATATAGAGTTAGTCAGCGATCTAACAACAAAAGCGTTTTTACAAACATTAAACCGGTTTTTCGACCGTCGCGGAAGGTGCGCGGTCATATACTCAGACAACGCAACAAACTTCGTTGGCGCTCGTAGACAACTTCGAGATGTATATAATTTATTTCAATCCGATCAACACCAAAATGCAGTTTGTGCAGCACTCGCGGAGAAAGGGATTGAGTGGAAGTTAATACCGCCACGGTCTCCACATTTCGGCGGCCTGTGGGAGGCGGCGGTTAAGTCCATGAAAAATTTATTATTTAAGGTGCTAGGTGAATCTCGCTTAACATATGAGGAGATGAGTACTGTACTGACTCGGGTTGAAGCCTGTTTAAACTCTCGTCCCATTACCTCCTTGTCTTCCGACCCATCCGATCTTTCCTACTTAACGCCTGGTCATTTTTTAATTGGTGATGCTATTACTTCGGTACCCGAAAGGGATGAAACGACTACGTCAGTAATGCCCTTAGAGCGTTGGAGGAGAGTTACCCAATATTCGCAACTACTTTGGAAGCGCTGGAGTACAGAGTATCTGGGTCAACTACAGGAACGTGCAAAATGGAGTCAGTCTAAGGGGCCAAAGTTAAAGGTAGGATCTGTGGTGTTAATACGGGACGCAAATTTGCCTCCTTTGCAGTGGCGTCTCGGTCGGGTCCTCCAAATACATGCGGGAGGTGACGGAGTAAGTCGGTCAGCGTCCGTAAAAACAAACTTCGGGGAGATTACAAGGGCAGTCCGTCTACTTTGTCCATTACCATTCGACAACAATCAAGGTTAAAAAAAAAAAAAAATTATAAGTTTGTTTATTTAGTAACATTAATAATTATATTTTGTGCAATTATTATATTATCAGTTTGTTGTTAGAGATCGAATTTTATTATTACTACATTTTGTTTATTATTTTGTTTATAAATTACTTGTAATGTATATTAATTAATAATTATTTTATTACCCGTTTGTATTATTATTGTTTAATTTGTTGAAATAATATTTATATTTCAAGGTGGGCGGCTATGTTGCGTACACGAGATATTTGTAATTTGTACCTATATAATTGGGAAATGTTATAAAGATTATTTGTATATGGTATGATATAATTTATAAAGATAAGATACGTCCGAACAACAGCGGTTGTCGGTGACAAGCGATCGGCCGTTGTTCAGTCGCAGTAAAACCGTACCTATGTAAGTACGCGTCGTAGTCGCTTGATGTTAACTAAAGAATAAATATAAAATATTATAAATTAAGTATTATTATTTTATTATTAACGAAAAACCGGAATCAGCGCAAACACCTCTCGAGGGACTTATACAATGACTATGATATGTTTAAAAAAAATTCGAGGGTTATATGTACCACATATTTAGAGGTACCTATATAATATTCGATAGCAACTCAAGTTGGAATTTACATCATATAAACAACATAGTATCTAATGCAACTACGCTATTCGGTTCATACATATTATAAACTTAAAAATATATATCTTGCCTTTAAATATAATATATTTAGCCTTTTATCAGGCAGTTTTTCAATAATATGGATGTTTAGTGTTATACGAAGTATAAGTGTTATGGGTTATACGGAAACTATTCGAAACAATTACATCTTTAACAATATGAAATTATAAGAATTTGTGTAGATATTATCAATTAATCGCTAAGTCACATGTAAGTTATAAACGTGTTTTTTTTTATCTTTAGGGATGTCCGTCGGAAACGGAGCCAGTTACCAGGGGATATAATTACAATCTAGAAATTATTGCTGGTACAAGTATGAACGGTTCTACGAGTCAAAACTATAAAGATTTATAAAATGGCTGTAAATTGGGTAGAGAAAAATAGTGGTACAGTATAAAAATACAATATTATTAATAAATAAAATACAACTTAGATGGTAAACTGAAATTAGGCAAAAACTACTTGTGATGAAAAATTTATAGACAACCTTGGACCTCCTTTATTAAATTCATTGGATTTTAAAGTAAAACATAAATTATTATATTATAAAAATCAAAATTCAAAAAAATAGAGTAATAAATAATTGGTTACCAAACAATTTACCATAAACCAGTTACCACTATGATGTAGTTAGTTGACTCTTTATTAATATAATATTTACCTATACTATTATGCTTAGTTATAAAATGCATAGAACAATGAATAAATAGTATTTCATACATTTTAGTACAAATTAATTAAGAAAAAAAAAATATTAATTTGTATTATCTCAAGGAAAAGTCTGTTCCAAATAAATCTTGTCAAATATATGCACTAAATAGCCACTTGTAATTAATTAATCATACTAACTAATTACCAAGAATGAATAATCACTGTTATACTTGTTACACCCTTTATCAAATATCCAAAATCAAATGGTCTCTATGAATTTAATGTTGGTTTATTTTTAAAATAGATGGGAAAATAAACAACTATTAACTAATATACAGTAATTAAAAAAAATGTATAATATTATTCATTAATATAAATTTTGTAGGCGCACTATTGTATTAAAATTATCTAGATGAACCCATTTTTTATCTAAGATAAACATTAGATAAATCGTTAGATAACTATCTAGATACTTGAAATGATAATTAATTAAAAAAAATATCATCTAGATAATTCCCAACACTGCTTAACTCTATTTGTTTATTAGTTTTATACCTAATCTATATACAATCAATATTAAAATTCTGTAACTCTTAGCTCTTAGCTCTTCGCTGAAATGAGATAGATAATCGAAAAAGTTATATATTTGTTTTAAAATGATTAAGTATGTACATATTATTCTTTTTTTATCGATCAATAAGAAAAAAAAATTTTCCTATGTTGTTAAATACCTAACAATAAAGACTTGACATTTTCACGAAACAGTATATAATTTAGCATTTTCTAAACATGTTTTAATTTATGGTTTTATTTAGTTGTTTATATAGACATTTGAAATTTTCTATTTCTTTTAATTAAGTTTTTTTTTGGATTTATTTTTATAGAATATTTGTTCCTTAAAAACGTGGTAGAAGGTTTATCATAAACTGTTTCTTTAGCAGTTTATAAATATCAAAAATAGAATCTCAATTTAATTATAAGCGCTTGAAGTTAAAATTTTGACAATCGTATAATATTCAAACTAAATTAAACGTAAAATTACGATTTTTCCTCAAACGATGTTAGGTAGCTTTTTTGTCGTAATTCAAAAAAACATGAAATTTAGTGCCTCGTAACTACTATTCACGGTTAAGTATTTTCTGTAGGAACATGATAACGTTTTAAAAATATTTAGACTATTTTTATGCTATTTTTACCAAGAATCTATATTCTATTCACAACATTATTGTATTGGTTCCGACTCATATTGTATAGACGTCGTGGACATGTCCACCTGTGATAATAATAAAATGTTCCTCGTTAAATAAAGATAATAACTGCTCAGAACTTATATCCAAACCGTTTTAATTATTTAAGCCGATGTGGTCTTAATAAGGTATCCACACCATATGTATACTTATAACGAGCTGCATAGTATTTGAACGATGCGCAGGATCGCACCTGTTCAATTATCCGAGTAGGCGTTATAACATACTGAAGACTATATTATTATATACAAATAATAATATTATATTTATATACGATCATTTAGGTAGGATAGGTACCTATACTATTATGACTGACAGTGCTTCAATTATAGAAGAAACAAAGGAGTGGGGAGTCCCTCTTCTTTAAAAAAATATTTATACGTACCCCTTTCAATCATCTCCCAACTAATAAGACATTTAAGTATTTTGCAGGAGTACGCATATATTGTTTTAAATTTTTTTCATAATCATTTTTTTTTGGGGGGAGGGGGAGCAACTTTAAGCACTAGTTATGATGACCATTTATATTAGTTCATATATTATTTTATATTTTTTATATAATCGTAATACGTATAATAATATAATATTTTTCTAAGCGGATAGGACGAAGGAAACGAAAATTGATAAGAAAACTCGTGCGCAACGCACAACTTACATAACGGCAACAGGCCGCTGTTGAGCATGGACAGCTTGATGGTGTTGGGTATGGACGCTAAGGACACGCTGTTGGAGGACGACGACGAGTCGGCGGCGGACGACTTTTTCTTCTTCTTCGGCTTGTCGTCCACATACTTACACGTGGCCGACTTGGACCGGCCCTTGTGCCGGTACGTTTTGTTACCGCCACCGTGGTATTCGCTGTTCGGATAGCAATCGCTTCCGGTGCTGCTCGCGCCGCCGCCGCCGGCCACCGACGAGTCGCTCCTGTACGACGACAGCTTGACGACCGAAAATCGGACGGTACGCTGTTATATTAACGGTACGGACGGTAAACGGCAAGCGGCGTACGCGGCGTGCGATTAATAATATTATAATTATATGATATTAATATTTTGTCGTGTCGCAGCGATCGTCGTTGAATATTAATAATACTAATAATATAATCGTTATCGCGACGACGTCGAAAATCGCGATCGCGCGCGCACCCGCGCACGTGTCAAGGCGATAAAACGGCAAAATCGTGCGTACTTCTGCAGACGGACGGGCTGACGCACTAGCGGACTAACGGACGGACGGACTGACGGACTGACGGACCGACGGACGGACAGCGCGCGCGCGCGCAAGACACACCGACGAGGGAAGATCAGCCGCGACCACTGCAGACGTGTGCGTGACGGATTCAAACGGTTTTTATACGAAACACGCGCGCGGCGTAACGGTCGTCGTCGTCGTCGTCGTATGATGCGTCCGCGTCTTGCGTGATGGCGATTGTCGTCCGGCGTCGGCGGTCCGCGGGAAACTACTAACGGCCGCGTCGAGGTGTCGGTCATGTACTCATGTGTCGTCGACGCTGCTGCCGCCGCCGCCGCCGCCGCCACTGACGGCGCCCGCGTATGTGAGGCGCCTCCGCTCTGCTGTAGCTCTCGTCGACGATCGGTCCGGAGAGAGTTTTTTTTTTTCATCGCGAAACCGTCGTCGTCGTCGTCAAATCCAACTGCCAACAGGTACCCATGTATACCCCAGTGGTGAGGCGTGAATAAATTAGGCATAATGCGACGATATTATAAGAGAGTGCCTAATATATTTTTCATTAAACAAGACATAATATTATTATTGTGACAACGTGAGAGAAGAGAGAATCCGTTGACAGTACTTCCGCGGGTCATAAAATAAGGTTAGCTGATATAAATAGATAATATTTTAAATGTTATTTAGAACATCGCGGGGCCACTTTTTACGTTTGAGACGACGGGGAAGTTTTTTGAGCATTGTAAGAGATGTCGGTTTGGGAATCAGAGGATTTGAGTGGTTGAAGGATCTTATAAAACTTATTATATTTAGTGGTAGCACTCAAGTGTTGGTCAAAGTTAATTATTGTATGTACAGATTGTAGACTTCACTTTTTAAAATAAAAATAATATGAAATATCACTCCAGAAATAAACAACCCGCAAATGAAAAACGAATCACGATAACGAGTTTTCGGCGGTCGGTGACAAAAATGTCCTTTTTTTAAAACTTCCTGACTTACCGATCACTTTTTGTATGCCATACCTATGTCCGGGCACCAACAATTGTAGACTCTTACCGCTTCTTCGTCCTTAAGTAGCACAAAAAATATCAGGAATTTAAAAATATTATGATCTTTAGGTATACTTGAAAATTCTATAAATATAAATTTGAATAAAATTATTATTAAAAGGAAAAATGGGGGTGAGCATATTTAAAAAATCATCCTGTATACATATGTATGCCCACAATACAATATAATATTATATATATTTATACGTCATATATTCGCACACACTTGAAAAGATTTTGACCCACGCGTTTTCGCAGAGACGAAATCCGACGTTAATGATCCCCTTTTCCCCTTCGTCGTCATCCCGACATACCCCCCTCCCGGTGGTTGCAAACAAGGCTTTTGATATGTTAGTATTGTTGCAGTACATAACACAATATAGACGGCAATGATACAGGTAAAGTGAATATTATAATATAGCGTGTGGGTGAGAGTGCACTGTACACAATATTGCTAAATATATATATGCAACTAGGTTTTATATATATATGAAACTGGGTTTAATGGCCCATGCACAGGGTGATTCGCCAAGTATGCTCACCCCTATTTTTTACTTTAATAATGATAATTTATTCAAATTCTAAATTTTGGAATTTTTAAATACAACCAAGGATCATATTTTCAATTTCTCTAACTTCTGTTTTTCAAATGAAAAACTCCCTTCCTCTGTTTTTTGTAAGTGGATAATTTTTTTGAAAATTTTGATTTACCTACCCATAAAATTCGGACGAGTACCTAGTTTCTCAGTTAAAATGTTTGCATTAAATATAATAATGTAGCCCTTAAAAATGGTTTTAAAAAGAAATAAAATAGATCTAACAACGTATTTAGTATTTATTACATATAATATGCTTGGGCAATTTTTACAAATGATTTATGTCGATATAGGTATTAATGTTAATAACTAAAATTATCCACTAAATAATTTACGATACCTAGAGGAGTGTGATTCTCATTTGAAAAACAGAAAATTGAATTTCCGCAGGACATTCCTTCAGCAGTACACAAAATCTCAAGAATTTAATAATCTAATTTGGTTTTTGAGTGTATTTAAAAATTCCAAAAATCTGATTTTTGAATAACTGCAATATTGAAGAAAAAAAGGGGTTAGCTTGGTGAATCACTCTGTATGTGAGGTATAGTATGTTGAGGACAACGGTGTATTGTCGAAAATCAAATATACGCACTAGGCCCTTCACACTTATATATTAGGTATTATACGAGGTATTATATTAGGTATTATTATATTATCGTATGTTATACCTACTTACATACCGCGAGCACGGTAAGCTCACGAGTCAATGCCACGTTTATATGTATATACTTTATAATATTACATTGTAAGGTCGTATATTATACTCTTATGCATGATGATAAAAAACTTATCGTACTCGTATGTATGTTATATAAATAATATTATTATAAAGTCCTAAAATAAAACTCGTTTCTCATAAGTCATAATATATAATAACATATTCTATATTCGGCTTTGTCTCCTCAACGTTATACGAAATCCACTTAACAATAATATATAACTCACTATGGTGTAGTCTCGGAGGAAAACAAACGATGCGACTAAACAAACACGGACGAGTGTTTCCCGTCTCAAATCATACTGGAAAAAGTGCTAATGTTTTTTTTTTTGTTCTATCGAGAACATTAATTTACTCCATGAGTTGAGGTGCTGAGTTTAGATACCAAAAAATTGAACCAGTCCAAACACTTTTTTAAATTTAATTTTGTATAAACATTTAATATAAAACCAACTCTTTTCTATTTTCTATTGCATCATTACAGTTAATAAAAAATCGAATTTAATTAAAATATTTTAACGTGCTTGCAGTTTTGTATAAGCTGCATATTATTATAATCGTACAGCTCATTATGTCCAATCTAAATCTTTTTCTCACATTAAAAACCATACCACTTTAATTTTTAATTTTGTCAAAAGTTTAAGTCATTGGCACTAATATTTTCAGTAACAAAAATAAATACAAATCAGTCAACAAAATTGAAAACATTATTCGTTGTAATTACCACACTATAATTAGTTATTAGCTTTTTAATATCATGTACTTATAATAATCTATTATAATATTTTAAATATTTTATGAAGAAATTACTATCCACCTTTCAGTTATTCGGCTGCCTCTACTTATCGCTCATAACATTTAAAACGACGGTCGGCGGACGACTGTAATATAAATTTGAATATAAATTGTTTTTTTTTTTTAATAATCATAGGTAAGGTTAGAAAAACAAATATTACCTTCGAACATCTATAGATATGTCTCGAAAATACTGCGAGGAGCATATTACATATTATAGTAGGTACCTATGTCGGTAAACTCTATTATAATATACCACTATTTAGGTACACGGCACAGTCACTTTATTGCTTTAGTATGCCTATGTAGTAATAGTATATATAAACTTATTATTATTACTATGCTATTATTATATTATATTTTTTTTCATCTAACAATATTGAGGAATATTCCTTCGTCTTGAAAGGTTTTCATTGAGTGTGTTAATTAACCGTGTTATTAGTACACCATAATAAATAACATTAAATATTTTGTCAGACATTTGTTGAATTTACGTTTCAAGTGTGTTATACTGGTTGTCTGGTTTATGATCAATAAGCTACCTATATAAAGCATTTAAACGTATTATGAGGGTGCATTTCATGAAACACATTAGTAGACTTAAACTTTTTGTCTGGAAATATATTTTATAATATCGCAGCTGAAATTACGATATTAAACGAATTAATATCCATCGATGGAATTGAAACTTTTAATTTGCATTTATGTTGTATGTATGGAACGAACATTTCATTATTATAATATTTAAGTATACCTACGCCTATCTGGCTATCTACTTATACGATAAAAAATACTTCGTCGCACTCTCCGATCGATTAATTGAAAATTATGTTAATAATATTATACGCTGCAAAAAGGGACTGCTACAGCAAAGTGAGTTCGCGCAATTTTGGTCTTTGTAGGTATGTATAAAATTGAAATCGTTCCGTTTCCTTTCAAGGAACTTAAATTAGTAAATACCTATATACATATACGGCGTTTCATAGTTTCATTACAAAAGTTTTTATTCAGAATTTTACAAACACCATGATATAATTTTACTTTGATCATGGATATGGTACACCTATGATTTATTCGTTGTTGTCAGACTTCGGTGAATAATAATAATATTATATTATGTATTATTGTTGTTATTATATTATTATTATAGTTACATGTCGACCATCCAACTCGATTAATCTAAAAACAACATTATTCAATCAAAAACATTATTTTCCAATTTGCATAATAATAGCGCACCGCTATTATTTTTTTACATACCCAATACAGATAGGACATTTTACGGACATAAAAAATCGAACTAAACCCTGAAATAGGGGTACATAATTCTAATATTAAACGCGTTGTGTTAAAAAGTTTGACGTTCGAAGCTGTGTTATAAATAATTCAAGAGTCTACGAAATATGACATAATTTATTGTGTTTACAAGATTCGTCTGCAGAAATATGTGTTTAATTAGGATGTGTAAAATGTTCTTGACACCGGAAATCGCAGCTAGTTCATAAAACCACGCCTGCTGCAATATCGGAAGTACCTTTATAATATCCATTCTTTTGCCGCAACAATTAATCATGTTACGGAAATATTAAAGTTATATTGTCCAAAACAATGATAGTAGGTACCATCTATATTTCTTCATTTTGTACCGTTTTAATACAATAGTAGGTAGAGGTAGGTAATAATAGCAATAATAATAATAACGAATTTAAACATTTTCCGTGGCCGTATATACGTTTTATTATTTTGTTGCCTACTCTTATTTTTTCCACGTTTTTATATAATAAATATATTATTATATATATGTTTTGCTTTTTTTTAATTCAGATTAAAATTTCAAGTACCTATTCAACTTATTATATACCTAATGGTTATTTTTTTTTCATATGATCATAAAATGTGTTTATGATTTTACCGAATAAATTTGAATTCGTTATTACTGTAGAATATTTTATTATCATTTGTTGTTCAGGCGTTTTGTACCTACCTATTTCACTTACGTTCTGTGAATTACTCGATAACTCAATGGATGATATACAATATATACCCACCTAAAGGAATACGCATCATAGAATAGTTCAAATTTATATTAGGTACAAAAAAACTAAATTTTCTAAAAGATTTTACATTGGTACAACGTATAAAATGCGTGTAGGTATGTTGATATACTATAATATAATATATAACTTCTGCAGAATGTATATTGAATTATAAGGAACAATGAAAAAATACGTAAATCGATCCATGGAATATGATCTAAATAAAAATACCACCATATTTTCTATATTGTACAATTAATAGTTTATGATATATGCTAAATAAATATTATAAATTACAATGCAATGACTCTCATTAAAATACTTAAGTGCGTATAGTATATACATATCTAATTACAGGAAGAGCAATAAAACTACGAATCGTTTATTATTATTTGTGTAATTATATTTTACTCGCGTTTTGCTTTGACACTGCCTGCATAAAAATATTTAAAATTGTGTTTATAAATCTTTTTTAGGCCACAATAAACTATGGACAAAACGACAAACGCAATGAATAAAAATGCACTAGTTACATCAACCAAAAAATATTGATACCACGTCAGATTCATAGCGTGAGACTTTAAATGTGGCGCTCCTTTATGACGTAAAACGTACTCAGTCCAGTAAACCACAGATTCTGCAGGTGACATGGATCGATCTTTGAACCGTTCGGAAGCGATTTTAGCGTTTTTCTGATATCTAAAAATACATACAACAGTGTGTAAAATTTGAACGTTTTATCGAACAAAGTAACAGTGGTCACCTATCGTCGTTGACTAACGCCAAAACGGAGTTTAAAACCGTATCTTTGGTAACAGAAAACAGGTCCATGGAGATCGCCATTCCGGCGCCGACCAAATTGTCAATATTTCTTGGTTGGTCGTAGAAAAAAGAAAATCCTAGGACAGGGACACCTGCGTCCACAGCTTCGTACACTCCGGATATGCCTCCGTGACTGATAAACAGTTTTAAATTGGGATGCACTAAACAATGAATTCCGATGGTTAAACAGCGTCTTACATTTTATAATATTGTGGTAGTTGTCTGGTTTAAATCTATGTACGGTATAATATGGTTAGAGGTCATCTCGTTACGCACTAAGTATATCCCGTTGCGGAAACCATTTCCGCGTCATCACATTCTTCGGTTTGTTCTCCATTTCGCCTTCGTATTTCCACAACACCTTTTGCGGAACCTGAGCTAGTGCCTCTCGTAACGAGCTCAGTACGTTTTCCGGTAACGACGCCATCAATACCACAGAACCGAATGTGAAGTAGATCACACCGTGAGGTGCGTCGTCCATGAATTCCAAAATATCCTATTAACCGGTAAGTAAACTGGTTAGGTTAAAAAAAAGTATATTTAAAATGTTTAAAGACCTGCATAGTTCTACAAACACGATAAAATCAAAAGAACTTTGAGGTGCGTATAACAGATCATTTATGTTCACTATAGTTTAAGTCTACCATCGTAAATTATAATATTAAAGTTAATCGACATATTATTAAATATTAATTACTATAACGCTTGTAGGAAGGTAACAACATTTTGTGGGTTTATTTAAGTGTTTTTTCGATATTTTAATTTTCTAGCGAGCTATGAACATTTTAAATTGTAATATTTAACTCATATATGAGATACCAATATGACTCATAAATCTATAAACTTTGAAAGTATAAGTTTGTAACAATACTTATAAGTACTTGAAAATTGGGGACAACAAATTTCTCACTTAAGGCAACATCCAGTTATGCGTAAGTATTTGTTTTAAAGATAAACACTAACATTTTTGAAAGGCATACCGCTTTTAAAATCTAGATTTTAAATCATCAAAAAATATTTATTTTTTTGCAAACAAGTTTTACTTCTTAATCCCCATTTGTATCGAAGTGAAATTTAAAAAATGTACACAGTTAACTAAACAATTAGAAATGCAAAAAAATTACAATATACATTTAGTATAAAATATAATTTTCAAATTTTTCGAAAAACACCGAAAATTCTTTTGCAATTAACAGTCTAATTATGACGTCGGACTAGGCGTCAACCTTGGAGGTAGGTCGAGATCGGAATTCGTGCCCAGTGAATTTTCTATATGGAGGTAATATTTATTTTTTTAGTTCAATTTATTTGTCACTTTTATACTTATACGTGTAAATATGTACATAGTGTACCTTCCTATTATGTAAATATTTTATTCTATTAAAAGTTATCTCTTTGTGTGCTGAAAAATAAAATTTGAACAAATATAATTCTTTTAAAATATTCAATCTTATCCTACAAATAATATGAAAGCACGTGTTTTAAATTAAGAATATTTACTTAAAATTCAACACAATAAATCTACATTTCTAAGCTCATATTTATATTTTCACATCTTCTGAGGGTAGCCTGTGTTTTTTAATATGAATTTTTATCGACATTCAATTATCCAAAAATAATAATATTTTACATTTTAAACCTAGTGCAGAGTATTTAATTTAAAATGCTGATAAAGAATTATCACACTTCGTAGATATGGGCGTAGTAATTATATCATTATATTATAATACATCGTCTTCGTCTATTGCTAAATTATAAAACTATAAACGAACTCCAGAGACAACGTCAGATTAATGATTCCTTTTTTTCGTGCGCAGGGGCGAACGCAAGGAAATATATCCCGAAATATCAGGAAAAAAAATACGCCATAGTATGATATTTATGAATAATTTAAACTTGTTCAACCCTCCCCCCCCCCCCGGAATGTTTTCCTGCGTTCGCCCCTGTTCGTGTAGTATACTAGTATAGCAATGGAGGGGGTAACTCCTTGAGCATTAAATCCCCCTATAACTTAACTTCCCCCTAATTAGCACATTAATTCTCACTATTGGCAATAATTATTATTACATTCGGTAACTGTTTGGGCGTGGTCAGGTGTATTCCACCGATTTGGACGATTTCATGCGACAGCGGCCGAGCCGGTTCTGTGATGAAGTGCGTGTTGCTGAAAATCAGTGACGGTCTGACCAGTTCCACGGCGTCGTACGGTCGTGGGTTGGCCAGCCGGAGCTGCCATTCGGCGTACCACGTCACCGCCGAACAGTACACCGTCAGCGCCGCGTTGGCAAGACGCTCGGCGAACGTTTTGGGCACGCCTCGGCGGGACAGCACGTGACCCGCGGCCGCCGGGTTCGGTACGTGGCCGGTCAACGAACGTTCCAGGTACGTGATGATCGGCGGCGGGACCACGTACAGCACGGGCACACGGAGCGCGGTGGCCACGTACGCCACGCACTCTGACACCAACGGTTCGGTGAAGACCAGGTCGAATCGCCGCGCCGCCACCCCGTCCAAGATGTCCGCCATGCGTGGTTGTTCGTAGATCGTGTCGCATCCCGACCGTGTGGCCCGCATCATGTTCTTCATCAACTTTCGCGTAGTGCCGAACGTCTCGAACAGGAACGTGGCGTTTAGGCCCACGCGCGCCTTCATTTGCTCGGACACGTCCACCTCGGTGTAGCCGTCCCTGTCGCCTTCAACGAACGGCGTGAACACGGTGACCATGTGACCGCGGTCGGTCAGCGCTCGCAGTACGGCCCGCATCACGTTCCAGTGACTCCGACCCGGGCTCGGCTGCACGGCCAGGATGTTCGCGGCGCCGGCCGGCGTCCACTGCTGCAGGATCAGTGCGGAACACGCGTAAAACGCGATCAACTGCAACACCGTGAAATTCGACATTTTTCTTCCCTGTTATCAGCTGCAAACTGTAACCTGTGACACAATTCCAATATTATTATTATTATTATTATTATATATTTATTTATTATAAATTATTCGTTTGCATTAGTGGTTCTCAACGTTTTTGCATCCTTAATTCGGCTGCAACTTGTTTGCGCACATTTTATAATTTTTACCTGAAAAATCGGAACTCATTTGCGCACACGGTTATCCTAAATGTACAACTGGTTTGCGCACACGAAAATAAGGCTATATGGCATAAGCGCCAAAGGTGCAAAAATGCAAGGCTGGGCATTAACGACTATAGGTCTATATCACTATATTAAAATTAAAATTAACACATTTTACACAAACATTATATTATATGCATTTTTAACATAATTTATTAATTTAATAATTTACTTATTAAGAGGGTATAAAAAGGTCAGTCCAAAAGGTAACTGTGCGCAAACCATGTGCATGTTTACGGCTCAACTGTTCCCAAACGAGTGGTAGTTTTGTGCCCAAAAAAGTTGTCTTTTTAGTATTTGTGCGCAAACCAGTACCGCCCCTTAATTCTACCTACACAAATTTTAAAAATGGTCAGTACCACTTGCTTGTAAAAAATGCATACCAAACATTTGGTTAAGGGACTTAAAGGAACTGATAAAAATTACCGTCTTTTTTAACTAATGTATTTTGGTATGCTTGAGGGATTTAGGAATTTTGCAGTAGTTGGTGTGATTAAAATGCATTTGTTGTTTGGCCTGTATAGGCTTCATCATATGCATAACTGTATAATTAGGTGCATTTTAATGTACTTTATGTAGCCTGTTACGAAAAACGAAACACTTAACAACATTTTGTTAATTTTTTCTTACTAAAATACATTTGGATGATAAGGAAACGTCTCTTTGAACCAAAATCTATGGTCAGGTGTGTACAGTAGGTAGCATAAGTTCAATGCGTTTAATTTGGTTAGTATATTGGTGTTTGGTAATATACCTAGGCGTCGAAATACCACATTACCACAATAATTTTTTGAATTAAAATTACAAAAATGTAAATTACTGAAACAGTTATTATGAATTGTTTATCATTTTATGGTATGGAACAGACTTTAAATGCATAATACTATAAGCTATTAATAACGGTGAGCACTAATAAGCACGGTGATAATTATAATTTTACCGAATTTCTAGTAAAAAAAAACATAGTTAGACCGAATTTGTATTCATGTCTAAAGACGTTACACTTTTACAGTACCTATATCCAATACTGGGCATTAACGAGTTAATAAGTTAAAAGTTAAGTTAATTTTAACTTATTAACTTAAGTTACTAGTTCGCTGCAGTTTTAATTAACTTAACTTTAACTTAACTCATTAGGTTATTACGTTAACTTAAAATAAACTTGTATTATTTTAAAAATTCCCAATTAAGTTGATTTTGAATTTTTGTGTTATTCATAAAATATTTTAGTATATTAATAGTCTTTCGATTTAATCAATTTAATTAGTAGAATATTATAAAATATTATTAGAAAAAAAGATTTCTTTTCGTATTTATTTAATTATTTTTATTGATATGGACTAATATAGTAATATGTTATATGAATTAATTACTAATGAAAAAATAAAATAATAAATAATAATTGTATAATACAATGTGACATTTAGACCATTGTCGCCCCTATGACCGTATTATAAGATTTATCAATATCTATACGAGCCCACGAAGTCACGTTTAATAATAACAGGCTTATTATCATTATTATTAGCCATTACGTCTCATTAGTTATTTATTAAAATTTTATATTTTATAATTTGTACGATTGTCAATTATCATGAATTGTGACTATTTCTATTTATTTATTTATTATATTTAACATTTATGTTATAATTGTATTACAAAAATACCTACCTACCTACCTACCTAAGTTAACAAAATTTATTAACTTAACTTTGAATTTAATTGAACAAAAAATATTTAAATTAACTTAACTGAGTTAAAAAAAATCATTAACTTGCCCAGCCTTGCCTATATCTACTCTTAGCATATTTAAATGAATTTAACTCTTCGTAGTTTGTGTTAACGGTGCGTTATGACTTATGATAATTTAAAATATAATAAATCTCACTACAGATTAATAGATTACCCATATAGGTATATAATACTTACCTGTTAGAACTTTTAAAGATTCACTTGTTCATCTAAAATGATCTAACTAAACTAAAACTGTAACCGTAATACATTCGTATATCACTATAATATTATATAATATTAACCAGTTTTTATGAAAATAAAAAATTATATAACCTATGAATAATCGATGATTTAAGATTATAAACACTTAATTTTTTTAACTATAATTTAAATTTGATAAGTTACAATTAATAAACATTCTTTGAATTTATCAATTCTAAACGATTTTAATTGTGTAATATGTAAAACTAAATAATTTTTAATTATTTGAAAAAACTTGTTATTGGAATTAATCATATTCAGTCGTCATGATAAAAAAGGGGGTCAAGTGGATGTCGCTCCGCTGTACATTAGGTTACAAGTAGATCACTGTATAATGGATGGTATTAAATTTGAATTCAATGATATAATAATATCATTGTATACGAAAAACGATTCTGAGCGGAGACGGTATGTCAGTCTAGGATATTTGAAATTTTATTAATATTGTTATTTTACGGTAGCTGCTAAGTTGAATTAATATTATTCATATTATTTAATTATTAACCTAAAATTATTAGTGATGCTAGAAAAATATTATAATATATACTTCTACTCGTTAAAATTGATTTTAATATGTAATTTCGTCCAAATTTAAACTTAAAATGTCTGTAAAAAATAACTGTGTTTATATATTTTTTAGATTTTTTGATTACAGTATGTATTATTTATTAGAATCTTTATTTTAAATTTTTAATCCTTAGTTATAAAAACTGACCATTTTATAATTGTTTAATTACAATGATTGATAATTTTCGAGATTTTGATGAATTTTGTCAAAATTCGAACTTTAAATGCTTATAAAAAAAATGTGTGCCTATGTATTTTTAATATTTTTCAATTGCTATTGTAACAATATATCAGGAGTCTTGTATTAAATTTTCATTATTTTTGGCCCAAAAAATAAAAATTTATTGGTATTTATATAAAAAGAAACTAAAAAACTGAAAATTTAAATGATCCGTAAAAAGCTCAAGTACAGTTAAAACATATTCAAAATTAGATGGTGTATAGAAAATGCTTATATAAACATTCAGTGAGATTTTCATGGATCTACAGTTATTAGTTTTTGAATTACAACAAAATAAGAAGATCGCTAATACATGAGAAATCTAATGAAAATCTAATCTTGTAAAAATTTGAACTTAAAATGCTCATAAAAATTTATTTTGACTTGCTTATAAACATTTTTTTATTGATAAAATTAGGCAAACTTATGAGGAATTTTGTATTACATTTTCAAACCTTAGATATAAAAAGAAAAATTTTTATGAATTTCTAACTCAAAATAAATTGCACATTTTCGTCATTTTTACGTATTTTGTCAAAATTTGAACTTTGATTACCTATAAAAAAAAATTGAAACTAAGAATTTTTAATATTTTTCATCTGCCTTTGAAACTTTATATTAGAAGCCTACTATTAAATTTTCAAGATTTTTTACCCAACAAATAAAATTTTATTGACATTTATAGGAAAAAAAACTAAAAAATTGGAAACTGAAAATGTCCGTTAACAGCTCAAAATAAGTCAGAATATTTTATAAACATTCGGTAAAAATGTCATGTATCTACGGTCATTTCTTATAGAATTATACCAAAAACCAAAATCGATTTTGTCGAAAATTGGTTATCCGTAAAAATTCCCGTTTTTCCTTAATTTTTCATTTGTTTTTAACGGCGCTTTTGAAAACTACTGGGAAATTTTAACTTTTGACCCCCCAAAGTACCAACTAGATTCACTTTCCTATGGCAGTAAAGATACTGTTGAAGAAAATCAAAGCATTTTTACTGTCCTAAAAGGTGATGACAGACACAAAAAAAAAAAAAAAATCACACATCATTGTAAAATCAATACATTCACACACGTGAAGCACACGTTTCATATGCTATATCTATCAACAAATTTTCGGTGTCGTATGCTTATATCTACCACGGTAATCCGTATTGACGGTATCGATGTTATATTTCTATATATAATATATATTTATAATTCCTTTAGAAATTTCAAAGTTTTGTATTTTAGTATTTTAGAATTTAGTATGCGTTCGTTGATCACAGAGATACAACGTATAAGATTACATAACAAGATATAAAAAAAACAAAAAAAATATAAACAAATGTTAACAGGCTAATTTAAATAGGACAACTGTAAACCAACAGGCATTGAGCAGGTTAGGAACTTAAGTTTGTAAATTCTTATATATGATTTTTTTGGTAGATAGCATACGACACGTGATGTGCCAAAAAAATGATTAATTATATCTAAATATATTTTTTTATTGACCCATATCATAGTAGATAATACCATTTTTTTATAATGTGCCTATATATGCAGTAAAGGCACTTTATTATACATATTACCTATACCAAGTACCATGTGTGGGTAACCACACTATGCGTATATTACCTATACCGTGTGTGGGTAACCACACGGTGCACATTCTAATTATGTATAAATAATAAAATTATAATAATATATGCTACCGAAGATTCCTGTTTTTAATAACTAATATCTAAGCGACTAAGCCTTAAAATTGTTATTTAAAATAGCTGCGTTTTATCATTAGTTATATTTGTCTAAAATTGTACTCCGCATGCACCAAGTAATTCATCAGTCGCCATTCGCCGCTCGTCCGACGTCCATTCAAGACGGAAGAATTATATCGACATGGGTCGACAGATTATAATAATATAATAATGTATGCAGTCAATACAGGACACACAAACAAACACACACACATCATTGATGATTGTAATTCAAGTAATGCGTATAACGAGCTTACGGCAATGTAGTAAATCCAGGATATATTATATAATACGTCATATAAAGCCATCAAGGTATACTCAACATTTTTAGTAGAAATAAAATATTTATTTTTTTTAACATTTTCTACATGATCCGGTCAATTTATAAAATAACCAATTGAACGCGGGCACCATTAACTTTAAAAACATATAAATTTAAAGAAAATAACGTAGACAGCAGGTATTCGTGTAAATAAATTATGCTATTGTATTGAATTGTGCACAAATTTAAAAACTAAAATTCGAGATTAAATATCATATTGTAATTAATACATGCTTCCAAGTAATACATTATAGCCATGGAGTAAGTATACAGAGGTAGGTAACAGAAAGACCTGACAAATAAAAATAAAAATTGATACTATAGTTAAAATGCATTAAATATTACAAAATATAGCTGCGCAATACAAATTGTACAGCAACATGTTAAAACAATTTCTTCCTCCTCATACTCATTAATTTTAATGTGACAGTTATTATGCTAAATATCCAAATTATATGTATGTAATTTGTTCAGAAGTAAGTATATAAGAATATTAGGAATAAATTATGATTATTCCGAATAATCATATTTTTGGTGGAATTTTTGGTAACCACCGAGTTCTGAAAATAAAATAAGATTATCATTATTGACAAAATATGAGTTTTCTAGGTATATTATGTATATGGTATATCGCAATGACACAGTTCTCACACGAGCGTAGTTCTCAGTAATCACCTCAATCATTCAACTATAATACTATGTATCGCACTACTGCAAGAATAGTGACACAACTCAAAATTCTTGATTTTCGGGTTTTCATTGATTCTAATAGACTGTGCTCTGCTCTTTATTTTAGTTTATGTGATTAAAATATGTTATTTCACTCGAACTGACTTAAAAACTGTAATATGTCATTATTCTTGCTGAACGTTTTCATTAATTCCGTGCAAGAATAGTGTCACAACTCAAAATTATTATTTTTTTTTTTTTTAGTTGTGACACTATTCCTGATTCACTGGACACAATATTATGCAGCAAAACGACACATTATTGTATTACAGTTTTACAATAATTTGTATTCAGCACTAGTGTGGAAGCTTGTTAATAGTGGTTAGTGAGTAGTGACTTAAAGTAGTGAGACATAATATTATTATGACGCAGTATGAGACGTATATTATGTAATCCTTATCTTCAATTGCGAGAATTTAATTTTAAAATCCTATAAATAGAATTAGGTTTACTATTATTATTACAATAATATTATGAGTCACACTATCATAGATTTTGTATTATCAACATCTTGATAATCACAACTTAATCTATAACTTATTACTGTGGTCTATGATCTAAGCTTTGAATACAATTTATAACCACTAATAATTGTGATATAAAACTATATTTTTTAATAACTACCTAACATAAATGCATGGTTTAGTATTAAAAATCACCTTATTCTAATTAATATAGTTTACAATTTTAATTTACATGTTTATTTACTACTTGAAAGAAAGACACATATAGAAAAAAAATGATGATTTCAGTCACGAATAGTGACACAAGTCAAAATGTTTTCAAACTTTTTTTAATAACATCAATAATAATAAATTTAAATTATCATTTATCAAGTATTAGGAACAATGTTATTCAACATATTTGATATTTCTATCAAAACAGAATAACAAACTAATACAAATTTGAATTGTTGTGTCTGTTTAAAACCTTAAATAGCTGATTATCAACAATTGTGTTTTTTGAGTTGTGTCACTATTCTTGCAGTAGTGCGATACATAAACTTGTATTGAATGTATTGCATACCCGAATAATAAACACAGAAAACAGTCAACAGCTAGTAATAAAAATATTTTATAATAATAATAGGTGTACCTATAATTTGATTTAATTTTCAAAGAAACTAATTCGGGGTTTGAACCCGCTCCCCCTCCCTGTATACGTGCATGTATATAATATCAAAACGTCATGGAATTTATCCGTGTTGCAATAAATAATGATAAAATAAAATAATCTATTTTAAATTTATTATTGAATATTATCATAAAATCAATTTAAAAATATTTTTTTCTTCAGTTTGCTTAAATAATATGTATACCTCTTAATATAAAGTCATATTTTACACATTGCGAGCCTACATTGAGCAATTATAATATTATACATTCTCCAGGCATTTTATAAAATGCTGGATTTTTACTTTGACAGTAAAATTATATATTTTTAAATTTTTATGAGAAAAATAATTATGAAAGCGAGTTCATTTTTATAAAATATGGTGCATACAAAAAACATATTTAGGTACTAATAGTAATTCAATATATCAAACTATAATTACTAATATTACGACTATGGTTTTATTAGTTTTAGGGCTCAACATAGACCTTATTAGGTCTATGGGGCCCAAGAAATTCCTCTCATCAGGGCCTCAAAATACTAGTTGCGCCACTGAATATCGTGTTATTAGTTATTTATAAAATATAATGAAAGTTAGTACAGTTTTTTTCTTCCATCTTACAATCTAATATGATTTAAAAATTAATTTTCAATGATGTGGCACGACCTATTGGCGAAATTGTGTACTACACCATTTCAGTATTATCAGTGAGTATATTACAATATAATATAATATACTCGATGGCATTATACAATTAATATAAATTAAATATTAACGTAATCATATCACATTTAATGTTAGAAATATGTTTATCGAATGCCTACACAAGATTATAATATATAATGCACTTACACGAGGACGTCACACCCGCACGTCACAACACTGTAGCCTCAGACTTATACACGTATTAGTATAATACGTATAATACGTTTATAGTATACTAGCTGTTGCCAACAGTCTGTTGGTAGTAAATTTGAGTTCAGAGCAATTTTGTGTTGTCCATTTTAATATTGAAGTGAATTGATTTGCTGTTTATGGAAAGAAAACAATCAGTTTTTTTTAGTTTATTAATTATATAGTAAAGCGTAAACGTATAAAGATATACGAGTATACGTGAAATATCACAATTTAAAAATACACATAATATCAATATAAAATTAAAACACTGAAGAAATCCGACGTAAAAACAGATAAATTATTCTAACGTCCAGCCACGGCGTACCCATCGTCCCATCCCTAATAATATAAGACTGATAATAGGTCAATACACTATAATTATTATAGTAGCCACTAGCCAGTAGGGGTAACCACGCGAGCCGCGAGGTATGTTCTGGTAATGTCACCATAATCTTTTTTAATGCAATATAAGGCATGTCTTGCGCTTAACCGAATGTAACATATGGATACTATATATTTTATAAACAAGTCGTTTTCACGGTTTTGGTTATATTTTTGGTAATGGATTTTGCTTTAGGTAACTGATCATTTGTAACCGTCAAAATAAAATGGTTAAGTTGTTCGGTTATTGATAACAAACAAAATAAATGAAGATTTTCATATGGAATAGTCCCCGGGATTCGACTATTCCATATGAAAATATGTTACATTCGGTTAAGCGCGAATCCCGGAATAAAAATCCCCAGGAAAAAAAATCCCCGGAAAAAAAATCCCCCAACGAACAAACCAGGAAAAAAAATCCCCGACCCTAGGAAAAAAAATCCCCAGACTACAATATTATAAAGCAGCGACTGCATTTTTATTAGAATCATGTACATGTTCATGATCAAGACCAACAAATATCGGATTTTCAATGTCTAAGCTAGTCTTAAGTACACTTGGACACTTTAAAGAGCTAAATTTAGAACATCGCCAACGCAAAAAATTTGAACACTCTTTTTGGAAATGATAAATAAATCCTATGTGCGCAATTTTAGGTTTTTTACCAGTAGTTTTAAAAATTTCCAAAAAAGTTTCCATAGCGTGTACTAAATGTGTAGGTACTGAGACCTACATATAATATGTGGTCCACTGAAAATCGTTGCTAATTGTTATTAAGCAATACAATGTTTGAACATGGTCATACCCAGATACCCATTTATTTAAAGATAACGAGTAAGCCCATTACAGATTAGATAGGTAGGTGTAACCTTTTACCTTATATTATATATTATCAAAGATACACACTAAACTGATTAAACCGCACACAACAATCATAAGTATCATTTGAAGTTCTTATATCTTATAAATTGTCGTAAAAATGTCACAGAAAACGCAATATTTTATATCGGGAATTATACCAACATATAAAATATTTATTATTATATATTGTAATACTATAGTTCTTAAGTACAAAATATTATAAATACTAATTAACGTTTAAAAAATATTTGTTCAACTATTTGCTTGTGGTTGTGAGTAATATTGTAGCCTGGGGATTTTTTTTCCTAGGGTCGGGGATTTTTTTTCCTGGTTTGTTCGTTGGGGGATTTTTTTTCCGGGGATTTTTTTTCCTGGGGATTTTTATTCCGATTACCGGAATAGTCACGTACCGACTCGTATCGAAGTCGGAATCCGTACGGGTCCGAACCGAACCGCTGGTATGTTGCACGTCGTGTAACTTCTTGAACGCGCTTGAACTCCAATTTCTTCCTCGAAAATCTTGAATCTACCAGTTATCTATTTCCTAGAATCTCTAATAACCACAAACGCATCGTTTTCGCGAGTCTTTGACCGAAAACCAAAATCATATAAACACTCTGATTAAAAGCGTAAACAAGTTAAACCTCGAAAACACACCTATTGGAATCAATTTAATAAATAATATGTGCGTTTTCATAACGGGCCGTTGGCCAAAATACGTTACACTGCAATAGCATGAGATTCGGAATACAGTCGGTCGGCACTCTGATTGGTCGATTTTCGCGATCGTAAACGTTGCGAGACGGGCGCGTTTGACGTCGGCAGGTACACGCGCGACAGTTACAAACTTGCTCAATCGAACCATTCTTGATGACCCGTGTATATTCTCCGCGAAAAGGAATACGTTTTATGACACAGTGTTCGTTACACCCGTAATGGCCATGAGGGCTCAGTGTGAGCAAAGGCAAACGCGTACGGCAGTTCACGCGCTCCGCGTCGAAGCCCGGGTCTGCACGCCGGCCGCGGTGCCACAAGCCACAACCGACGTCCGCCGCGTTCTGTTCTTGAATTGGCTGGCGCGTTCCGTTTCCGTCACAGAACACGGGACCGACCGCATCGCGTACGGCGACTCGCGGACCTACGACGAGAGACCAATGTGGGCGTGGCTTCGAGAGCAGCAGCAACCAATGCAGCGGGCAACCAGCGTTATCGCCGACCAATCACAGACAACCACCACGGGCGGCTCCTGCGATTTCACAGCGGGCGAGACCAAGCAACAAAATAGGAGCACAGAAACACTACTCGGTACTCGCTATATAGTATTCTATCCTACGTTGCCGTGGCAAGACCCACCCAGGGCAGACTTGTGCGGTATATATGGACCTTCCGTTGAATCAATTCACTCCGTTAGTGAATAGTGAAACGAATTTTCTTACCAAACGTGAAACGGAGCAGAACTATAGTTTTACAGTCCACTCAATTCATCTTATACAGAACAAGTGGTATTTAGTTTAGGTAACGTTTTAAAATATAAATATACATCATAAATAATAAAATTTTAAACGTAATTTCATGAAGAGGGTCGTAGCTGCAGGCTACAGGTCTAACATAGATAACATAATATATTATAATAAGGGTATATACGGACAATTGGCCCCCGGCACGGAAATAGTTAATATTTATACATAAAACTATTGTTTGAATAATATTATATAAGAACGGTTTATGCTAAAAGATTATTTTCTATTTAAGTAGGTACATATTTAACTTTTTAATTATTTTTACTTTGCCCTACAGTATCACGGGAATAGTTAATATTATATTGAACATTGAATATATTGTATTATTATTATTTGAATTATATTATATTGTAACGAGACAGAAACACCTCAGTCGAAATATCTGACAATAGTGCATTTATGATAATTTGATAAAACGCGAGATCGTGATACCGCCGCGCCGCCGGACGAGTAGTTACGAACTATCCGCCGCAGTTCGTACCAACGTGAGTGGCAGGTACGCGCACTAGATGGCGCGCAAGGCCCCGTCTATTACGTAGTACGCGTACCAGCGACATTTTGCACTTAAAAGTTAAAAGCTGTCATTATACTTAAAACCACGTTGATATAACGTACCGCGTCGAATATAAACTTTGCCTACATAGACAGACGCTAGTACGAGCAATCGGTACCATAGAATACCGTCACAACTTAAAGTGAGCAACCTAGTCATTCTGGCTCATGGAGTATAGGTATTTATTTATTTGCACTTATTTTTGCTTTCAATTTCTGTTAAGGTAATGTCAAAAATTAAAAGTAAAAGTCACCAGATTGGTTAATTGCTGCATAATTGCACAGAGTAAAACGGAATCAATTAAATTATTTTGATATCCATCTAAGTCTCATGAGATTGAACACAGAATGAAATGGATGCAATGCTATTAAACGAACAAGTAAGCTAATAGTAATTACAGTAACTGATTGTTTTATTACATTTGAATGTCAATATTCAGAATAATCTCTGTTATATAGTAGGTTTACCCAAAAACATTGTGAAATAGTAATGTTTGTTTTAACTGTTTAGTAATGCTTCTGCTGTATTTATTTCATAGATATTATGTAGATATGATTTATATTAATAACAAGCGGGTATGCTAATTTTTTCAGCTCTGATAATAAACAATGGGAGCCTAGGTACTACCTATTCCAGAATATGTAGCAGTGTAGCACTCATTTCATTGGTGGTCAATATTCCAAACACTCTCAGAGCCCAGCATACAGTCCTACATTATTCCCTGCTATTTACAAACAAACCATTTTACCAAAAGAGATGATCCATCCACAACTGCAGTACATCTGCAGTATAAAACATAGATTCAAATATTTTACATGAATCGGACTATTTAACAGAATCACACAGTAATGATAATAGTACTGTAAGTATTAGTAATAGTAATAGTATATGTAAAAATGTAGCTATTCAATGTTCTTCAGTTATTGTGAGTGATACTTTTGTATTTAGCTGTGAATTTTTTAACAACAGTGTTAGTAGGTACCCAAGCAAATATTGTGAATGTTGAAACTTTATACTTAAAACCTGTAATGGTAGATGCTAGTGTAGGTTGTGTAGATTCAGGTTTAGGATATTTTTATGGTTACCACTGTTACCAGTCAATTAAAAATGAAAAACACTTAATTTCTATTGGTGGAATAAATCAGGAGATTTTTAATTTATTTCTTACATATGTTCCAGAACAGTGCCATTTAAAAAAGAGCAGGGAAGATAGGCTTTTATTATGTTTGGTTAAAATAAAATTAGGAATAACATTTACAGCAATATCAATATTTTTTAAATTACATCGTTCTACATGCTCAAGAATTTTTAAATCTTTGTTATCAATATTAGTGTCTAATACCAAATCATTTATATTTTGGCCAAGCAAGCAGACAATTACTTCTACCTTACCAATGGCATTTAAATTAAATTATCCTAACTGTCGGGCAATAATCGATTGTACTGAGATAAAAACCAAGCAACCTCCCAATGTTAATCAACGAGTTTTTATGTATTCAAATTATAAATCAGCTTAAGCTTGTAAATTTTTAATTGTTATTGCTCCAAATGGCATGATAACATTTTTGTCTAAAGCTTATGGGGGAAAATCAAGTGATAGTTTTATAACAAATGATTCAGGATTTTTAAATTTATTAGAACCAGGTGATGAAATAATGGCTGATAAAGGTTTTCCAGGAATAAAAACTGCTGTAGGCGAAAACAACTCTGTAGTAGTCATGCCCCCTTTTATGCACAATGGTACTTTAACTCCAGATGAAATTATAAATACCTACCAAATCTCTTAGGATTCATGTTGAAAGGCCAATTCAAAGAGTAAAGATTTATAATATATTACAAAAAATACCTACAGAGTTATTAGAGTGTATTGATAACATCATATTTTTATGTTGTGTTATGACAAATCTACAACCACCTACAATAAAGGCACCACTTTAAACCTTTATATTATATAAATACTACTTTTTCTAAAATATAATAACAATAAATTTTAACTAATGTATAGAATAAAGTTATAAACCAAAATTAAAAATACATTTTTTTAAATAGAATTTAAAATAAAAATCTCCTAATTTCTGTACAGTGTTTTTTTTAAATACATCATCCCTGTTAACTATTATCAACAATGAATTACAATTTTCAGAATAAATAAATAAATCACAATAATTAAGACCACAGCAGTACATTAATATTTGACATCGAGTTTAATAAATGTGGCTCTTTTTTAATTCAATAATATTATTACTGCCTCTAATTAAATAACTTAAATTTAAGTTTCCTGTTTCATCAATAATTGATTTGTTTTGACATGATATTGGGCATTTTATTTCTAATACTTTAAATGCTTTTTATTAGACACTACAATTCCGTCAGGACTTGCATACAGCCGAGGAGTTAAAGTATGAATGACCAAACCACAGTCAATTACTTCATGTTTGTATAAATGTATATACTTTTTTAAAGCTATTTTTTCATTTTTAGTTCCGTATTTAACATTTGTAAGACCCCTTCCGTACATAGGTTTTTGTATTATTAAATCTAGTTAAGCAGGCTCCAACGTTCCCCTTCAAAATTTTTTTTACCCATTTTAAATCTTGATGATATTTTTTAAACATTAACAAACTGATGCTAGGTATATTAATTTTTTTTTCACTCCTTAAAAACTATTTGCCTGCGGGCTCCAACGTTCCCCTTCAAAAATTTGTTTTATCAATTTAAATATTATAATGATTTTCTTCTATAAATTTGTTAAACATAACAACTTGGTGCCATATTAATTTTTTTTTCTCACTCCTTAAAAACTATTTGTCTGCGGGCTCCAACGTTCCCTTTCAAAATTTTTTTTACACAATTTAAATCTTGATGATTTCCTTATATTGATTTGATAATTATTAACAACTTGGTGCCATATTAATTTTTTTTCTCACCCCTTAAAAAGTATTTGCCTGCGGGCTCCAACGTTCCCCTTCAAAAATTTGTTTTATCAATTTAAATATTATAATGATTTTCTTCTATAGATTTGTTAAACATAACAACCTGGTACCATATTAATTTTTTTTTCTCACCCCTTAAAAAGTATTTGCCTGCGGCTCCAACGTTTCCCTTCAACATTTTTTTACATGGTTTAAATCTTGATGATATTTTGATATAGATTTTTTGAACATTAACAACCTGATGCCATATTAATTTTTTTTCTCACTCCTAAAAAAGTATTTGATGCAGACTCCTATGTTCCTCTTCGTAATTTTTTTTTTATGAATATAAATTCTGTAGATAATTCTTTTTCTTTTTTTTTTTTTTATTTAGAATAAGATATTTACAATCTGTGTTTACATCACAATAAGTAAATTAGATAATTTATGTACAGTATTTAACTTGAATAATTTGAAGAGGGAGGCCAACCAGTGCTGGAACCCAACGTGCGTTTATTTTAGATTAGCAAATCTCTGCAATATTTTCTTTTGAGTCTATGGATGGGGTTTATGGGTTGGGTAGATGAGATTTGTGCTATTAATGGGTTTGTATGGGAAGGTAGTTTGGAGTAGAAGGATCTGACCTAACCTGGATCATTTAGTTGACATTGATTATAAGTTTATTTATTACAGTTGTAAGTAGCGATATGAGCGGATTTATTATTAATTTATATTCAGAAATGAAAGATGAAAGTTGTGTAGCTAAGTTAGATTCAGATTGATTTTCCGTATCATTTGGGAGAGTATGTTTAGGTGAGTTAGGATGGTGAGACTGTGGGGACAGCTTTGGAAAAGATGAGGTGTCATTTATGTTGGGAGGGTTAAGGTTGGTTTTGACACCGGAGTCCTCCCCCTTTTTTACAATAGAATTATATTTAACATCATTTCTTAAATTATATTTTTTATTTGGAGTATTTTTACCGTATTGGAAATTTTGTAGGTTTTTGTGGACTTGGCAGCCTCGGTAGTTGGCTGTGTGATTACCTCCACAGAGGGCGCAGGCTGGTGGTTCGTCTTTGGGTTTTGTGCAGGTGGAAGTAGAATGATTGGCAGCACATTTGACACATCTTGGATGATGAGCACAGTATGATTTGGAGTGACCGTACGACTGGCAGTTTGTACATTGTATAATGATACGTCTTTTGTATGGCTCTTCAATTTTTATTTTTGTATTTAATAAAGAGGTGATATTAAAAATTTCTTTGTTTATTTCCGCAGGTTCCAAGTCAATAAAGAAAATTGGCAGTTTATTTTTAGTGGTTTTATTTAAGACGTTGGATACATTACGGACTGTGAAAAGACCAATTTCATTTATTGCTATGCCTATTTCCGCTAGTGGAGTTGATGGGTGGATGTTTCGGATCACTACTCGGAAAGGTTTTTCATCTTGAGCTTGATATGTGTGATATTCGGCCTTACTTTCTTTTAGAAAGTGGATGGTTGCTCTGTATGAGTCGGCGTTGTTGGTTTGAATTTTTAAGTTGTTCACATTTGATTTAACAAAGAAACTGTCAGCACCGATTAATTCTGTTAATCGTGAACGAAGTGCAGGAAAATCCAAAAGTCCACTTATAAAGATGGGTAGAGGAGGTTTGACTTTTTGTTCGGCTTCGGTGTCCGAGTCGATATCAATGAGAATTTCATCGGAATTTTCGATTTCATCATTTTCATTGGCAAGTGCGGCATATTTATTTGAAGATGCGAAAATAGGTTTATTTTTTTTGATTGTTTCCGTTTTATCATTTGAGTTAGTAGAGAGATTTCGTTTAGATTTGTGCTGGACTGTTGTAAAATCGGTGTCAATATTTGATGAGTTTGAGTAAAAAACATTATTTGAATCGCTCTGTATACGATTTCTTCGTGAAGTATTTAAATTGGTACCATTATTTATTTTTGAATTAGTTGTTGAATTGACTGTTGAATAGGCACCGTTCTTAATTGGTTTTTGTGAGTTGTGCATTGTACGTTATCGGAACGCGATAAGGGAAAAACGCGTTAGGTCGGCCGCGGCCGCCAGCAGCGGATGCCGTGGACTCCCGTACGTATTTTAAAGCCAATTATATTTACCAGTTTTTTGAAAAAATCCGATTTTGTGTTGTTTTGAGTTCCTTTTTGGAGGTTTGAGTGTGTTCCGTTTTGTTTTCCGCATCCGTAGATATCGGGAACGCCACGTTTGGTTGTTGTTATGAGTAGAAATAAATAATAAAGTGTATAAGAAATATACACGCATACGCATCGAACGGCATACCATGCGAGGAGATAATTCTAAACTAATTTTAAATGTCGAGAACCTGCAGGTGCCTTATAAATTTTTTTCTCACTCCTTAAAAAGTATTTTCCTGCGGGCTCTAACGTTCCCCTTCAAACATTTTTTTTATAAATTTAAACATTAATGATTTTCTTATATAGATTTGTTAAACATGACAACCTGACCCGATGCCATGTTAATTTTTTTCTCACTCTTTAAAAAGTATTCGCCTGCGGGCTCCATAATGTTCCCCTTCAAAAATTTTTTCACCCAATTTAAATCTTCATGATATTTTTTAAAAGTAATAACAACTTGATGACGTATTAATTTTCTTTTCTTACTCCTTAAAAAGTATTTGCCTGTGGGCTCCAACGTTCCCCTTTAAAATTTTTTTTTAATTAATTAATATTAATGATTTTCTTAAATAGATTTGTTAAACATTTACAACCTGATGTCATATTACATAATATTCATTTTTTTCTCACTCTTTAAAAAGTATTTGCCTGTTGGCTCCAACGTTCCCCTTCAAAAATTTGTTTTATCAATTTAAATATTCCGACAAAATATCAATACCTGTGAAGAACAAATTATGAAATTTAAGTTGGTATAATATATTATACAGTGAACATTCCCCTCAAACAAACACCTCACAATAAGGACACCTGTCAATATTACACATATTTTTAGGAATGGTGACAAATTATGATCTCAGTTTATCATCCCTCCAAAAAGGGAATACAATTTTGGCAACGGGAGTTTCCCTTATTCAGAGGTTTCACTGTTTTATTTATATTATTATTCTGAAACATTTTTAGAGTAAAATTTAAGTGTTGTAAAGTGTTAATTGGTAGCATATATAAAATATTGTTTGTAATGTTATACAAATGTTATTTGATAACATCCGTTGAATATTATATGCAACGTGTATAGAGTGTTACTATTGTAACGTGCTTTGAATGTTATTGGTAAAGTGAATGGAATGACACTTGTAACGTGCATATAATGATAGGATAAAACATTGTATTCATATTAAAATTAAAGTTGCTTTCTCGGGACATAAGCAGTTCCATTACAATTACTCGAATGTAACATTATAAGTTCCCAATTAACGTTATAAAAACATTGCTAAAATATTCCATTGCACAGTGGGATCGTTCTATTGCTACTGTATATTTGTATTGATGTGTATGTGTTTGATTTTTGATTAAGAGATCATAATCGATTATAGTAGGTAAGATTGTTTTGTTTATTAGGACCGTGATTTGAATGCAAAATGCATTAACTTTTGGGAAGTTCCAGGCAATGTTTTTCCTTAACTATAAAACAAATAACAACCAATAGCACATTATACTGAATATAAAGAGTATAATGACGAATAATGTATTTATAAATTATTATTAAGAATAATTAAAACATTTATTATTTGCGTTTTTATTTTATTCATGTTTTGAATTGACAGTATAAAAAAATTTAGAAATGTGCTTCCAAATCACTTTTAGGCCATAATAAATTATGGACGAGACGATAAACGCAATGAATAAAAATATGCTAATTACGTCAAACAAAAAATATTGATACCACTTCAGATTCAGAGCTTGAGATTTTAAATGCGCTGCTCCGTTATGACGTAAAATGTATTCCGTCCAGAAAACCACGGATTCCGTGGGTGACATGGGTCGATCTTTGAACAATTCAGAAACGATTTTAGCATTTTTCTTATACCTTAAAAAGTGTAAAAATACAGTGATATTATTTTTTGGGTACACTTGAAATGCGCTCCAAAAAAATGTAACAATTATAGATCATGAAATAATTTTTTCTCAAATAAAATAAATGTACCTAGTGGTTCAATAATGTTTTTAATTTTTAATTTTATTTTATTACGTCAAATAAAACCTCATTTAAAAATATCCATTAAATCCACAGTGTAAGTCAAAATATTTTGTTATTGGTAAATGATTATTAAGCAGCTACTATATCTTATATCTATTCGGAATATTTATATTATAATATAGTATTATTCTATAGGACCGTAATAATGTTAGTGTACTGAATATTTAGGAACTATATGTTTAGTATTCTCAGACTACTAAATGACTGGGATTGTTTTTTATTTCAACCAGAAACAAAATTTGAAAAGTTAAAAGTTTCCAAATTTATCCATAACAAAGCTAATTGTAGCTAACAAATCTATTGGCCGCAAACGTACAAATCGCTATGCTGCTATTCATGGTACAACTTTTGTACTAAGTTTATTAATACAAATACGTTTCATTTAAGACCTAAAACTGCTCACCGATCATTGTTGATAATCTCCAAAACTGTATTTAAAAACGTTTCTTTAGTAACAGATAACAAGTCCATGCAGATCGCCATCCCAGCGTCAGCCAAATTGTCGATATTTCTTGGTTGGTCGAAGAAAACAGGAAATCCTATTACAGGAACACCTGCGTCCACAGATTCGTATACTCCGGATATACCACCGTGACTGATGAAAAGTATCACATTGGGGTGCACTAAACAATAAAGGAAGATTACTTAACGTTTTAAAATATATACACCATAAATAATAAAACTTAAAAGTTAAAACTTTATGTCATGATTATAGTGTTACAATAACTGAGCACGTACAGAGAATGTCACGTTGTGGAAACCATTTTCGCGTCATCACGTTCTTCGGTTTGTCTATCATTTCACCTTCGTATTTCCACAACACTCTCTGAGGAACCATAGCGAGAGCCTCTCGGAACGCAATCTGTACGTTTTCCGGTAAAGACGTCATCGAAACCATGGAACCGAACGTAAAGTAAATCACCCCCTGAGGCGCGTCATCGATGAATTCTAATATATCCTGGAAACAATAGTGAACCTATTCAGTAAGTTGCACAAAAATGAAAGTATATACTTATAACGTTAAATATCATAGTTCGAACGTACGCAGCGTAATATGCTTGATCGTGATCTACTTATCACGCTGTTTGCTTGTTTTATCATACATAACTACATTATACAAATTATAATAGGCATATGAGTTGTTTCTGTCTAACTGCCTTACATAAACGTAAACCATTGCAAGCTTGCATTACCATAATCTACAATATAGTTTTGTAAGCTCTAATAGGCATACGGAAGAATTAAAAGCTGTTATAAAACTTAAAGAGGTAAACCTATTCTGATGCATATGTGTATTCACGTTGTTTTTATTTGTACCAAATAACGAGCATTTTTTATTGTATTTATTGATAATATATTGTTTGTTGATGTTTTAAACTTTAAAATTAAATAACCGGACTATAATCCCTCTTATATTGAAGCTAATATCATTGCATGGATGGTAACAGTAAATACGATTGTCACGACCTACTAATAATTACCTTTGGTATCGGCTCGGGAGAGGTCAGATGTATGCCACCGATTTCTACGACGTCCGGCGTCAGCGGCCGAGCCGGTTCGGTGATGAAGTGAGTGTTGGAGAAAATCACCGACGGTTTTACCAGTTCCACTGCGTCGTACGGCCGCGGGGCGTTAATTTTGTGCTGGCGTTCAGTGTACCATATGAGCATCGAACTGTATACTGTCAGTATCGTGTTGGCAAAACGCTCGGTGAACGTTTTGGGAACGCCTCGGTGGGACAGCAGGTGGCTGGTGGCTGCCGGGTTTAGGATGTGTCCTGTCAGTGAACGTTCTAGGAACGTGGAGATCGGTGACGGTACCACGTACACCATAGGCACGCCGAGCACAGAGGCCACATAAGCCACGCACTCAGACATAAACGGTTCTGTGACGACCAAGTCGAATTTCCGCTCTGTTGCTCCATTTATGATGTCCGCCATCAGTTGGTTTTCGTAAATTGTGTCGCAACCCACCCGAGTTGCATTCATCACGATCGAAATCAATGGTCGCGTGTATCCGAATTTTTCGATCAGATCTTTCACATCCAATTCGAGGACTTGTTCTGTCTGCTGGGACACGTCTACCTCTATGTATCCATCCCGGTCACCATCCATGAACGGAGTAAACACGGTCACCGTGTGGCCGTGGTCCGTCAACGTCCGCAACACGGCCCGCATCACATTCCAGTGGCTCTTGCCGGGGATCGTCTCCACCGCCAGTATGTTCGCTGCACCGACCGGCGTCCACTGGCTCAGTGTGGAAATCGCGGAAAACACAATTAACACCATCACGATACTCGACATGGTTTTTCCAGTTATTGTTTTCTGAGGTACAATATAAAATTATTTAACTTGATAATGTATCTGGTACGACCAGCTATGGTATACATATATATGGTGGACGTGTCGGGTTTGATTTGATTAATTTTGGACATTGGTATTATAGCCACTATGGCATCGAAATTGTTCACTTAATTTTTTGATTCGAATTTAAAATAATACAATGATATCAACATGAAATAAGGTTTGAAATCTGAAATAATTTTTTCTAAGAAATATTGGTTGGTACGTTTTTGTTAATAATTTTTTCTAAAGTTTTATTGAAAATAACCTTTCCCAATTGTTTTAAATTCGTAGTTTTTGCAGTTTTTTTACGTATTTGTTTGTATTTTTTGTGAGTTTTATTAATTTAAAATATGCATGATATCAGAGTTTATAATATAGTAAACTCATTACTCACCTGTGAAATTTTGAATATTTACTCGAGCACTAAAATATTCGTAAGCACTTATATAATCCACTTATCCACATACACCACGTGTAAGTAACACAATGTGGCCGATTCATGCATCGCATAAAACTATGAAATACTCAAGCTACTATTCGCTGTATTATACATTTATACCTAAACAAACTTTAGACCACTTATGGAAATAAAATTGTTTTTTTTAATGTTTCACAATAAACAATATTTATAAGTACTATACCTAATGAATAATGATAGTCACTCTTTATATTAAATATGAAGAGTGACTATCATATTTTATTGGATAACATTAAGAGTGGCATACTCACAATATTTATCATACATACATAATATATTGTAGGAACACAAAGATGTCTATAGTCTATACTATAAAATATATAATATATATTTTATTGGGCCCGATCTATATGTATTCAATTTAATATTTTGTATCTTTAAATAATAAATATATTCTTTCAAATATTTCTAATATATAAATATTGTGTTCTTGCAGTCCTATACTAAATTACAAATAAATTAATGTTAAACCTATTTCTTCGTCCTTCGTTCAATGATTAAATGATAAGTCTGCAGTTAAATTAGGGTAAGGTAATTTATTATATAATTAAATCCTTATACATACATATGCTAGCGTTAATGTATATAACATTTTGTAGTTTTATAAAACTATACTAGTTATTTAAGGGTACCTGCTTTAGTGCTGATACACAATACGACATATACCTACGTATAAAATGTTGGTACGTGTGTATAAAGTTCGTATAAAGTTCCGACGTTACGGAACTTACCTCACTTTTTAGAAAAAAGTCCACGGTAAGCATATCTGGCTACACACACACACACACACACACACACACACACACACACACACACACACACACACACACACACACACACACACACACACACACACAATATCAACGTAGTTATTATTATTTTTTTTTTGATTTTTCAGTGCGCAGAATTAATTTTTGTCCAGGTGGTGCACTGCTATATGCTCCCAACCTGAACATAGAAGCTAGGTAGGTAAGCAGGCTTAGAGCCGAGAATCAACCTATCTACTAACTTTTTATACGCGGGACTCAATTTACCGCTTTCAAAATGTACACATATTATTCGTATTTATCATAGACGATTTATGTGAATTGTTATTCAATATTTAAATATAGAAATCTCAGTAACTACATTGAATCTTACGTAAAGTATTTAGTACTTACTATACTCAAAACAAATAACAACCAATAACAAATTATATCGATTATAAAGAATAATGACGTAAATTTATCTATAAATAATTTAAAATAATTAAAACATATTTTATTATTTGTGTGATTTTATTTTATTCAAATTTTGATTTGACAGTATAAACAAATTTAGAAATGTGCTTCCAAATCACTTTTAGGCCATAATAAAATATGAACGAGACGACAAACGCAATGAAAAAAAATATGCTAATTACGTCAACCAAAAAGTATTGATACCATGTCAGATTCATAGCGTGGTATTTTAAATGTGGTGCTCCATTATGACGCAAAACGTACTCCGTCCAGTAAACCACAGATTCCGTGGGTGACATGGGTCGGTCTTTAAACCGTCTAGAGGCAATTTTAGCGTTTTTCTGATACCTGTACACATAGAGTTATAGTGAATATTAACATTAGATTTTATTGAACGACATCAAATTGATCACCTATCGTTGTTGACAATCTCAAAAACGGCATTTAACAACGTTTTTTCAGTGACAGAAAACAGGTCCATACCGATCGCCATCCCGGCGGCTACCAGATTATCAATATTTCTCGGTTGATCGTAAAAAAACGGGAATCCTAGTACAGGCACACCCGCGTCCACTGCTTCGTACACTCCGGATATTCCACCATGACTAATAAATAATTTAACATTTGGATGCACTAAAAAGTAAAGTCAATTCAAATTATAACTACTAATATAGTTCATTATTAAGTATATTATAGCTATATGGCATTCTTTGAGTAATTCAGACACTCGGTACGTACAAAGTATGTCGCGTTGTGGGAACCATTTATGAGTCATCACGTTCTTCGGTTTGTCTTTCATTTCACCATCGTATTTCCACAAAACCTTCTGCGGAACCCTGGCGAGCGCTTCTCGGAACGCGCTCTGAACGTTTTCCGGTAACGACGACATATAAATTATAGATCCGAATGTGAAGTAGATCACACCGTGTGTCGCGTCTTCGATGAATTCTAAAATATCCTTTAAACAAGTTTACATTTATATAATTTAAAAAAAGTATATTTGAAATTTCATAACTTTGAACGTAATTTAAAGAAAATATCTGCGTGTGCCGGTTCGACGAATCACGTTGCATGTGTTTGCAAGTTTTCTCCGTCTTATAAACACACAACACATCAAATTGATGCATTCATGTTTATGTATATTAGCACAGCTCTCAGATCCAAGCACAACATAGATTGAATAACGCCTTCATCTAAAATCGGTTTTTTTTATGATTTTTGTGTAATTTTAGAGTAAAATCGCCTATAGAAAATAATATTTTTGAGGGTTTTAGTAATTGACATATCGGTTTTGTATTTTATTATTATTTGACTATGCGTACCTATTTGACTTTCCAAATAAACAAATTGTAAACTTAAATTATGTATAAATTATTTTGAGACAACATTTAGACAAATCGTCGATTTGTCATACACTCAAAAATATTATTCCCTATAATGTTTGTGGAAGGTGATTACTCAAAAACATAAAAAAAAATGATTCCACGTAATCGACGATCCACGCAATTTTTCTATGTTACGCGTAGGCCAGAGGGAGACGAACAGCGTGCACTGACACTCTCTTAATGTCATTGTAAATTTACAGCTATTATCCAACTTAAAGTTAAGAACATTATTATCCATGTTTGTACATTTGGATATATATATTTTTAACGAATTATGAGATATTGTAGAGCGTAAAAAATGTGTACACACTCGTCACTCAAACAACAACTAAAAATTGATAACGTTCCTATATTTATGTTAATGATGTGGGCGCGGCGTTCTCGTTAATTACCTTCGGTATCGATTCGGGCGGGGTCAGATGTATGCCGCCAATTTGGATTACGTCCGGTGTCAGTGGCCTAGACGGTTCACTGATGAAATGCGTGTTGGAGAAAATCACCGACGGTTTGGCCAGGTCCACGGCATCGTATGGTTGAGGGTTGGTCCTCCGCAACTCCCACTCGGCGTACCACGTCAACGTCGAACAGTACACCGTTAGCGCCGCATTGGCGAAACGTTCGGAAAACGTTTTGGGAGCTGCACGGCCGAACAGCACGTGCCCCGCGGACGCCGGATTCGGGGCGTGTCCGGTCAGCGGACGTTCAAGGAACGTGGCAATCGGCGGTGGGACCACGTGCACCATTGGCAAGCGGAGAACGGTGGCCACGTACGCCACGCACTCTGACATAAACGGTTCGGTGATGATCAAGTCGAATTTTTGGGCCACCCCGTTCATGATGTCTACCATCAGTCGGTTTCTGTAAATCGTGTCGCAACCCTCCCGAGTTTCGTTCGCCATGATCGTGATAACTTGTCTCGTGCTGCCAACCGTTTCCATCAGGTACGTCGCATCCTCGTCGACGAGCGGTGGCCTTTGCTCTGCAGACACGTCCACTTCCGTGTAACCTTCCCTGTTACCGTCCAGCGATGAAGTGAACACTGTCACGTTGTGGCCACGGTCCGTCAGCGCTCGCAGCACGGATCGCATCACGATCCAGTGACTCTTGTCCGGGACCGTAGGCACCGCCAGGATGTTCGCGGCACCGACTTGAGTCCACTGGAGTATCGCTGGACACGCACAAAATACAATCAGCATTGCCGCGAGATTGGACATGTTTTTTCCCGTTACTGTTTTCTGCGTTGCTGTAACAAATATTTTTGATAGATAATAATAATAAGAGTCGCTGATTCCTCGTTACTCGTCTCCCACGTATTAATAGGACGTCGCACCCGCATGTGTTGTTTCCGTCTTACACACGTACGACATGGCAAATTTCCGTTCGCTAGTTTCAATAAGGTGCTGTCAGTTTTGATATTAGAGTGAATTGACCTATCATTAAACTTTGAAGTAATAACATTATCTGTGTTTCCTCGTTGGTCTTTTACGATATTTCAATTTTTAAGTGAGATATGGGTATGTAAAGTATTAATATTTTAAAATGCTCATAACTCACGTAAAAATTAAAATGTCGTAAAAAACCAACGGGAGAACACATAAAGTGTTGTCACCTAAAAGTTTGATGATAGGTCAATTCACTCTAATATAAAAACTGACAATACCCTATTGAAACTAGCGAACGAACATTTGCTATGTCGTACGTGTGTAAGACGGAAACAACACAATATGCGGGTGCGACGTCCTCTTAACTATTCTCCTTTTAACTTTCGAAATCCCGTGCGTCTATTGTTTTCGAGTCCGAATGTGTCGTACTTATAGATAAATCGCAATCGTCCACCTTATTAACTTGTACAAATTATAAAACTGTAAGTGCGCCTGTAAGTACGTCAATACAATTTATAGTTATGCAAGCGTATTTTTGATACCAAAAAATAAAAAGGCTGGCGAAATTAAGAGAAGGTATAGCATATTAGCCATTAAAAAGTTGACTGCCTTGAGTATTATATGTGATATATTCAAAAATTTCCAACGCATTTTCAATTACATTGATTAAATTCATATCGGCGAGGAAAACGCGTCATCGTTGAAGTAGCGCTTATGATACGCGTCTATGTCAAACGTATTTTATATTGTATTTTTGGAGGATTATATTTATTTAAAATATGCTTGTTATCGGAGGTTATCTATATTATATAATCCTTTTGTTACTCACCTATGAAATGTTAAATATTTACCCGATCACTAAATGTTATAAGCTACACAGTGTGACCGATTTCATGAACCGCATAAATATATAAAAGACTCAAGTCACTACGCTGTATTATACCTGCTTACACAAACTTAAAACCACTTATGAAAAGACAATTACTTTTTTTAATCTTTCCCAAAAGATAAAACAATAAATAATTTATTAGTAAACACTTCAATTATATAATGAATATAATAATATTTTCTTAATTACAGAAAATTATATATTTTGTATAGTTTCATAAATTATATAAAATTTATATATTTTTATTTTAATTAATATATGTAATATAAATGAAGAGATAATGTAAGAAGATGAATAATAACGGAAAATATAGAGTAATATAGAGAAATACATATGATTATTCAAGATCAGCAAATAATAACATATAATGGTATTTTTCGAGGCGTTAACCGTTATAAATCAAATAGTAATTTTTTTTAAGTGAAAATTTGTTGAATTCAATTTTGTATGTGTACCTACGCTTTAAAGAATTGTTGGTTAATCGCATCAAACTACCTATTAAATATTTTTTAAAAACATTTTAATTTTAGGTTTATCAAACGATAACTTAATGTCATAGACAGAATGATGATCTGTATAAACATAAATTACATAATAAGAGAAAAATATATTTATAAATTGCATTAATACTTTGTGTTAGTAAATATGGATGCCAGATAATGGAGAATAATATCAAATAGGGATCGGAATTCATATTATTATTTGTCTATAAAATGGCAAAATATGCGTTTAAAAAAAATATATATATTTATATATGCTAGCTGACTCCGTGCATTTCGTTGGCCGTTAAAAATGCCAACTCCATATATACTTTTAGAAATGTATATAAAAAATCTTTTATGTCTATATTATTGCCAATTAAAATATGTTAATAGTAAAATATTTTAATTTTTCGCGTGCCCTCTAAATCTTTTCGCGTGCCAGGATTTGCCATCGCTGCCCTAGCTTATTCACATCGAACACTCGGTGTCATTAAGATAATATCCGTATTAATACGGGATGGCGTTATCTTCAATTTGTAACTAAAACGTGTTAAGAGGATGTCAGCGCACTATTTGTTTTCTCTCTCTGGCCCACGCGCAACATAGACAAAACGGATTTACGCAGAATCATTTTTTCTGTTTTTAAGTCATCTTAGAGTAAAATCACCCATCACAAAAAGATGGAGAATAATATTTTTGAGGGAATGACAAATCGATTGTCGTAATATTGTCACGAAACAATTTAAATGTACAACATTTTTTTGTTTATTTTGAAAGTCGAATACAAAATCAAATAACAACAAAATATAAAATCGATATATCATTCCCTCAAAAATATTATTTTCCATCTTTTTTGTAATGGGTGATTTTACTATAAGATTACTTACAAAAAAAGAAAAAATTGATTCTGCGTAAATGCGGTTTGTTCATGTCGCGGGTGGGACAAAGAGAAAAAACAAAATATAGTGCGCTAAAATCCAAGCCATTATTCTCAATCACGTATTTTCTACAAATAGATTTACCTATTCAAGTCATTCAAAGTATTTTTTTTATTTAACTGTTCAGCAATTTACATACTACTTACTTTGCCTTGTCATGCGAGCCTGACACCAATATTCAGTTTAAAAATAGTCCATTAGGAAGTGGTCCTGTTCTTCGTAGTGCCTCAAATGGTAGTACATCTACTTCGATGTCTGAGTACACCAATAAACTTACTCTAATGAAGACCTTATGAAAATTATTCTTGAAATAAAAAATTCCCAATTCACTTTAAAGAATTCCATGAATGCTTTATTTCTTTAAAAAATGAAATCGCTGAGCTTAAAAACGAGAGCATGACATGTCGAAATGTTGTTCATTTCTGTTCGAATGGCTCAGTTTGAATCAAAACCTGTCGTCACTTCGGATTCTGAAGAGTCGTCAAACCTACTTCGCGAAATTTCTGAGAAAAATTTGGAAGAATTTAATGTCATTATACATGGTTTTCATGAGTTGATTTCACCTTCAATTAACCAAAGAATCTCCGATGATTGTGCTGAGCTTTCTAGTGCTTTATTTGCTAAATTTACCTATACTGATTTCAAATTAGTTCGTCTTGGAAATAATAATGCCGGGAAACCTAGACCTAGAATTTATCTTGTAATTGGACCAATTCTCTATTACAACATTATTGAAAGTTTAATATTTAATTGATCTATGGTTCTATAAGTAGAATTAAAAATTAATTAATTTTTTTATTTTAATTTAATGAAAAGTTAATTCGTCTGCTTTGGAAAAAACAAAATGGAAATTGTCTGTTTAGCACTTATTTTTTTCCAAATCTTCCTATTTCTGGAAATGTTTCAGTTTCATAACATTATTGTTTTAAAAAGTAAAATATTCCCATGGATAAGATATATTCTGGTTTAAGTTTTAAAATTTAGGTATAATATCAAACTTAACTAATGAATACACTTTTACTCGTTAAAATTGATTTTAATATGTAATTTCGTCCAAATTTAAACTTAAAATGTCTGTGAAAAATAACTGTGTTTATATATTTTTTAGATTTTTTGATTACAGTATGTACTATTTATTAGAATTTTTGCTTTAAATTTTCAATCCTTAGTTATAAAAACTGACCATTTTATAATTGTTTAATTACAATGATAATTTTCGAGATATTGATGAATTTTGTTAAAATTCGAACTTTAAATGCTTAAAAAAAATGTGTGCCTATGTATTCTTAATCGTGAAATTGACTGAATATCTAATCTTGTAAAAATTAATAACTTAAAATGCTCATAAAAATGTATTTTGACTTGCTTATAATTATTTTTTTATTGATAAAATTAGGCAAACTTATGAGGAATCTAGCATTACATTTTCAAACCTTAGATTTAAAAAGAAAAATTTTTATGAATTTCTAACTCGAAATACATTGCGCATTTTCGTCATTTACGTATTTTGTCAAAATTTGAACTTTGATTACCTATAAAAAAAAATTGTGACCACTGATTTTTCATATTTTTTTTCATATGTCTTTGAAACTATTTATAAGAAACCTACTATTAAATTTTCAAGATTTTATACTCAACAAATAAAATTTTATTAACATTTATAGAAAAAAAACTAAAAAAAGTGGAAACTGAAAATGTCCGTTAACAGCTCAAAATAAGTCAGAATATTTTGAAAATGCTATGGTGTATATAAAATACTTTTATAAACATTCGGTCAAAATTTCATGTATCTACGGTCATTTCTTATAGAGTTATACCAAAAACCAAAATTCAATTTGTCGAAAATTGGTTTTCCGTAAAAATTCCCGTTTTTTCCTTAATTTTTCATTTGTTTATCACGGCGCTTTTGTAAACTACTGGGAAATTTTAACTTTTGACCCCTCAAAGTACCAACTAGATTCATTTTCCTATCAAAAAAGGTACTATAGAAGAAAATTGAAGCATTTTTACTGTTCTAAAAGGTGATGACAGATACAAAAATAAAAAATTAATAAATTTAAAAAAAAAAAACATCATTGTAAAATCAATACATTCATCGCTCCACTCAGAATCTTAAAATTAAAATTAAAAACACATAAATCTAAAATTACATCATTCTAATCACACATCATTATAAAATATAAAATATACCCAAAACAATTAAAATTAACATTTAAATTAGATAGTATTCGCTGAAATTGTTAAACTTGGAATTTTATAAATTTAGTTGGTATATTATAGTCGGTATATGTTCTGTCGATTTGATGAGTTTATTATAAACCTGTATATTAACTTTAGAAACCAGAAATTACATTTATTTATAATCACAGGTTTACTTAAAGATTCATAAAAATAAATATGCCTATATGCTTCTAATATCTATACATCACCATCAAATTGTTCCTAAACACGGAACTCTTTGATGTAAAAAGTTGAATTTTATTAGATCCGTGGATTCTGACGTTTAATAATTTATCTATCATTTATATTCTATGGCAATTGTCAAAGGCGATGCGGAAGACACAGTCGATGAAAAATTCTAAAATTTTAATAGACAAAACTGACATGAACAAAAAATATAATTCGCATGGTTTTATTTTTCACAAATCACAATATTTTCAGATGTGTAACTGGAGCATTTTCAGAGTGACGTCGTAGTTATAGTGCACACGTCGCGGATTCCGACGAATGCTAAAAGAATCGATGTTAAAATGTAAGTTTGTTTTATATTTATTTGGTTCTCAAATTTACTTTTTAAAGTTAAATTAAATATGTAATCTCACTAAAAATGTGCTATCCAAGTGTTGTTGACGAATATTTTAGTTTCTAGTTCGAAATGTATAAAATACGCGGGATCAAATAATACAACCGCCGTAATCGTTTTTCCTGTTCCAGATCGTAGAAATATTATAATAATTATTAGGTGCATTCCTATATGATATAGGTACTTGAAATAAACATATACATTTAGGTTTAATTTATAGAAATACTTGTTCTAACTTATAAGTCATAAGTGTACAGACTGGATTTTTTCTTTTTTTTTTTTATTAAGAATAAGGCTTCGACACTCGGTGGTCATTAGCCTGTACCTGTTTTTGGGTGGAACCGTGGGGATGGAACAGTTGGTTTGGTTTTTGGTTTGGTTTTTTGGTACACGTGTGTGTGTTGTGGCAGAATTTCTAGTGGGGCACCCGTAGGTTTCTGCCATGCCCCGGAGTGGGGGATAGCGGCACTTGTTCTCCGGACACCGTGACTTGCCCGAAGAAAAATGCCGCCCAGTGACCGAGAATCGAAGCGGCGACGGCAGCGCCGCAACCGACGCCTTAGACCGCTCGGCCACCTCGTCCCCCACAGACTGGATTTATATTCTCTTAAAAATCTTAAAATATGAGATTTTTATGTCATTCAAAATAGGCAATATATTATTCTCTTAATATCTAATGGCTGGGTGACGAGAACTGTAGAAGCATAATACATTTAATTCCATTTAATTAAACAATCAGGTATCGGTTATATTAGGTATTTATACAGTATGTCTAGGTTCAAAAGAACAAGATTACTGTTGTCTGTTAATATTAAAGTCTTAGTTATTACTTATTATTAACGAATAAATACAAATAAAGGATATTTTAATAGCTTTTAACTATTAACAATCATTGTAAATAGTTTTTGATCAACGTATGTGTATATATATTAGTACTACCGTCTTACTATAAAATTATTATTTTTGAAAAAAAATCCTAACAATTTAATATAAGAATTCTCATAAATTGATCTTACCTTTTAAAGATAAATAACGATTTTATAGTTTTCTGGTGTAGGTACTTTATACAAACAGTATTTACTGTATAGTATATACCTTTATATTAACTCTAAAAACTAGTAATCATATTTATTTATTTATAATCAAATTCGTATTTATTGATACATAAAAAAATAATATGCTTTTAAAAAAATGTGCTTTTGCTTCTAATATCTATTCACCATCTTAATCAAAAATTAAATTAATAAATTAATATAATAATTTAAATAATATATTATAATCTATTTTGGTTATTGTCATATCAAATTTAAATTAACAAATTGTTCCTAAACACTCTTTGATATAAAATGTTGCATTATATTATATCTGTGGATTTATCATATTCACGTAATATAATATCCATCATTTATATTGTATGGAAATTGCCAAAATAATTGCAGAAAACTCAGTCGATAAAAAATTTTAAAATTTCATAAAACCATACTGCATTCCGTATGGTTTTATTCTTCATTAATCACAATATTTCACAGTTCACACTCGTCACAGATTCCACCGAGAGAGTCTATGTTTAAGGTAAATTTGTTTTCATATTATTTTGGTGCTTAAATTTACTTCTAGACTTAAAATGTCACGAAAATTGTGATATCCAACTATCCAAGTGTGGTAGACGAATGTTTAGCTTCCAATCTCTAATTGTTTAAATACACGAGATCGAATAATACAAACGCCGTCGTAGTTTTCCAGTCGCCGATCGTAGGATAATTATAATTAATAGGTAGTTGAAATAGACATACTTTTGGTTTAATTTATAAAAATACAAGTTATAACTGATAAGTCAGGTGATTGTAAACTCTCCCGATTTTAATGACCCGTAAACTGTACCGGTGGTAATAAGCTCTCCCGACTTCCGGGTCTACCCCGCTTAATATCTGACTGTAACATGTAATCTCTCGCTTTCTACGTTAGTACTACCTGATGACTGATGAGATCATGTAAACTCTCACGGGTCTCCTTCACTAATACTAAATTTCAATTAAAAAGTAAATTATATAATAATAATAATCAATGTATTTAGTTGACGTGCACTATAAATATAGTAAAAATACAAATAAAATAAAAATCAAATATACTTACATTTAAATTTCATTTAAAAAAGTAAACTATATAATATTAATAAAAAGCAATGTCTTTACCTATACAGTGTGGTATAATATTATAGTAAAAATCCCTACTTAGGTATAATGCTTAAATTTAATTTTTATGATAACACGAACGTACAGATTTGTAACATGTAACACGCTCTATACTACTAACACAAGCTCGGCTTAAAGGTAATAGATATAAAAATGTTTTTTGTTTGAATAAAAAAAATATATATATAATATCTGTAACGCATATAGGTCATAAAAATATTGTTGAACATGTTACTGCGGGATACGTATTATGTCAGAAATATCAATTCGTCAGCGAAAATGTTGCCAACTGGAAATAGTATATCATAAGCAGACTGTGTGAACATAGCAGTATTTCGAACACTAAGTTTTATAGCAGATTTTGAATCGGTAACGCGGGTATGTACTTTCTTATTTTTTAGTAGGTTTCTTTTTATTATTGTTAATTTATCAGGGGAGGATGTATTGCCCGCGACTTTTCAATTATTTATATTGTAACTACTGGTAAAACACTATTGCGGCTATTAATAACGTCGTGATAAAAATTAGATAATTGGTCAGGTATGATATATTTTTATGTAATTCCTTTGAGTAGGTAATTCGCTCAATGATATTTAAATATTTTCACCGATAATCAAGTACGATGTCTTGTAGGTAACTAGAGACTGAGTGAATAGGAAGTGTATATATGGTATGGTGATGATAAGGAAAGAGGGAAGAGGGGTATAGAATAAGAAATGTATTAATTGAATGTAGTGTAGGAGTGGCATATATTGTTGTGTGAACAAGTGGGAGTAGGTTGAGGGGGTTTGGTCACTATTTGGGGGGTCAGGAGGGGTGAGGTAAGGGTGACTGAACCTGTATATAGCTTGTGAGAGAAGGGGGAAGAAGAAGTGTGAAGGTAGAATAGTTAGGCTACAATACCGAATACGTAGTAAAGGATCTTGAATTGCAAACGCCACTCGACTTTTGGGCTGAAACTATACCGTTATCAGTTGATATAGGTTTACAACCTCGACTATGGGATAGAATAAAAAGATCGGTTGCCGGTTGGGATGTCAGCGCACTATTTGTTTTTCTTATTTGACCCACTCGTAGCATACCAAACGTACGATTAATAGAACCAACCCGATATTGTTACTTTTAATATTAGACTAAATAAATAAAGTAAAGAATATTACCTGTGTCACTACAGTGGTATTTTAAGATAATTTAGACTTTAATTATTATGTTAGTTACGAGCAATTAAAAATTATCGTAAATTGAACTATCTATGGGTACCTATCGTCAAAAATTCGATTTGACAAATCCAAGGAAACTATAACTAAAAAAAAATGTAAAACTAATGTCAACAGAAAAAATATATAAATTATTTATACTTGAACTAGTACAATATGCAATACAAAACAATAAAAAAATATTAATCATCAAGTTTGATAATAAGTAAATTAAATTTTTTTTTTCCCTCGATCCGTCGAGCGCCTAGTCTGTGGAGCCCTGCAGCGGCCCGGTCCGTGTATCCTTTCCTGCTCAATCGCGATGACCACCCCAACAGTGACAAGCCGCGTTGTGGGTGTCTTACTAATGCCCCGGGGCAAACCTGCCACTGTGCGGTAGTTCCAGATGAGTGTACGAAGGCGCGGGATTGGTCGTTGATCGGGTCCCCGGGTTCCGGTCGTCATCGAATGACCTTCTATTATCTGTTGTCGGTGGTTGCAACTTACAGGGCGATGTTGGTCCTCTTTTTAGTAGCTGTTGTTGATCTGCCGGTGTTCGGTCTTATACAGTTTGCCTTCTGTGCCTCCCCCGTTGGCCGGAACCGGAATTCCGTATCCAGTCGGCACCGCTAGGAGGAGGTAGGACTCTGTTGACTAGGTAAATTGAATCTAATATTAAAAGTAACAACACTAATCCAGGGTACTGGTAGGGCGTGTACAATGGATAACTAGCGCTTATCATTGTGCGTGGGTTAGAGAGAGAAATAAATGGTGTGCTAAAAATGTGACATCCCCCTAAGTGTTATCAAGTTGAAGAAGCTGTTAATTGTTGATATTTAACGTTAACCGTGATAGGTATGATTGGAAATAAAAGTAATAAGCAGCGAGGGCTGTGAATTAAATGCATTAAATATATGCATGAATTTATTAAAGATTTATTAAAATATGCACTAAAAGTTCAAAAATATGCTCTATAAAATCCTCTATTAAGAACTATGGAAAATAATAAATAATAATAATGGCACAAAAAAAAATATTATTTACCTAGGAAAGCTCCTTAACCACTACAAAGGCCTCTAAAAAGTAATAATGTATAATAATAACGTTGGGAAGCTATACGGTGTGGTGAAAAAAACATGCAAATGCATTTGATTCACAGCCCTGGAAAAAGTAATGATTTGTCTGTACATGGTAAATCGGGGTACAGTGAGACACATATTGGTAACGGTGTTATAGATCTCACAAAAAAAATACGTACAAATACTAAATAATTCAAACAAATCATGGAAGTGGAATTTATAAAATAATAATTTATGAAAAAACTTATTACTTAAACTATTATTATTATAAATTATATAAAAATATGAACTATAGACTGTATCTTAGTGTAGCACATTCCTCACTGTACATATAGGTATTTTTATATTTTTAGCTTCATAATTTTTGTTAAGATATTAGGAAAATGTATCAAGTACCGTTTAAGTGCCAAATTTGACTTTTACCTACTTATAAATCTTCATAACAGATTTTTATAAAAGGCTAGGTACCGTTATTTCACATATTATAAACGTACATATTTGAAGTTTAATTTAACTACTATATTCTAATTTTTATGAGCCAGGTGCAGCTCACCCTGCAAAAGAGTTGTTCACCCACTTCGCTCATATAAACTACTACAAAAATTACAAAAAAATGCTTGTTGGAAATTTAATTTATACCAATAGATACCTAGATAGATCCAAATACTCCAAAAAATATTTTGCTTTAAAATATAAAAATAAAAATAATGAAATAATGATTGTCTTGTGTTATATTAATATAAAGTAACTTTAACAATACATTTCTTGATTGAGTGACCCTAGATCCACTTTATTCAAAATAATTAATGCACATTTTACACTTTTAATAAATATAATATAACTACTTCTTATAAATAGAAAGAATAGGCATTATATTGTCATGTTCTTTTATTAAATGCCTAATAATTTTTTCAAAATTAAACAATTCATAAAAAATTTATTTTGCTGACAGTTGACACTAATATCCTAAATAAATCGATTTCTACTCCAAGTAAAGCATTTCTGTGGTACTTGGTATTAATAGCGTAATAATTTTTCCATGCATTTTGTTAATCAAGTATGTTCATAGAAATAATATTACTCTACCAGTAAAATAATATTGGATTTTAACGGAAAATATAAATAATTACAATAATGTGGGTTAAAAATATTTACATACATTATATAAATGGCAGGATTTTATATAATAATGAAATAAACACAACAAGTATTATTTAGGTTTAATGAATTATAACATTCTATATATACAGATTTATAAAATTAAATAGTAATTTGTTCGAGACAAGAGAAAAACACTACGGTTAAACACTATAAAAATGGTGTTACATGATTGGAAGCAACTATTTGTAGTATTAGGTAGGTACACTAATCCAAATCATTAATATTGGTGAGCAGTACCTACTATATGGGGAGGCGATGAACTTTCTCATGACACAAGTGACTTGTGACAAGTCTCTTTCCAGTCATTAAAAATGTTGTCAACCTATACTATATTTAATCCGATGAGAAAGGATTATTATTATTATTGACTTAGGTGATTGACTTATTAAAATTGATGAACAATATTACTAATGACAATATTATTTTGTTTCTGCAGAGTTCACACAGACTCTCTTTCAAATTATGTCGTCTGCAAAATATTAATCTTTAGTACATAAATCGAAAGACTTGATTGAGTATCTAACATTTATCGAAAATAGTCTATAAAAAAAATATAGTGGTGCGGGGCCGCTCGAAATTAGGAAACGCTCTGAGTGTATGCATCGGCCAGTGTTGCTAGCTTCCGGATGGGTGACCACCCGGGAATTTTAGCAACAAATCCTTGCCAAGCATACACACACGTGTTAAAATCTACAGTACCCCAGGCTAATGACCTCAGTTGCCGAAACCTTAACTCTAGTAAAAACAATAATATTTATAAAAATATATTATATGAATATAATTGTATTAGTTCTAAACTTTTGAGCTAAGAGTTAAATGATTTCCTATAGGTTAGGTTAGGTTAGATTTAAATTAGAAATATTATTACAAACGATAGAGTCTGTTGTGGACACTGCGGACGAACAAAAGGACTACCTTTAAATCCTTCTCCAAAAAGTCCTAAATAAAATTATTATATGAATAATAATAATATCTAAGTAAAATAATACAATTAAATGATACTTTTCAATAATCACAAAATTGTCATAATTTTGTCAGTTGAATTTTGACGATTTTTCTTTATATGCACCTACTAGTTATGAGGGAGTTACTCGTTTCCACTAAAAAAATATTATCCTCCTAGTTATGAATCTCACCTTCACCTAATATTAAAGTTGGGACTGATTAATAGTGTCGCAGAAATTTTAGAGCTAAAATTGAAGTTGTTTTTTGGAATGATTTTTACGAGTTTAAACATACATAATATACCATCATATTATAATGTACTGTTAGTTCTTGTTCAAAATTAAATTATTTAAGTACTGTAATAATGTTATTCGTTATTTTTTAATTATTCTTATATATTGAATTCGCAAAAACATATAACTTACATAATTGGATCAGACATACAAAAAGTGACTTTTAAGATATTTGTATATTACATTGTATTTCCTTTCTACCATCAAAATTGTATCGTCGACAGGCTGATGACAGACATCTGTTTATAGCTTGGGCCTCCCCATTGTAGCGAGGTGACGATACAAACCTTTTATCTCATTCCCATTATTTGGATACGTTTTAAAAATGCTCCAAATATCAAAATTTTCCTATTTTTACAAAACATAAGAAGCTAAAATTAAATCATTAAAAAAATTTGCTTTAAATGAGACGTTTCTCCTGCATGTGCTGTCTCCAAGTGTTTCTTAGAAGTGTGAAAGATACCAAATTTTCCTTCAGCAGTTATCGTTGAGCTTTGTTAGTTTTAAACAATAATAATTACTCAAATATTCAAACTAACAATGCTTAATAAGATCTGCTGAAATAGTAATACCGAGTTGTAACAGGGAGACTATACATGCTGATAAATCATTAATATGTATTACTTTTACAATTAATATCCAATCATACTTTCAAGTTGTTATCACAGTTAATGTACCTTAGATCATATACTATGAATGGGCCCATATCACGATAATTTTAAGCACATATTACTATATTAATATTAGTGACACTATAGTCTCTGACTATGATACATGTAAGAAGAGAAATGTCACATATTTCTCTATGATAATTAACATGTTAGAGACTCGTCACTTATATGCGCTTAAAATTGTTTACAACGTTGAGTTGAGTATGTCATCATCCATAGTATATGATCTAAGTATTAAGATGTCAGCAACCAACGGCAATCAAATTGATAAAAAAAAACACTTAAGTTCGGCAACCAACTCGGGATCTTTTTATTCAAAGTATCCTAATAAGTCATAAAGAGGTTAGTTAGGTAAACCTATGGTTAGTTAAAGCCAAGTTGATGATAGACGACTATCATCACTGGTCGTGAGCTTTGCAATGATCTTTTCCTACTAACTATTAAGGTATTCGACATTGTAAACATATCAATGAAAGAAAATATTTAAATATTATTCGTTAGGCTGCGTCAGATTAGGCAAGGGTAGGGTAAAATATTAGAACCTAACTATTTATAATAATTTTTAACCACGGTCTTAATGCCGGCCGGCAAGCGTTGTACCAGTATACATATAAGTCATTGTAAATAGAAAAAGTATACAATAATTAATTTAAATTTAAAATACAGTTTTGTTTTAAAATTCTTTTATATAAATTGTTCCATCTATTCCTTCCCATTTGTTTCACATTATTAAAAATTACAAAATCTGATTATTTCCCACATATTTATAAAGGCCAAAACAGCGGATATCAACTTTTTTTATTTATATTTAAAATGTTTGGTCTGTAGTTCAAAATTCACTGCAGTCTCCAGCGCTAATATTTTTTTTTTTCATCCATTAAATTATGATTGATTTTTTTGTATAGATATTACAAACATTGATATACTGATGGCCTCTAAATAATCATTATTTAATGAACGATATATTATGAATATAGTTTTTTCTGTTTAAGAATCTGGAGGTTGCAATTTAAATCAAAATAAATATTTATGATTTTCTTATATAGATTTGTTAAAAATTCACAACTTGGGTCCATATTAATTTTTTTTTCTCACTCCTTAAAAAGTATTTGCCTGCGGGCTCCAACGTTCCCCTTCAAAAATTTGTTTTATCAATTTAAATATTATAATGATTTTCTTCTATAGGTTTGTTAAACATAACAACCTGGTGCCATATTAATTTTTTTTTCTCACTCCTTAAAAACTATTTGTCTGCGGGCTCCAACGTTCCCTTTCAAAATTTTTTTTACACAATTTAAATCTTGATGATTTCCTTATATTGATTTGATAATTATTAACAACTTGGTGCCATATTAATTTTTTTTCTCACCCCTTAAAAAGTATTTGCCTGCGGGCTCCAACGTTCCCCTTCAAAAATTTGTTTTATCAATTTAAATATTATAATGATTTTCTTATGTAGATTTTTCAAACATAAACAACCTGGTGCCATATTCATTTTTTTTTAAATTTAATTTTCTTTCTCCTAAAAAGTATTTGATGCAGACTCCCACGTTCCTCTTCGTAATTTTTCATTATGGATATAAATTCTGTAGATATTTCTAAACTAATTTTTAAATGTCGAGAACCTAGGTTAGCTGCAGCTGCCTTATAAATTTTGATGATATTTTTTAAACGTAAACAACCTGGTGCCATATTATTTTTTTTTCTCACCCCTTAAAAAGTATTTGCCTGCGGGCTCCAACGTTCCCCTTCAAAAATTTGTTTTATCAATTTAAATATTCCAACAAAATATCAATACCTGTGAAGAACAAATTATGAACTTTAAGTTGGTTTAATATATTATACAGTGAACATTCCCCTAACACCTCACAATAAGGACACCTGTAAATATTACACATATTTTTAGGAAAGGTGACAAATTATGTCCTCAGTTTATCATCCCTCCAAAAAGGGAATACAATTTTGACAACGGGAGTTTCCCCTCTTCTAAGGTTTCACTGTAATAATATTTTAGTTATATTATTATTCTGAAACATTTTTAGAGTAAAATTTAAGTGTTGTAAAGTGTTAATTAGTAGCATATATAAAATATTGTTTGTTGTGTTATACAAATGTTATTTGATAACATCCGTTGAATATTTTATGCAACGTGCATAGAGCATAGAGTGTTACTATTGTAACTTGCTTGGGAAGATACTAGTAAAATGTATTGAATAATACTTGTAACGTGTTTTGAATGTTATTGGTAACGTGTATGGAAAGACACTTGTAACGTGCATATAATTATAAGATAAAACATAGAAACTCTTAAACCTAACCTAAAGTTTCTTTCTCGGGACATAATAAGCAGTTCCATGCACATTAAAATTACATGAATGTAACGTGAAATTTACCATTACAAGTTCCAAATTAACGGTATAAAAACATCGCCGAAATATTCCATTGCACAGTGGGTATAGACTCTAGGTGAAAACCTTAATACCGTGGTAAAACTTTTGAATAAATATAGGTATAGTCATAAGCGAAACTACGGGTTAGGCCATGTTCTGACGTAATACTGTCTGGATATCAAACTGACTTAATAAAAATAAAAATTTTAATGAAAAACTAATTTGGAAATTTAAATTTTTTCATATTTATCATTTGGCCAGCAGTCCTAATAAAATGTTCAGTTTTACCTATATGCCGGTATCGTAGAAAACATTTCAAACTTTTATAAATAAAAAAGCGAAACTATTTTGAAAATATTATAGTATCTAGAATATATTGATAAATAGGTGATCAATTCAAGTATCTTGGATTTTTTAACTTTTAACCTCCTAATAAGAACTAATTTGATCAAATGTTCTTACAAAAACCACTCTCAACGTTGAAAAAATTGATGATATAGCATTTGGTGATTAAAATTTGATATCGTAAGGTTCAAACATAGGTACTTATAGTTCCCTAAAGGGAAATATATATTGTTATAATGCCGACCTTGAAGTTACCATTATGAATTTCACTAAGGTATAATATACCATACATGTCATATAGTTGGGTTACAACAATTTCCGACGAGTATTGAGCAACGTCCAATAAAATTGTAATAACATATCCGTGTACAAATTGTTGAATATATTTCTTATTAACACCGAGTAAACTACATAAGAAATCATTAATATATTATTAATGTAATTATTTGATTTTAGTAACGAACCTTACCTACAAATTTTCCTAAATATAACAAAATATGTAGTCTCACTTTTTATTTATAATTTGTAATAATCATATTACATACTTATACCAAATACAAGTACTAAATACCTATATATGCCGTGTAAAATATCTGGTTATTTGTTATTTTTTGTTTAAGAGTTGTACGTCTTAACACATTTTTTCAGCCTGACTTTACTGAAAATACGTCTACACAAACACGAAAACGTAAAATGTATGAATAAACTGAGGGAGCCTGTAAGACCTCGAATACAGGGTACTGTTCAAATTAATCTTTTTAATTTTTAAATGTTGATAGGAATACTTATTTTATATTAAATATTATTTTTTTATATGTATAAATGTATATTATAATATAATATATAAGTTATTTTGTTTCAAGTTAATTTACGCCGAAAATATTGGTATTTTAAAAAAATTAACTACTTAATTATTAGACTTTCAACATTTCTCTAAAAATTAAATTTACAGATAATAGCTATTTTGATTTTTTTGGAAAAAAACATTAGATAGAATTGAAAAATTGTTTTTCATATTTTTTTAATATTAAAAATTTAAAATAAACATTGTATACTATGCGTGCAGCACAGCGTTTATAATATATATTATACGAACAAATAAATATATTAAATATTGATTGAAACAAAAATTATTTAATTTTCCGGATCATTTAATAAAATATGTGACAAATCACAACGCAAAAAATCAAATCGATATATATAATTAATTATATTCGAAAGGCGTTGGAGAAGCAATAACAACCAAGTATAGTTCATGAAAAACAAAACGGTTATTATAATAATGTATGATGTGTATATACTATAATATATATAATATACTATGAACTATAATATACAGTAATTTGAACAATAAGTAATATATTTATTATTTGTATAATTTTAATCTATTCCCGTTTTGCTTTGACTGAATGGAAAACTTTAGAAATGTGTATCCAAATAATTTGTAGGCCATAGTAAATTATGAACGAGATGATACACGCAATGCATAAAAATGTACTTATTACATCAACCAAAAAATATTGATACCACGTCAGATTAAGAGCGTGAGATTTTAAATGTGGTGCTCCTTTATGACGTAGAATGTACTCCGTCCAGTAAACCACAGATTCTGCAGTTGACATGGGTCGGTCTTTAAACCGTTCGGAAGCGAGCTTAGCATTTTTCTGGTACCTGCGGTTGACATACGACAGTGGTGTAATTTTTACGTTTCATTCAGGGATCTAATACAATTGCTTACCTATCGTTGTTAACAATTTCTAAAATGGCGTTTAACAGTGTATCTTCTGTAACAGATAATAGATCCATACTGATCGCCATCCCAGCGTTGACCAAATTGTCAATATTTCTAGGTTGGTCGTTGTAAAAAGGAAAACCTAGTACAGGTACACCGCCGTCCAAAGATTCGTACACTCCGGATATGCCTCCATGACTTATGAACAGTTTGACATTGGGATGTACTATACATAATGAATTTGGATTGATTACATAACGTTACACAATTAATTATATAGAGTGTGAAATTATCAATTGCGTATATAGATTATAGTCTAGTTTCTACGTGTCATTATTTCAATACTTCGATATCACGTTGCGTACAAAGGATGTCACGTTGCGGAAACCATTTCCGGGTCATCACATTCTTCGGTTTGTCTTTCATTTCGCTTTCGTATTTCCACAACACCTTCTGCGGAACTCGAGCTAGCGCGGCATAGAACGCGAGCTGAACAGTTTCCGGTAACGATGACATCAAAATCATAGAACCAAACGATAAGCAAATCACCCCGTGAGGGGCGTCGTCAATAAAGTCTAAAATGTCCTGTGAATAAATAAACCAGTTGCATAAAAAAATTTAAAAATCATTTATGTTTTGTATGTATGAGTAAGAACAATATAACAATCTGCTGAACTAACGAAGCATAATTAAATTACAAACGCTTTCTCTGAGGGTGATGTCCATGAATCGCATTCATCATGTACGAAAAAACTATATGACTAATATAGTACCTACAATATTCCGATATTATATTATAATCGTGTAATAAATATTATATGATCGTATACGCATGCGTTGTCTCCGTAAAATTACATATAATTTGATTTTTATAGTAGAATATGAACTGTGTTCAAGTGAAGAGCTTTTTCATATTTTAATGTTACAATGAGTTATATAAATTTGAATAGGAAATTAATTTTTCAGTTTTTTAAATTATTTCAAACTCATATCGTTTGAGCATTGTTTTCATATCTTCCTTAATTATTATTATAAATTTACTCTTGCATAAAGTTTATAAAAAATTTATTACAAATCCGTTAGGTACGTAGATTTATTATGTTACGAGTATATAAGACAAAGATAACACAGAACACACTTAAGTACAACATCTTCATACCTAGGAGTTACAAACGTACAATCATAAAGCAAATTTGTAATTAGCAAAACCAACTACGCGTTCTTAGTTACAAATTTTGATATTATACTGTTTACACTTATTATCAAACATTTTTTTTATTATTGGTATTATATTATACCTACAAGTGTCTATAACCCACAATAATATGTAAAGTTGATAACATGATGTACTCATATGACATTATCATGCGATATATTAAGCGATGAAAATGAGCCGCCTCGTGATCAGCTGCAGCTGATCATCGAACTTAAATTTAGCAACACAAAATTACCGCTGTTGGACAAAAAATTCCTACGTTGTACGTTTATAAGACCTAGCCTTGTTCGTGTAACCAAGATTCATTTACGGAGGTGGAGGTCACAAGAGTGACCCTAGGAGTTACCTCTGGTATAGGTTTGGGCGGAGTCAGATGAATACCGCCGATTTGGACAACGTCTGGCGTCAGCGGCCGAACCGGTTCAATGGTGAAATGAGAGTTGATGAAAATCATAGACGGTCGAGCCAGGTCCACGGCGTCGTACGGTCGCGGGTCAGCCTGTCGGTCCTGCAGCTCGGCGTACCACTTCAGCGTCGAACAGTACACCGTCAGTACTACGTTAGCGAAACGTTCGGCGAATGTCTTGAGCGTGCCGAGTTGGGACATCGCGTGCCCCGTGGCCGCCGGGTTCGGGATGTGTCCGGTCAGCGAACGTTCAAGGTACGTGATGACCGGAAACGGGACGACGTACACCATTGGCACGCTGAGCACGGTGGCCACGTACGCCACGCACTCGGACCCCATAGGTTCGGTGACGACCAAGTCGAATTGCGTCGTCGCCGCCCTGTCCAAGATGTCCGCCATCCGTGGATGTCCGTAAATTATGTCACAACTCGTTCGGGTGTAATCTATCATTTTCGGCATCAACTTCCGCATGGAGCCGTAATTTTTTATTATCAACGTCGCATTCACGCCGAGAATCGGTACCATTTGCTCGGACACGTCCACTTCCGTGTAACCGGGACGGTCGCCTTCCGCGAATGGCGTGAACACGGTTACGGTGTGACCGCGGTCAGTCAATACCCGCAGCACCGCTCGCATCACGTTCCAGTGGCTCTTGCCCGGGATCGTCTGTACCGCCAGGATGTTTGCAGCACCTGCTGGCGTCCACCGGAACGTCGAGTAGCACGCATAAAACGCAACCAACACTGTCGCGAAACTGGACATGTTTTTTCTCATGATTTTTCAGTTTTTAGTGATACAATACGAAAATGTGACAAACAGCATTATTATTGTTATTATTTTACTATAACCTAACTCAATAGTTATGTTCAGTTAAGTAAACTCGAGATCGTTATGACGTCTGAAGTTAATAACAAACAAATTATAAATTTTAAGTTAATATGAGAAAATTTAATTTTACTTTGTAAAAAAAATTTAAGTTACTTCGGTATTTGATTAGTGTTTCCGTGCATACTGGATCATATACAAACTATTATGTGCATCATTATATAATATGATTTTATCGGGAAACATAACTTAAATTATAATATAACTAATTAGGTACTATTATTCTAGGATTATAGATTACTTTTTATCTAAAATAAACTTTTTAACTTCCTTATTGATTAACAATATATTATACATCATTATATAATACTATCTATATTTATTATTATTATTGTTTTATCCCAGACACAAGCTCCACCGGTACCTACTCAAAATGTTTTATTAATTTTAACCTCGATTATCAATCATTTAAAATATAATATATGCTATCAAAAATAGATTTTACTTACTAATTAAATGTTAGATATGCACTCGTTCAATTAAAGATTAAAAAAAAATAAAGCAGAAACCACCGAACAAAGGTTTACGATAACAACATACTTTTTGTTAATACCTAAATACTATGACATTTCTAAAAACGGTTTTGATGAAACATTTTGCGTAGTATTCGTTATTAATTACTTATATAGCCCCACTCCTCCCATTGCAAAATCCTGAGTACCCCACTGATGATACTTATCAGCTATACTAAAACGAGATAAGAAGACTTCTTCCTAAATCCAAATTAAAATAAAAGAGTGATAAGCAGTTATCCGAAAAATGACCCCAACTCTATTAAAACCACGATTTAAGACAGTATGGTTGCCCATCCATCAGTAATAATGCCTGTACCTATATTGTGACAACAGAATTTAATCCAGAAATCAGCTGTTTCGATCTATTACTAATAATCTGATTCTACATTTTGTTTGTTTTCAACACCTTCTCATCCTTAGTAGTAATATACAACTATCTTAGTAATGGCTGCAGGACCGTCAAGTTAGTGGGGGGGGAGGGGCAACGGAACTATTTTAGCCCAGGCCCCATTTTTGGAATATCAACCGAATAATAATGTAATTAAACAAAAAAGTTTAAATCCTGTTTTAAATAAATAATTTCATGCAAATTGCTGCAATCGTACTCAGTTTGTCACTATAAGTACGTTAGTTATATAAGAACAGTTATTGAAACAGAACCTATGATTAAAAGTAAATAATTATACCTATTGCCTATGAAGACTCTGACGATTGTGCGGATAATAATTATATCAATAAATATTCCATAGCCTGATAGCCAATAGGTGAATTTATAGGTGTTAAAAGAAGTATTATTAATAATCAATATCATAGCTCAAAGACAATAAAATAATTAATAATTCATGATGAATTTTTAAATACATTATATTAATAAGTATAGAATATTTATTATTTGTGTATTTTTCTTTCCTTCTCGTTTTGGTTTCAAACTGCAAATATTTTTTTTATTAAGTGAAAATGTATAATAAATAATAATATATATTATAATCTCCTAAAGGTTAGGTTAAATATTTTAGTTTATTATATTCATAAGCGTTCTTTTAGAATGTAAATAAATTGTAAGCACCATACAAAAACGCGAAAATATATATAGTATCATTAGGGTTCTTGTTGCACTAAAGAAAATGCAAAAAATGCATGTTTATATGCAGTCAAAATTGTCAAAATATGCTTAATATATCCAGCTAAATTTTTAATTATTTTATTAAATAACGATCATCAAGTAGCAGAAATTCAATAAAATTATTATTATAATAATAATATATGTTTGACTGCTGGCTGGTGCTATTTATATAATTATCAATGTAATTAACTCAATAATTTTATATTATCCATAAGTGACCATAACCATAAAGATAGAGAGTAGGTACTCTAAAAAAAACTTAATTTGTGTAGTTTAGGTAAAGATGAAATTGTAACAAGTCAGTCAAGAATAGTGTCACACCTCAAAATATAAAAATAATTTTAAGTTGTGACATTATTCACGCTTAGAAGTGAACAAGACATTAAATACGTTCAGCGAGAATAATTACATACCAAAGGTTTTACATCAGTTCTAGAGAAGTAACGAGATTTTAACAAAAAAAATAGATCAGAGCAACAAATATTAGAATCAATCAAAACCCAAAAATGGAAAATTTTGAGTTGTCACTATTATTTTAGTAATGAGATAAGAAATGTACTTAATAAAATAAGTATATTATTATTATCTAAGTAATTTTATTTTATTCGTGTTTTACTTTTATGTAATGGAAATATTTAAATATTTGCTTATACATAATTTTTAGGCAATAATAAATTACGAACAAAACGATAAGCACAATAAATAGTAAAGTGCAAATTACATCAACCAAAAAATATTGATACCATGACAGATTCAGTGCGTGTGATTTTAAATGTGGAGCTCCGTGATGGCGTAATATATACTCAGTCCAATAGACTACAGAGTCCGCGGGTGACATGGGTCGGTCTTTGAACCGTGCGGAAGTGATTTTAGCATTTTTCCGGTACCTGTAAACGTTCAAAGATGAAAATTATCATTTTATTTTCGAAAAACTGAACAATTGTTACTTCTTATCGTTGACAATCTGTAAAACAGAGTTTAACAGCGTCTCTTTGGTAACAGATAACAGGTAAATTATCTATTGAATCTAAAATTACTTACCTATCGTTGTTAACAATTTCTAATATGGCGTTTAACAGCGTATCTTCTGTAACAGATAACAGATCCATACTGATCGCCATCCCGGCGTCGACCAGATTGTCAATATTTTTCGGTTGGTCGTAGATTAACGGAAATCCTATTACAGGCACACCAGCATCTACAGCTTCGTACACTCCGGATATGCCCCCATGGCTTATGAACAGTTTGACATTGGGATGCACTATACATAATTAATTCATATATTATTAATCGATATATAATATGTATAGACATATAGTTCAGTATAAAACTATAATAATATATAGTGTTTACGGTAATTACTAATTATAGCTCGGCACGTACTAAGTATATCGCGTTGAGGAAACCATTTTCGCATCATCACATTTTTCGGTTTGTCAGCCATTTCGCCTTCGTATTTCCACAGCACCTTTTGTGGAACCTGAGCGAGCGCCTCTCGTAAAGCGCTCTGAACATTTTCCGGTAACGACGCCATCGAAACCACCGAACCGAACGTGAAGTAAATCACTCCGTGAGGTGCGTCCTCAATAAATTCCAAAATGTCCTGTTAACATGTAAACCGATAGCATAAAACTCTTCGAAATCAATATATCATAAGTTATGATTCATAACACAGGTTCAGTTGCGCATAGAAAGAGTCCTGCAAATTGTCCATATATACCAAAGTTTTTATTTCAAAAGTTATATTATACTTGGTGACGTAAAAATATATTTCATTTGAATGATTTGATCGTATATGCTGGTTAGCTTAAGCAGTGTGTCATAAATATTGTACACAACTGAAATAAAATATAATATAGTTAAAGATAGTTATAAAATAGACCAAACCATAAGTCCAACTAGGTGGGCTGGTGGGGCTAAGCCCTCATCCTCAAAAAAAAATAAAATTTTTTACACAATTGATTCCTAAAATATTAATAAACCTTTTAAAACTCTACTGTAATAATTATTTGCTTTTAGAAAAAATGAATTACTTAATTAAATTTTTATTAAAATCTTATAACTATTTTATATTGCGTATGATAAACATGGTAAATATTATTAGAATTAGATGTATGGCTGTAATTGATTTAAAGAAATAATTTATATCAGTAAATTGGTACAACTATTATACATAATTCTACAGTATAATGTATATTGTATACACACTGAACTAGTGTACTATAACAATATTTACAGACAGTATATATTATTATAGGTAGGTATAGACTATAGTAAAAAATGAAACTTGAATAAATAAATATTTGTTTTTTTTTTTTGTTTAATTTTCTTATATTTTTAAGTGAATATATACGGGGGGAGGGTGGTGCAACGAGAATATCAACACCCCCCCCCCCCACCACCAACATGTTAACCCTAGTTGCGCAACTGGACCAAATGCCGGTTTGTTTGACGTGGATATGCTATTGTAGTATACGACTATAATATATATATATAGGTCTGTTAACCATAATATAATAATATGGTATATCAAATACCTTTGGTATCGGTCCTGGTGGAGTCAGATGTATACCGCCTATTTGCACGATGTCCGGTGTCAGTGGCCTTGAAGGTTCGGTAATGAAGTGCGTGTTTGTGAAAGTCAACGACGGTCCGACCAGATCCACAGCGTCGTACAGTCGTGGTTCGGTTTGCCGAAGCCCCCAGTCGTAGCTCCACAACAGCCACGAACCGTAAATCGTTCGCAGCGCGTTAGCGAAACGGTCAGAGAACGTCTTGAGAGCTGCGCTGCTGGACAGGAAGTTTGAGACAACGGCGGGATTGGGGACGTGACCGAAGAACGAACGCTCCGTGTGCGTGACGATCGGCGACGGGATGACGTAAATGGCGGGTACGTGGAGAACGGTGGCCGCGTACGACACGCAACCCGACCAGCTGGCATCGGCGAACACCACGTCGAATAATCGCGAACGACCAGCCAAGATCTCTTGCATTTGCGGGTGATCGAATATGACTCCGCAATTGGTCCTAGTCGTGTTCAAGATATATGAGATCATCGTTTCCGTGGACTGGATACTCATAATGTACGATATGTTTATGCCGACCCTCAGCGCCAAGCGTTCGGAAATGTCCACCTCCGTGTAACCAACCCGGTCACCATCCGCGAATGGCGTAAACACGGTTACGGTGTGACCGCGGTCAGTCAATGCCCGCAGCACCGCTCGCATCACGTTCCAGTGGCTCTTACCCGAAATCGTCTGCACCGCCAGAATGTTCGCGGCACCGACAGGCGTCCACTGCAGAAGTCCCGCTGGCCAAGCGCAAAGCGCAATGAGAAGGACCGCGAATCTCGAAGTCATGGTCTTGCAGTGCAGGATCTAAGTCCGGGGTGCACTGCAAATATTGGAGTCCTCATAAGAAAAATTGCAATTTTCTTTTAGTCATAATGCATCAATTAATGTATTTTGTTCGATGTTGATGAAAGTGAAGACGGATTTAAAAAGAAAACATTTCAACTAAAACTATGCCATCTGTACTCTTTGCCCTTGGGCATTTATAATGTACATAAATACCCAATATAAATAAATAGAATTATCTTGGCTCCTCGAGCCATCATGTACATACATAAATATCATCATCATGTATACATTTCAATCGGGTCGAGTGTACGGATAAATCTGAGTCCTGAATTAACGGGTGCGGGTAATTTCTTACAAATTATAATAGATACTTCATTTTTACTATTGTTTAAGGTCACTGACTCTGGCACCACAAAGTAAAAATATTGGAACAAAAATGGTTTCACAAATTAGTATAACCAATTTTTAATAATTCGGAATTTATAACTCACGTATAACCATAAAAAATCAAACTTCCATTTGAAGGTGATAGTGTCAGTTGACTCCAACATCAGAAACTTCGAAAATATTCTCAGTGTCCGTAACAGTAGAAGTGATAAATAGCCAATTTTTAATAATTTGTAATTACTTATTGATACCTACAATTTTCGTGAATTTGGTGTGTAGTATTTTTATTCTGCAACCAATTTAAATTTTTTTAGCGTTTTAATATTCATAATATAGGTCAGTTGCTGATTAACTCATATGGAAATATGGTACTTATATACTTATACTTACGATTAAAACTTTGAAACCGAATAATAAATTAATAAGTTCTCGTTCAGCACGTTTATTTTTGTATTTGGATTTAATCGTATAGTTACTAATAAGTTATAAAATATAAAATATAAAAGCCGAAATGTTACAGACAAAAAAATATGTCATAAACATTTCACTTTAAATAAAAATGTTATTTTATTTATAGTTTACTGATGTAGGTATACACAATCTGTTCTTAATAGGTACAATAAGAGAATTAGATAAAATAAAATAAAATAAATGACACGAGTACTTGATTAAAGAAGCCACCCAGTGAAACACAATTTTAAAACTACTTTTAACACTATTATAATATTCAGTATCAATCTAACATATCTATTAAGTTGTTTGTAGAGCTCTCGAATTTTAACGTGAATTAAGATTCACGTGATCACCTGTTTTTTGTTCACGTGTATTTAAATTTAAAAATCCGTGTATTTAATTCACGTGTAATTAATTAGTAAATCACGGATATTTATTTCACGTGTGCTTGACACGTACAATGATCAGTTGTATGGGCGTCGCCTGATTGCGGCCTAAAGTAACCTTTTTACCTTTTCATCTATCCCGATTGCGGCCCGTACATAATAGGTAGGAAATACTATTTAAGTGGTTATCAAACCTAATTAATTTATCCCGATTACGTCCGATACATATTTTGACGTAAATATAACTATCATATTCGCAATTCACACGATCACCAATAACCCATGTATTCGACCAATATTCGGCTTGGTAATTTCAAGTCCATTAAAGATATAATAAAGAAATTTTATTAAGCCAAAGTAAATTTGACGTTAATTATCTCAATCATGAAGCCAATACTGAGCAGATATTGAAAAGTCAAAAAATACGTAATGGTATTAAAAGAAAGGCAACATAATTTGGTTATTTTATAAACAGCTGTTAATAAGATCGGAAATTAATTTAATTATTTTACTAGGTAAGAAATTATTAATTTATGCGAAGTATATTCAATTTTCAAAATTTGACAACATTTTCCTATACAGTTTTTAAAATATTTTCCAAATGCCAAATACTTTTTTTTTGATAATTTTAAGCTATTTTGTGAACCAATGTGAGTTTAGACGCAATCGGGATACTTGGGTACAACACGATTGCGAACGAATGACGCTTATCAGAGAATTTGGTTTCTTAGCTGAAAAACGGACGATTGCGAACGTTTTTATAGACCACATTGCCAAGTTTACAAAATATTTTTTTTAAATAAAAACTATTGATATTAATTACACAATGAAAACAACAACTACGTTACAAACTAAAATAAAATAAAATATAATTTAATTATAAATATTAATAATACTGTTACAAAATCGATGTGTTTATGTTACGTTAAAAGCTGAAAAATAAATAAAATAATACAAACAAAATAATGGTTTTTAAAAATTGTTTTCTACATTTTTGCTTTTTTAAATTTTTTCCCTGGTAGGAATTACCAGTTTTTTCTTAAGTATAAAATTAGATCCTAGTGTATTTTATAATCATTATAATTTTGTAATGTTAATTCAATTTCAGATTTATCTTTTTTGGCCATAAGATTATGTACCTACGTTGTTTTTAATTTAATTTATTATTGTCAAAGTTTGAGCTTGTGTTTCTTTTAACCCTAAAATCACGACGTGTGTTGGAGGATGGGGGCTATACAACTGACTATTGTACGTCCTATGAAAACTACCTGGACCATTGGTAGTTATCGCCCGGCGTAATAGCAGAAAACCCTTATATTATTACTATTTGATTATAAATTTTAAATTATTATTTAAAAATTTGTTATTGACTAACACCAAATCTGACAACACCGCACGATTACAATCGCCCGGTAAGATTGTTATAACTTATAAATTATAAATAAATAATTATCGTATTAATAATACTTATAGTGTTATACACTGTGTTTCACTGAAAAGGTTACACGAAATATTTCTGGTCAGTGATGTCGTATTGAAATGGTGTTTTGATTTTTTCAGAGAATACTAAAATACACATTTTTAATAATTTTCAAATTTTTAATCATTTCAGTCTGCGCGTTCAATGTGCATTTGATCATAGTATAGGAAAAAGTATTTTTAACACCAGATTTCGGATACCTATTTTTTCACTATACAATTATTTATGATTGAATACAGGGTCATGGAAGAAGGTATTGTTAGGTTATTTTAATTAAGTTAAAGTTAAATTTTTATTATTAGGCCAAGCTATCCATAAGTTATCATCCAATGATTTCCAAATGTATTATTTTGGTATTATCTTCAGATAGATACAAATAGACAATTTTGTTTTTAAGTCATTTAAAAACTATATCTTTTTTAAGGCTTTAAAACCAAAATTAAATTAATAACAACGAATTAATGTTTTATCTTAAACTATTGCGTATTTTTTTTCACTATGTTTTTTAGACATAATAACTAGGGGAGACCCAGGTTAGTTGACGAGATGGGTAAGATGACGAATTTATAATAACTGATGGTAGATTATATTAACAGCTGATGTTTTACAAGAAATATTGGAACAAGTTTAGTTTACCAGGCACCTTTTTTTTTTAATTTTTTTTTTTTTTTGAAAAGGGTTGGTTTGACGAGTTAAGAACGATGGTGCAAAAAAAAATTTGCGGAAATGATTATTTTGGAAGTTATAGCTTCCCAAAGTTAACGATTTTACGTTTATACGCATGCGCGCAACACTACTATATTACCGCGCGGAGGACCTCGAGATTTTTATTTTCCTATTATTATTCCTATTATAATTATGTTATTAAATATATCTTTTATAGATAACCAAATTACCTACGGGAAAAGTACCCCTATCCCGTGAATTACCTACAGTAAGCAGGGCAGTGTTACACAGTTAAAGTATAAAAACAATTAAAAAAGTCCTCCGGTCGCCGAACTCGAGGTCCTCGCGCGACATTATAGTAGTGTTGCGCGCATGCGTATAAACGTAAAATCGTTAACTTTGGGAGGCTATAACTTCCAAAATAATCATTTCTGCAAATATTTTTTTTTGCACCATCGTTCTTAACTCGTCAAAGCAACCCTTTTCAAAAAAAAAAGGTGCCCGGTAAACTAGACTTATACCGAAATGTAAGGAATGATGTTAGAAACAACTATTTTACCAATAAGAAATAATCATGATAAAGACTATGTGTTTTTATTTACGATTTTCTGTTATCACCGTACACACTTTAATTTTCTGTGTTTTGAAATAACGTTTTTCTAAAAAAAGGTAAGGGAAATCAATTATATATTATTTTAAATCAATAAAGTATAGTGTAAGCCATGATATAATAAACTTAACTCTTTAGGTTTTTACATATTTTTATTGACTTTATGCAATTGTACGAGGATGAAAAATGTGGACAATTTACCCGCCAGATAGTTTGTGAGGAAAAATTTATTTTGCATATTAAAGCATATTTTGTACACTAGAGAATATTTAACCTATTTTTCATATTTTAGAATATATTCTAATATTCTTCATTACAAATTCATATAAATAGTTAATTTCTTGAGTTAAATTTTTGGTGGTCATTCTGTCACTCTAAGTTCATGATTGTCACAAATACATAGTATTATATATATCATATATCTGTGGTAATTGTATCATAGATATAATTTATCTGTTACGAAAAGAATGGTGTATAATGATTATTTATTGTTTTTATTGAACCATTTTAGAAAAAAAAAAATCATATTATTTGCATACTTACAAGTTAAGAGAACATTTTAGGTTTTTTTTAGAACATTTATTAGCATCATATTTTAAACTTTTAAGAATCTAAAAATCCACTCTTTATACCTAAGTATAAATAACACCCAAAACATACAAACTAAGTACATAAAACAATTACTACATTTTTTTAGGTAGGTATTCATTTTACTTGGAAGTATTGTCATCTAGAGACTGCAATAAAATACTTTCATCTGGCAAACATTGTATACCTTCGGTAACTGATACATCTTTACAGTTGATGTCAAATAGATTTTTTTACAATTTACTTCCAAAGGGGTTATTTTATTTAATGATGATACATTTGATTTGCTGGAAATTAAAATGATTGATGTATCATCTAAATTTGACATAACAATATTAAGGAATACACACCTTAAGTTATCATCTAATAATGGAGTTACTTTAAAAGTTCCACTTGGAGTACTAATTAATGTATCTGGGCATTTAGTCGGTGAAGAATATTCATATCCGTTTATACTATACATAAATTTAAATTAAAAATATCAACCAATAATTTGATAAATAATAGTATACCAAATACCTTAAAGGAATAGCATCATGTTTTAATCTCCTTGCACATTTAGGAGAGGCAATACCATCAAATATAGGGAGTTTTTCCACTATATGTTGCGGTCCAAAATGCAATGAACACACAACAGCTAAAGAATGTTTTAAATTAAATGTTTTTTTTCACAGATAAAAGTTTTGTTGATTTTACAATATCACATGTTAATCTTATAAATTGTATATAATTTAGTACCAAGTAAACTGTAAGTCGCTTATAAGGAATAAATACGCCACAAAGTATTAAATGCACGTTCTTAAGTAATTATAGTATATTTGTATAATCAACACTACATTTTAGTATTTTATACTTACCTGATCCCCTATTATACAAACCTTTTTCAAAATCTACATTTTTTATAGATGCACCCTGTGATATTTGACTTATCCACTTATTTCTCAAGTCTATATTTTTAGGGAACCTATGTAAGTGTACATTTTTGTCCTTAACTATATTTTTTTTTTGCTGCCGCTCATGCAGCCTTCGAAAATACAAACCGGCATTATAAATAATGATTTAGACTGGTAAATATTAAACAGCAGAAGTACTTATTTTATATTTATTAAATCAAAATATCAAAAATTTAATATTTTTAATATGATAATAGTTTTATCATGATTAACGTCCAAACCCCAGAATCCCGCCAAAAAAAGCTTGATACTATGATAATATTTAAACCAATGAAAATTGGCGAAAGACCAGCGCCATATTTGCGCAACAAAAAACATAAATACGACTGTTGAAATCATACCTAGTTTATTATATCATGGTGTAAGCTTTATTTTTATGTATACTTAATATTTATTAAGTATGTTAAAAGGACAAAAATATTATCATGATTAAAATATTATCGATCGGGTCAAGTTGACGTGGGTAAGATGACTATCGTCAACTTACCCCATTTGATACCACACATAGGTTACAGCCACTAGACGTTGCAGTTTTCGGGCCTCTGAAGACGTATTATAGTCAAGCTTGTGATACATTTATGGTAAATAACCCGGGACGTGCAATAAATGATCGTGATATCGGAAAACTATTTAGTGAATCATATAATGGAGCTGCAACTGTAGGAAATTCCATAAAAGGTTTCAGTGCTTGTAGTATAGAACCCTTTAATCCAAATATTTTTTCGGATCATGATTTTGCTTCTGCGGAAGTTACAAAAAAACTTTATAAAAAGTATATTTACTCATTAAAACATATTATGAATTTTGCTATGTCAACTTAACCCGGCAAAATGTCAACTTACCCCGGCACATGGGTAAGTTGACGAATTCCAAATTATTTTTTATTTTATTTTTTTAACCCGTTTAAAAAAAAATTAAGTCTAACTTTTATTTTAGATCATTCTTCAAAAGTTCCTCTATTTATGTGTGTAAAATTTACAAATGTATATAAAGGTAGTATATTTTAAAAATACATCGAACCTTAGATTCGTCAAGTTACCCAGGTCTCCCCTATTGTTCGGTAAATATTACCGTTTAATAGCGTAAAAATAAAAATAAATTATAAACACTATTTCTAGATTACTAGTAATCTCTAAGATAATTTTATTTTATTTTTGACAATTAAATAAAATGTTACTTATAGGTATTTTGTGTTAAGAATAATAGCGTTTATTATGTGTCTATAATATGAATCATATACCATTAATAAGTTTTTTTTCTGATAAGCTTATTAATAATGACATTTAGCTAAATGTTATTGTTTAAAATCATAGTTTGACATAAGCTCGTTGGTACGTGTTTATTTGAATTACAATTTGTTCATTTTTGACTTTCGTGTTAATATTTCTTTACCTCTGTGCTAATTGATATTCAAAAATGGCTAGCCACCGTGAAAAATGGATATGGTTTTAATTTTTAACGAGTGTCACTGAAATTCCCACCAAGCTGCACAGAAATGCAAGTTGTATTGCGCATTCACTGATTGAAATGATTAAAAATTTGAAAATTATCAAAAAGTATGTATTTCAGAATTCCCTATGTTCCCTGAAAACCCCATTTCAATACGACGTCATTTATGATTTCTAAAAAATAACGAATATTCAATAGGTTTTGGAAGTATAAAATGCAAAACGGTTATATAAATATATAATTATACACCCTCCTCACCAGACACCGCTGACCTCTCAACTCTGTAAAAGCCTCCAAGGCTACAAGTCATGAAGTTTCTTCAATCAAGTTCCCTAGTCTTATAAACGGACGGTAATATTTTAATATAATATGTAGGTGCCTACTACCTACTCGATAATATTGTTGAATAAAAATTAAATAAAACAATCATTAATTTACATATTACACACGTCATACACTAATTTTAAATGTATTTCGGGTAAGTACCTACCTATCCTATAGGCATTAGGTCACTGTACTACGGTCTAATAGAGGTATATTATGATGTACATTTTTACCGATTGTGCCATATGAAATAAAAAAGTAGTATTCACGCTATATATATTAAAAGAATATAAACTTTTTTGCGGCGTATATGAGAGGGGCAAATTCCGTGGATTCCGTGGAATCTGCTGCCGATCTATATAGCGTATAGAGCATTACTGTCTATGGCCACATTAAAAACTATACACTCGTTGTATTTACCTGCTACTACTTAGTATAATTTATAGGTAAATTATAAGTACCTAATAATATGTGAATGCAAAGAGTACCTTGTACCTATCAATATCACAAACTAAGATTGTCATTGCTTATCATCAATAACGTGATTAAAATATGAATGTATATGATCAATTCACCTTAATGCAGATTGAACTACAACGTCGGATATTATTCGCATGTATCGACTTCAGTGTTCAATACCTATACACACTGAACTGTATAATAATAACTAGGTATACAGTTCACTAGTCCAGTGCCTACACATTATGGTAGCTACTAGCTACCCTTTTTCGACTATCGGACATTAATCACTTTATTTTTTTTATAGTTTGTTTAGCCTTAAACGTTTAAATAAGTTATATACAAAATGACGAGTGTTACATGACCTATCCACTGTATTTTTAGTTCAAAAAGTAGGTTTATATGTGCAGGCGAGTGATGTAACTTGTCTTGTCCTTCACCCAAACAATAATACTGTAGTTTCAAAAACCTTTTCCACATATTATAAGTCTAATACAAGATGCTAGATAAATAAATAATAATGGTTGTTCCACAGTTTATATAAGAAAAATCAAAAATTACAAACTTCCTCACAACTTCAAAACAATTGTGTATATAGGTAATAGGTACCACTCCAATATGTACTTATTGGTTATTATATTTTACACACCCATCACGCTGGGTTTAATTCTAAACTTTTAAAGTATACTCTAGTTCAAAATATGGTTGTATAAACTGCTTTTACATTTTTTAGAGAAGCAGAAATTACAAAATATTTTTTTTTTTTAAATCGTTTTTATAATACAAAAAAATTATTTATTTTATACTTATGGTAATTGGTAACATGTCTTATAATTAAAATAACTAAATTTATAATAAGATCATTTATTGGTTAAAAAATAAAATAAAATAAAAGTAATTTATAAATGGTATTGTTGAATAAACAAAACTAATTTGATATAAGATAAATTAATACATGGAACTGATTGATAGGTAATAAAATTTAAAATAATCATTTTTATAATATGCTAGCATTAACAATTAAAATACTCAATCAATAAACTTTATTGTCCATAACAGTGTGACCAGAAAGTTTTACAATCCTCATTTTTTGGAGTTCACTATTACGTAAAACAAATTACAAAGAACAATAATCAATTTTCAATTGTCCGTATGCATTACAAAACATTAACCACTATCTATGCTTTTTAAACATACTCAATACTGAATATAATAACCAATATATTTAACTCATTAAAATTCAAAATATTTTTTTTCCTGATTACCTCTCATTCATTTATCTAATATAGAATAACCAATATATTAAACTCATTAAAATTCAAAATATTTTTTTCCTGATTACCTTTCATTCATCTATCTAATATAGAAAATGCTACCACTAACATGTAGAATTTATGTATTGTCCCGCACAGAAATGGAATTCACGGTTTATTGACATTGCTCATTGACATGATAAATCAGACACAAGTTACTGCCTGTTGGTAATATATAAGTAATTAAATGTAAAAAAATCATAATAAATTAAATAGTTATTTTTAACCTTGCCTGATAAGTAATCATTATTATTATATTCCACCGTTCAATCAATTCCATCTTCAGGTTTTCAAATTAAAATGTTTGATGGTTATCATTTTTTATATTTGGTAAAGCATAATTTGATATTAGCAGAAGAGTTTGGTGTATATTCTAGAAGTTACATAGTATAGGTATGATTTAATTTTTGATAATACAAAAATAATAAATATTACTTTACAATTGAAATCCTTTAGACATTCTTATTGATATTTATTATTCATTGAAGGTATTTGATTTTATTAACGAATCATTATATCCAATTGTTCCTGAAACAACAAAAATGTTTTACTCTTTCAAAGTTATAATAAATAGATAAATAATAACTGTTAGGTATTACATGCATAATATAATACAAAATATGTACTGTTCAATTTTATTTTATTTTTTTGTTGTTTGTGGGTATTTATATTAATTAAATTGTTTATTATTATTATTACTTTATGCATACTACTGGGACATGCTATTTGGATTACATTATATAATATGCATTAAGGTGTACAAAATACTAACCTTTAATGTTTCAATTGTTGAGGAATACCTTCTAATTTTTTGATGAAGAACTTTAACTTTTTTTCTTAAATCATCTATAGTTTTCTGTTGAGTCATTGCAATGTTTTCCCAATTTTTCTCTGCAGGTTGAAAAGTGATTTTTAAACTTTCAGGTATTTTTAAGTCAGGATCTAAAAAGAAATACATAAATATATGTGATTAAAAACAACTGTTTGATGATAAAATATAGATATAAATTACTTTCAATATTTCTTGATGTTTGTACATTTGATTGGGATACATCTAACTCGCATGATTCACTGGCATCTAATGTCTGAACTACACATTCTGATGGACTAATTGATTTTTGGAAACCGTTATCCTCAGATATAATCTCTTCAGGAAGTTTCAGCACATAAGTATGATCCGATAAATTACCAAGACGTTTTCTTGCTGGGGTTCGAGAGGATTTTAATTCCAAATCCATTACTTTTTTCAGAGAAGCATTCTGTTTTTCATTTTTCCGACCTTTAAAAATACTTGGAACAGCAGTATGTGTTAACTTAATGAGATCGGGTCTTTTTTGATAATCATTAATAGTAAAATGTGCTTCACAAATTAATGTATTATTTGTTGGAACAAAGTTTTCTCTGTCAAGTGCTTGTATCCACTGTAATCTACGGTTAACGTCCCTAGGAAATCTATCAAAACACAAAACATTAAAGATTTGTACAGGTAGCCACAGCCGCGCCAAGACATATTTTACCAACCAGTTTAAATTTAAAAACAATACATCCACTGCAACCTGCCTTTGATCTTTACTACTTGTAAAAATTGTAAGTATTATAATTATAGCCATAGTCACAAATATCAGAGGCTAAGTCCCTCATAAGCATTATATAGTCCCCCCCTCAAATTAACTTGAAGATTTTCGAAGAGCCCCATATGGACCTGAACTTTAGCCCCCCAAATCTCACAATATTTACTCTTATGATTATAGCATAACAGGCATGGAGAACTCAGTTCGTCATAACTACAATAACAATAATAAGTAACAATTATAAATGTAATTATTCCTACATCTGTCATCAACAGGCAACAAACACCACCCACTACTTTTCGCTGCTTAATTAAACCATTTTAACCAGGCTGGAAGGACGCCACTGTCGCCATTACGTCCTAGACATACTACTAGAATAACTACTGATAGTAGAGTATAGATATGAATGTATGATATCTAACTGAAGCAAACAAATCCAATTTGTCACTTACCTAAAATACTTGATTTTACCATTTCCCTTACTCTTGCAACCACGTACACAACAGGAGGTTGGCATTTTTAAATTATATACTTTTATGTTGTAGACTGTTTCTAGTTATGTTTGATTAAAATTAAAAACATACAGAATCTGTAAATCGTAATTTTAATTTAAAAAATATATATTAAAACGTTCAAACGAATTACCATGTGACGGATAAATCGCTTTTAATGATAATAATATTATGCTCCTACTGAAGGCTATTACCACAGATTTCTACATAGTCACATAGAACAGAGGTAATTATATGTTGTATAGAAGTCTGTGGCCATTACACCACTATTCGAGATAACAATTGACTCGCCGCTGCTTCACAATATATTTTTTATCGTAATTCGTTAGCACTGCATTGGGGAACATAACCTAACGAATCGAAATAAAATGATAAGTAATGGAAGATTATCAAGAAGGAAAATTCGGTACGTATTACCATTTACCACCACAGAACAATATGGTATTACGTACCTACAGGAATAGTTACGTACTTACGTAGTACGTACCGACTCGTATCGAAGTCCGATTCCGGTACGTATCGCTTGTCTGTTGCACGTGTAACTTCTTGGACGCACTTGAACTCCAATATCTCCATTGAATATCTTTATGTACCATAACTGTTATAATATAATCTATATTCTGTGGCCTTGTGCCCTTTGGGATAAGCACTCATTTAGGGTGGCCAGACGTTTTTTAAGATATATCTTAGTCCGTGTCTAAAACTTATCCTTCTTAGTATAAACATAGAATAAATTGAAACTGTTAATATTATTAATAATTATTATTTTTGTAAATTACACCATAAGCATACTCAGACATTTCTGGCATAACACATAATACATTAACACACGCACTACTAAATACTACCATTGATTAAATATATAATGGTACTACATAAATATATTATATTCATATTTACGCAATTACACCCAAGTTATAAAAACCCATTTTGATGGGGTAACCTCATTTAGATACATTCAAGTGCGTACCACGACTACCCCGTGCGCACGCTTATGAATTACACAAAACAACCTGGGATTTTAATGCCAAAAAAAAAAATCAAAAAATGCCCTGAATAAAATGCTTTTAAGTACCTACTTAATGGAGAAAATTTTTTCTTTTTATAATTTCGTTACAAATTTTAATATAAATTTGTTATACCTAATACCTAAATATACATTTTAAAGGATAGTAAAAAAGAGTTTTATACTCAATTAGAGTGCCGACTGCCGGATCTAAGGGGGGGGGGGAAGTGGGTATTCTTGCCCCGGGCACTGTTGGTATCAGGGCGCTCTTAAGCACGAATTAAAATATACTATATTTTAATTCGTGCTCTTAAGTATATGAAAAATAAAAAAGTAAGCTAAAAATATCTCATAAAATATGTATAAATTATACAAATCAATAGTTGTTGTCAGATTTTTGACTCAAAATACTTTTGTCGTGATGTACATTATTGTAAACCATGATTTAAGATTTAAAAATTATCTTAAATCGTGTGGCAAACGGTCATCGGCTATCGCCACACTCGTGATTGCCGAGATAAGCGGTTGGCGTTGGCGGTACAACGTTGATACCATAGAGTAATATGGTCGATACTCTTAGTGAGTCTTAGCACAGAATAAATAAGAATAACAGAATATTCTGTGCTCATATCACGGTTGTAGATAGAATATCTACAACCGTGGCTCATATACGCATATGATCTAAGTTGATACCACATTGATACTTGATAACTTAGTGATAAGATGTTCTTCGCAAATCGTAATCCGTATTCTGTAATATTGCCGAACGCGCGGTACCGACTACCAAGTACCGATCCAAATATTATTAAATTCCGACGTTTCAGCAATATTAGATCACGACGCATTTTCCGGCTCGGCGATCGTTGGCAAATGGTTTATTGGTGTGGACGGATTCGCGCACACGCCGTCGTCGTTCGACCTGATAACGACCGGGACGTCGTAACGATGGGTCAATCGTTTTTCGCGAGATAAAAAGTGTACGCACCTGTGGCTGTAATAATAATTTCATCTACTTACGGTACGCGGCCTTGACGCATTGTTGTTGGTAAGACGCATATTGCGAAAAAATTCGCCCAACAAATAAATAAGTAGCCACTGTGCCGACCTCGCATGAGCAGCCTTTGACTTGACGTGTTCCGGGTCCCGCGATACAAATTGACGACGTTGTTCGGTGTTGGTACCTACGATCTCATCATGTGTGGTATATTTTGTTCGTTCGTCAAAGGGTCGGTCGCGTGCGGTGAGGTAAATCTACTTTGCTTCCATCGTGGCTGTTGCTTTTGCACAGTGGCCATTTCATTTGAATTAGATATCCTAGACCGGTTTTGTCCGCAGATCAGCAAGTGTAGATCGTCGCTGCAGAAGAGAGGCCCTGACGTGGGTTCCACTCACCAGGTCAATGTCAATGGCTACACTGCGTTATTCTCAGGCAACATACTGTGGACCCAAGGAGAACGCCCGACCGGTCAGCCGTATGTTGATCGAAAGGGTAATATATTACTGTGGAATGGCGACGCGTATAGTTGGAATCTGACGGTGAGTCGACTACGATGAATAAAATATATACTCAGCATGTATATATTATTATAAAGTCCTATTACCAGATGAACTCTAGTATTAAAGACAGCGATACAAAAATAATATCAGATTTTCTGTGCGATGGAGGCAGCATGGAACTGCTTATGACTTCTGTCCACGGCCCATATTCCATTATCTATTATGACTGTGAACAACAAGTTTTGTGGGTCGGTAGAGATCCAATAGGCCGCATCAGTTTGTTATGGAACTTCAGTGCAGACAAACTGATTGTCACTTCAGTTGGACACAAAGACATTGCAGATCTAGAAGAAGTACCAGCCATTGGATTATTCAGATTTGATTTGAATGCGTGTAAACTCGGTACATAAATGTCTAAATATTGTTTAAATAATATGTGAGTTGTCATTGCTTTCTTATTAATGTTTCAGAACCTCAATTATACCAGTGGTCACACACACGTTTCGATTGTGATTACTACATTCCAAATGAATTGCAATATTTCAAACAAACCCGTGTTCAACATGTCACAAACCCTGAAGACTCTATTTTACAACAAAATGATCAATTAAATATGTCTGAGCTATTATTGCATCAAGAATTTTGTAAGAATGTCAGTAATCTGATTCACTATTTGTCGCAGTCAGTTGAAAAAAGAACAACAATCAATCCAAAGGCTTGTAAAATGTGCGAGTTCAAATGTGATCATGCAAAAATTGCTATTTTATTTTCAGGAGGCATAGATTCAGCATTACTAGCTCTATTAGCTTCCAAATATGTCGAATCTGATGAACCAATAGATTTGTTAAATGTTTCATTTGAAAGACCAGCTAATTCCGGCAATTTTGAATGCCCAGATAGACAAACATGTTTAAATACATTAGAAGAGTTAAAAACTTTGTGTCCTACTAGACGATGGAACTTAATAAAAGTGAGTGATATTTTACTAGCACAACTGCACAATACCTAAACTGATAAAAAAACATTAAATTTTGTTTTTTTTTTTAACTTTGTAATTACCTATATTTAGATAGATATTTCAAGTGTTGAATTGCAACAAAAACGTTTTGACATTATACGCCATCTCATTTATCCTTTAAAAACCATCCTGGATGATAGCCTTGGTTGTTCCTTATGGTTTGCCTCTCGAGGACTTGGCAAATGTAATGGAAAATCTTATAAAACCCCTGCTCGAGTAAGTAATTTAAATATAATATGCTTTAAATATCATAATATTATGCTAATTTAAATAGTTTAGTGTGTACTTAGTTTTTCATTGTCTTTTAAATGATAGTAAAATTACTACATTTATCTAAATATAGTATGTTTAAGATAGGTTATTGGAAATAATCTGAGTAGATCAGTATTGGAACTTCTAATTTGAACTACCTCTTTTAATTCTTACTAAGCCGGGTTCACACTACACCTTGTCGTGTTGTTTCGTGCTTATATGTTTATACCAAAATACAATACCAATGATTTGACGTGTATGTCCCTAATGATAACATAATACATAACTTTTTATTTAACCAGAAAACTGTGAAATGATAAAAAAAATGTCATTAAATAATTTTTAGATAAAAGTTGTTAACAACAAATTTAAAAGCTAAGTACAAATAAAAATTCAAATTAGATTAAACACTACAAACACTATTCTATTACATCTAATAAAATATTTTGTTGCATGTTAAATTATTATTATAGAATATCATCCAAAATAAAATCTCAATTTATCAATTACTTTTAAGATTGGAGTTACCCACTTAATATGATCAAAAAAATTGATTATATTTATACGTTTGGAAATTTTAAATTCTGATAATTATTTATTTGAAACCTAATTAAAATTAGAATTAATCAACAAAACATCCTAAAATTATAAAATTTAAAAAAAATGATTTTTTCATACTAATTACAAAATTTAAATAACTAGATATTGTTCAATGCTCATAATATTAATTGAATCACACAGGTGTTATTGTCCGGAATGGGTGCAGATGAGCTATTGGGCGGATATACAAGATATAGAAAAATTCTGCAGCGACATGGTTGGCAGTCGCTGAATGAAGAATTAGATAAAGATTTTTCCAAAATACCATCACGTAATCTAGGTCGAGATAATCGTGTGTGTTGTGACCATGGTCGTCAGTTACGTACACCATATTTAGATGAAAATTTTGTAGAATTTATTAGAGGACTTTCACCATGGCAACGGTTATATATAATTAATTACTTAAATAATAATTGGAAATTTATTATTTTTATTGATAAAAATATTTTAGGTGTTGGCCAAAAGAACCATACCCAATCAACTTGGGTGAAAAGCTATTGTTACGATTAGCAGCTTTCAAATTGGGACTTTTAAATGCAGCCTGTTTACCAAAACGAGCTCTACAATTTGGCTCAAGAATAGCCAATAAAAAAGAAAATGGTTGTGATTTAAGTGATAGATTATAAATTTACAAATAATAAATATAAATTTTATTTTTTAAACACTGAATCTTACTATTTGTTTGTACATTAACCTTATACATACTTACTAAGTAAAATTATTTATTTTAATAAATCAAATTATTTTTCTATAGGATCAAAAAATAAAAAATAATTTAAAATTGAAACTGCTTATGATAAACTAAATTAATAACTCTAAATCTTATATATTAAGATATCATTAACTGTCCAATGGCTGACTAAAGATATTCTGTCAAATGAATTTTTGTCTTCATGTATTTCTCGAATAGTGAATACTTGCAATTTATTTTTTCCTTTTACATGGCCAGTACACCTTTTAATAAATACAGGTAAATTTTCAATGTCAATGTATAATATAATTATTTAAAACCACTGAAGTCTTATCAGTTTAGTTATAATTTTTAGTTTTATCATATAATTTATTATAATAAACAAAACATAAATAACACTCACAATACTAATGTTCCTTTAGATATATTAGGCATTTTTCTATCTATTTCATAAAATACACATACTATTCCAGACATTTTCTGTTCGCTGCGCAAACAAAATATTTTTTCGCACTTATTGCTGCCAGTTTTTACAGAGTCCATGATTCCTAACATTTAAAAATGTTAAAAATCCGTCTTTTTTTGTTAAAAATAATATTTTATAACAAAGTAATTATTTTTCAAATTTGAATTAATATTAATATTGGATAACTTGTTAATACACAAAGTATACCTAATATATTATAGGTATTAGAAAGATTTTATAACAATGAATAATAAAGTGTACCGAATACTTGGTAAATAATTTTGGTCTGTTCCAAAAACGATAACATTCGGCACCAACGCGCAACTTGTTTAACACTTCCAACCAAAAGCTTCTTGCCCTCATTGATAACTGCTTTGGATTCATCATTAGGCTTGTTACAATGATTGTGAACAGTGTTGGTAGTGGACAATGCCAATCTACATATTTTAAAATAGTTATTTTCCAAGCAAAATCTAGCACTAAAAATAGGATAATTTTTAAACCTAAACTAAAACAATACACCTATTTAATTACTATAAAATTATGTGTTTTTCACATTAGAAACATAACAAAATATGTAATTAAAAATCTGAAATTTGAAATTGAATTTTCTTTGTACAACTAATTACAAAATATTCAAAATACAATTAGATTTCAATGAAGTTCATTAGGTACCTAATAAGTATATCCTTGATAAGTAAAGTTTTTTTTTAGGTAATAATAAATTTGTTAACTATGTGTCTTGACCATAGATTAGTACCCATATTATTATTGACCAATGACCATGCAAACATTTTGGTGATTGACATAACTACTGCCTAGCAAAAGATGCAATTTATTTCATATTAAATACCTATATACACCAAGCTGGACATTTTATCCAGCATTAAAATTTAAGGTAAGGAGCAGTGCTAGAATTGGGAAAAATCAAGTAGAGGAGCTCAATCCAATGATTTAAAAAGTAAAAACTGTGTTCCAAATGCAATATCATTTATTAGATTAGGTTATAAAAGGTTATTTAACACTAGGGCTTTCCGTTTATCCCATTTCTAAATTTTCAATATTACCTTTCTGTTTAGTCATAACATTTTAGCTTTATTATATTCCAAAAATAAATTATGTAACATGTGGACTTTAATTATATTAACCCAATTTTTCGAGATTTTTCCCAATTATTTATTTCATACATTCAGTCACACATTTTTTTAATATTATTATAATTCTCTTTTTAAAGTAATATAATACCTACATGTTTTAGTAAGAAATTAAAGTAATAATTATCAGTTATAGTCTTAATTCGCAGTTCAGTGTTGAGATACATATTTCAATTATTGTCAACACTAATCCACCGATATTTAATAGTTATATCTATGCACTACTTCTGAACTAGGGTACTAGGCAAAGAACAAACGTGATATAGATATATAGTATAAACAAACTTTAATAAAAATAACGAGGTATTTTAGGTATATCTTGGTTTTTAACTAGGTAGTCTAAACCAAAGAAAAGATAATAAGCTAATATTAAAAATTGTAAAATTCATAGAGTACTTATAATATTAACGAAATTCAAATCCCTGTTTTAATAAAAATTATTTCGGGCATTAGTTTGGGCCGTTCCTCGTCTAAGTAAAAAGAAATAGTTGGGGTTCGCAAAAAAAGATTAAAAAGCAGATCAATACAGCAGTACAGCAGATCCGTCCTCCCAATTCGAGCAATGGACTATGGAGGTACAGCAACAGAGAGATCGATAAAAAAAATCATTAAAAAAAACCTAAACAAATCGACCAGTACAATAATTCGGAAAATTTAATTACGCGGGTATCGGTTGAGGTCCCAAGCTTCGGCCGTACGGATGATGACGGTTGCTAGAACTCGGACCGCTATTTGCTGAAGAGTCCATCATTTCGGCGTGCGTTCCAAGTCAAGTAGGTATACTCTAGTCTCAGCGAGTGTAAATATACGATCTCGCGGACGACAAGGTCTAAAAAAGTTAAAACCGACGTCGATATAAATGTGGTGGTGTCGAGGTAATACTAATATACTATCTTAATTTAATTATAATATCGCGAATTCTCAAAACCCATGGCTGTGACCAGCCGTGTTAAAACAACGTGAAAGTTAATTTGATTTATTATTTCATATATTCTGTGGTAAAACCCTCAACTCCGGTGAATTGTATACTGGTAAATACCAATCCTAATATCAAACGCATAATCACAAAATTTGGTACCAACCACCTACGGGTTTGATACCTTAATGTAATATATTTATCCGTCAATATTTAATATGGTATTAATGTATTATCCACTACGAGTAAGTTGATCTGTCGAGTTGGGCCTTGTGAACGCACCTTACACGGGTATGCTAATACTACGTAATTCAGGTTTCCCGGGTAATTCGTTGGCACTTCCGTACAAATAAGGAACGATTTTATTATATTTCAATTACTATATTATTGAATTGCTGATTTCATTTTTCGCTATTCAACGCTAGGTCACACAAAACTCAGTCAGTCCGTCGTTCGGCTTAAAATTCCGTCGTTATAACACGGGATAAATCATCTATTCTATGATAATAATATTGAAGGCCGGGAATTTGAATTTCCAATTTCGGCGGCGTGCATTTTTTTGTCTATATATCATAATATACCATAATGCAATACCAATATTCCATTTTTGGGGTGACGTATCACCTAGATCCCCGGTTAACAAGATCCCCATGGTTATCTAGATCCCCCAGGATTAATTAGATCTCAATGGGTCAATTAGTACACTTGTCAACTAAATCCCCTTAAGCCATTCTTTGTAAACTTTGTCCATTTTGATAAATGTATGTGGTAACCACGCACGGATAATATAAGTATAATACTATAATATATACTTAGCACGATTTAAGATATACCTTACTATTGATTAAATATACATAAATATTGTATATTTAATCAATAAGTGTACCTTATATCAGTTAAAAATACGACACGACCCGACACGGTGAAACTGTGATCTCCCTTGACCGTGGTTCAAACTGTCCGCGGGCGACAACGGTGATGATAACTTACTGATAAGACGACCGCCGCGAATCGCGATACAAAATAGTAAATTACTAAAGTAGGTAGGTATGTCGTATGTGTACATACAAATATATTCCGATATTCTTTAATCGTTCTCGATTCTCGAATTCTCGTTTAAATACCATAGAGCTAATAATATTTCATATTTGATATTTGTTCAGTTTTCGTGCCCAGTTTTCACTTCTCGTATTTCCGCAGTTCTGCGATAAATGGTCGCGGTGTTTTTCGTCTCGTCGGGGCTGGAAATAAAATATCTTTCTATTAACTGTAGTAATTTCAAATTATGTAAACGACAGAATTTGGCGGTTCGATGATCACACTACCAGCTGAAAAAGTGTTGTTTCCGTCGACATCCTCCCGCCAGTTTTCCAATGACCGTTGAATGTTGAACGGGGTAGAGTGTAGACACTCCGGCTAGATTTAGAGTAAGTGATAAAGTAAGTTGAAGGAGTCAATGTGTGCTCGATCCAGAGTGGATCCATTTGGTTGGTCACTGTACGTTTTCCGAGGCTCTCGGGTAGTGAATTACTGAGATTGTATTCTGAGTAACTATGTTATCTGGTACTTGGTATTTATCTCTACTCTATTATCCAGGGTCCAGTCATACAGTCCTATCCAACTCCCAAAATCTAGTAGTTAATAATTATGTACTTTTTTATTGTTACCTAATATTATTTTTAGTTAAAGAAAAGGTGCCATTCTTCTAAAATGGATCAAATGTTACCGAGCCCAGGGTTCAGTATTCCCAGTATTGGAACCCCAGTACATCAACCAGAAGAAGATCAGCAGATTATGCAAATGCCACCGCTACAACCACAAGGTCTAGCCATGAGTACCAGTAGTTTGCCGTCTCAACAACAGTCGATGAATAAATTATACCAGACAAACAACATGGGTTACGCCACACCACACAGCATGATGCATTCACAAACACCTGTAACAACTTATTTAAACAATAGTATTATTTTTTAACCAGAAATTAATCCTAGGATTCCTATTTAGGTGCATCAAAGTATGCCATCTTTGACGTCCATCAGTTCATCATCTTCAACTGTCCCAGCGCTACAAACTATTCAAAACCCAGCAACGCCTGCCCCAATGACACCTATGACACCAGCTTCTGCTGATCCCGGAATTGTACCTCAACTCCAGTGAGTTATTGTTTTTATATTTAAGTGCATTATTTACATAGTTTTATGTTCTCATTTTTATTTCAAGAAATATAGTGTCGACGGTAAATCTTGGGTGTCGGCTTGACCTGAAAACTATTGCTTTACATGCACGTAATGCTGAATTTAACCCAAAACGATTTGCTGCTGTCATAATGAGAATACGTGAGCCACGTACTACAGCTCTAATCTTTAGTTCTGGTAAAATGGTGTGTACTGGAGCAAAAAGTGAAGAAGATTCTAGACTGGCGGCAAGGAAATATGCTAGGATCATTCAAAAACTCAGTTTTCCCGTGAGTTTTGCTAAAATCTTGGATAAGATATTATAATGTTTATTTATGTATGCATTTAACCATATGATATTATTAGGCCAAGTTTTTAGACTTTAAAATTCAAAATATGGTTGGCAGTTGTGACGTGAAGTTCCCTATACGTCTTGAGGGATTAGTTCTCACTCATGGCCAGTTTAGCAGGTAGCTTATTCTGCTATGTTAAGTTTTATAGTTTTAGTATATTTAAAACTAATAAAATGGTTGTTTTTTTAGTTATGAACCGGAACTGTTTCCTGGACTTATTTACAGAATGGTTAAACCGCGTATTGTATTACTGATTTTCGTTTCTGGAAAAGTGGTACTGACAGGTAAGTTATTGCAACAATTAAGTATTAACCAACATAAATCTAGTCTTATGCTTTTTTAATAATTAGTTTTATTGATGTTAAAGGACCACATAACACTAAAAATTAGTTTTTTTTAATTTAAAAGAATGTTCAGCTCTAAGAAAAATGGTTTTGCAATTTTACTAAATCGTTTCTAATAGTTTGAACTACAATAATTTAATATTTAATAAAAATTTGAAGGAAACATTTTTTTGGGATTGTATGCTCTTTTAACTAAATCAAATTGGTTACTAAAAAAATTATACCTTATATTAATAAATTATGGTTATAAATATGAACAGTTAACTTTAATTGTGTTATTTGATTTTAATAATATTACGTTACGTTTACAGGTGCCAAAGTACGTCAAGAAATTTATGATGCCTACGATAATATTTATCCAATATTGAAAAGCTTTAAAAAAAACTAAAAAATTATGTAAACAGTGTTTTATTTAAATCTATGTATTATTATTTATTATTAATGTTTAAGAATTTAATTTTCTCTTGACATATTTAATTTAAAGTTAAGTTATTTCATTGTACAAATATGTAGAATATTTTTTGCTGGATATTTTCGTATTTATTATAAAATATAATACAAAAATCGAAGCAAAATTAGATCTTAAGACCTCGAAGTGCCACTAAAAAATATTTGAAAATATTCATTGAATTTATTGTGCTATTCATTCAAGTATTCAACCTTTATGTCTATACTTCTACTTTCCATAAATTTAATAACTTAGATTTAATTTTCCTCTAAAAGTAATGATAATTGTATACAAATAAAATTGATTATCCATAGAAATTAATTTACATCATTTATTTAAGCTTTAATCTATAGTTAATAAATAAAAATCAATAAAGCGTATCTATTCTAAATTAGTATATTATACTATTTATATGCACTTTATTTTTCCAATAAATTATTAAATTCCATTTTTTATTGCTGTGAGTTCTAACTGTAGAAGATAAATTTTGTATATTCTATACCACACTGCACTATCTAGCTCATATTATTTTTTAACCATTTCTCCCCATCCCCTAAAATCAAAAATACAACAAAGTTTTTACAGAGGATATTAAGCTATTTTTAATAAAAAAAAAGTAGATATCTTTTACCATTAATTTTTCTTCTCTTATAGTCTAAGATTTTAGAAAATCTTTATCAATTTTTCACTCAATTGCCTAAATGTTTTTAGATACAACAAATTATATAATAACTTTCTTTAAGTGAACAAACAATAAAAAATATAGGAATATTAGTTATATCTATAGTTCTGTATGCTTTTGGCTTATGAGGTGTGGACATCAACAGGTCAGACACAAAAGACTGTTGGTATTTGAAAGGAAAATTCTAAGTAGAATTATTGACCCAAAAGAAACGAGGAAGAGAATACGTATGAACGAAGAACTTAATGTTGCTATGAGCCAAACATAGTAGGAATTCTTAAAAGCAGATGGATAACCCGGGTTGGTTAGGTTAGACCGGGAAATGAAATCACAAGATGGATATCAGACAAAAAACGGCCAACCAAAACAGTGTTAGATTGCCTGAGTTAGGGAAGATCTCAAACTCCTTGGAATAAAAGGCGGAAAACAACTGACTAAGGACAGGGAGGTATGGAGAGATGTAGTGGAAGCAGCAATGGATCTATAGGAATAAGCAAAAAAAAAAAAATATTATAATAAATAAATATTTTGTTGACCAGGTGTTTAAATGGTGGGGATGGAGTCCTCCTTATTTAAGTCCTTATGCGTCCTCTTTAAAAGAAATCTCCAAAGTCCGAGAGGACGCTTAACAGAAAATGTATTAACAATTCAATATAAAGTAGTTTTTATTTGTCTTTTTAATGAAATGTATAAAACTAAAACAAGTTTAAAATTTAAATACAATTTTTTTTTACATATCAGGCTTAATAATCTGTTAGTAGGATAATTTTTCTTAGGAGTATTGTATATTGTACAGTTATCAAGTGTAATATTATTTTATTTATGTATGTAATATATAGGTGGGAATAGTATTTTATCTGTTTTTAGCGACTAACGCTGTGTCCTAACTGAATCCGTGCGATGCGTGTATTGCGGGCGATGTGTGCACGTAAATAAAACAAACTGCAACCAAGTATAAGTGTTTTATTTTATGAATTTATGATTGTTTTATAGGTACTTGCTTCAAATAAAAATGTTTCCGACAAATAAGTAATAACATATGCTTTGTTTGAGTAGTCATACAATTCTTCCGTACTCCTTGAAGTCTGATCTGTAACCGGTTAATTTATGGTATTTTGGTGACTCAAGTGTTGATAAAAGTACATCACCAAAAGGTGACTAAAAGGTGCATCTAAATATAACTAAAACCTACTAATATAAACATTTTATAAACAATTAGCCAATATGTGTGAAATAAAAAAGTAATGGAGGTTTAAAACAGTTTGGTTGGATATAGACTTTGGTAAGAACTCGAGAACGCTACTAAATTGTTTGTGATTATAGCCCCTCTTCAAAATTATTGTTCCCACTTTAACCACTGCAAGTAAAACCGTGGAAACCCCGTCAAAATCGATTCATTCGTTTCGAAGCCTTAACCCAGTCATACAGACAATCAAATGTATCTTTAGGTGGTGTTTCATAGAAAATAAAATATTGTATAATATTTTAACTGTGTCCGTTTATAAATCATAGTTTATATAAAATTTTAATACTATTTTGTGATATACAAGATAAGTAAAAGGAAAACAAATAAAAAATAAGATAGTCTTTTGATTGCAAAAGAGTCAATTTTTCAAAGCCGTATGCAATGCGGTAACACCAGTGCAGCAACTAGAATTGTTGATCCCTAGGACAAAAGATTATTTAGGGGCCACTATCTAGCACCACTGCACCAGGGTTTAAATTAGTCAACAAATGTATTGGTGTCAGTTAGATAAAATTCAACAACATTTATCAAAAAGTATTTCATACATGTAAAACATACATTTTAGTAAAGAAAAACACATTTTAATATCTATCATATTAATTTATTATAAATAAAAATACATGCAAGAATAAGTTCATTATAATAAATTAGAATAAAGTAATACATTTTATAAAAAAAATATGATGTTAATATTTTAAATGAATTTCATCTTTCTTGCTTTCAAATTAGAAAAAACTCTAATTAATTTGTCTGTTTTTAATTCTGAAGTCCGTTTTTGTTCTATATTGAATATAGCAATGTTTAAAAGTCGATTTTGGCCACATGCATTTCTTGAATAATTTTTATATGATTTTTAATTTTGAGAAAAATCTTTAAGCCGTTACTACTGTAACTGGCAGTGTTAAAAAAAATTGTACAAGCTACTAAATTGTCCGAGTAACTTGTTGCTGTATCATTAGTAAGTATAAAAGTGGCCATTTCATTTAAAGTTTTTAAATTTTTATTTTTTATTAATTCTTTTAATGATAAAATCTGACCAGTAAAATCTGAACTAATGTCATCTTTATATGTTTGAATAAAATCATATGACTCCTTTACAATATTATCTTCTCTTAAACATAAGAGATTGTTTGGATTAATAAAATCAAATGTAGTGCATACATATTGTCCGTTGCTTTAAAACAAATATTTAGTTGCATTAAAACAGTATCTATAATGGGAAAAAATACTTTAATTTTAAAGTTTTCTGTTGCTATAGTTAACCGTCTATCTCCATCGACTTCATCAAAATGTTTTTTCGCAAAATCTGACGAGGTTCAGTACCTATATGTAACAGGTAAGCTCCATCACAAACACAATGACTTGGCGTTATTTACTACATCTTCGTAATTATTTCTCAATTCATTTATTAAATAATAAACATTTTTTATTCCGTCTCGTGCATTCTGTAGATTCATATTTTTTTGTTGTAACATTTTTGAAACACCGTGAAGCGGTCGTAATATGTTTTCCATTTTCCCAAACACACAACATCAACACAAATTGAAAAGATTCCATTTTTTTTTTGTAAAGATTGAGCTTCACTTCGTTCGTCAGACTTCTTATTGATTAAACTTATGTTAATCAATGACTTAAGTACATCAATATATTGTTGTTTAAGAGCTGAGACTGATTGGTGTCTAGCTTCCCATCGAGTTGAACATATTTTTTTCAATTTTTTTCCTTCTAATTTTGTAAGCAGTCTTCGCTGAAAGCTAACGTGGCCCACCGGGGAGCGCTAGAACTAAAAGAGTTAAAAATAGCTTGAACAGTGACAAAGAAATTATTTGCTACTTGAGTGCTTTAGGCTGCATCAGAAATAACCAAATTCAAATTATGTGCGCAGCAATGAACAAATGGTGCATATGTTGCCACTGACAAGATACGTTTTTTGACTCCACTCTTACTGCCACTCATAACGGATGCACCATCGCATCCTTGTCCACGATGGTTTTTCACATATAGATCATAAGATTCCAAAATATTATACAACAGATTTTCATAGTCAGCAGCTCCATGTTTTTTAATTCAAAAAAACCTAAAAAAGATTCTTTTATTTCAATATATTTTATATGGTAGTCAATCACAACATCACGTAATACAAGACTTAATTGATTTATTTTTGTAATGTCTAAAGTAGAATCCATTATAATAGAAAACAATTTTGAATCTTTTATTTCTTTACATAATAAACGACAAAGTTCAATAACTAATAAATCTATAATTTGTGTTACCGTAACACCCTTGAACAGGTGACATATAATAAATTATATTTACACGTTAGAAAATCAAGGTTTTAATATATATTTATATATAAATTATACATTATGCATGCCAAGTTTTCACGACGTTTATAGAATAAATAATACAATTTTTAAAACTATCCAATCATTCAAAAATCTTAATAAGTAGGGACCTATCTTATTTTCTGTAACAAATGGCAACCATATTACAGTGACGGCGGAAGGTTTTCTGGAGCCTTGGGCAAATACAATTTTCATAGTCCTAATTTATGGCCTTTAACTTTAAAGGTGGAGTCCTAGCGAGACCCTGGGCGAATGACCCCCCTCCATAGCGCCACCATTGTCATATTATGTAGGTATATATATTATATAGTATATTGCCGTTTTACCAAGGTAAATCAACAATTGTTATTTGTTATTATAAATTATAATATTTTTTCACCCCTAAAAAATTGTTTATGGAAGGGATATCAAAGAAAATTATATTGTTGTAAAACTTACAATCTGAATTTACAACAGGTCACACAATAAGTAAAATAAGTAAATATATAATTATGATAATATGTACAGAATACATAACAGTAAGAACCCTTCAGAATTTGCTTTAAATTAAATTAAGAGATCACGACACCAACGTCAATTGAGACGCCCTGGTAGGTTGTCGATTGTCGGGGGGAAATTAGTATCTAGATAAAAACGAAAAACCACTGTTCTAGATACATTTAATCTCCACTATCTTTGTTTCTGAGTGGAACGATGAATGTATTGGTTTTACCATAAACTTTGTAATGTTTCTGTGCCTGTCATCTTTTGGAGAAAATTATTTATATAACGAGAAAACATAATTATTATTATTTAGCCACCACCCACCCATGCATTAGACACTGCATACGTTTTCGTAATTATATATTATCAAACGATTTACCTACGACGCTGATGTACCCAAATTGCCTATTCAGAACGCCGAGCAATCATAATTTTGTTGGAAAAAAAATATCCAAACATTCTAATATACCTAAGCCTGGAGAGTATCTATCAAAAAAAAAAATCATAAATAGGTTAAATACAGGGGTGGGAAGTAATTTCTATTGGAGTACTAAAGATTAAAATAATAAATCAATGAGGTCCACCAAAAAAAATCTTTGTCAAATACTCAAATCTGTATATTTGAAAAATAGCAATATAATAAAAATATAAATAATTGTTTAGTTATTACAATTAATTCATACTAAAATTACAATATTAGAAGTATGAAAATAAAAAAAATTATCCGTCAGTTGCCGACCCCTTGTTTAAAACATATAAAGATACGCTACGTATCCAGTTTCACTTCAAATGTTTTTACATGTTATTGTAATGATCACAGTGCAATTGGTTTTGCCTCAAGCGAAGAAAATCGGTCAGATTAACGCAGGATCGTTACTTTTTTTCTTTTCAATTATGTAAGTGGTGTCAGGTGTAAGTATTTAACCATCTTCTAATATCTATATTATTCTTGTGATAGTATTAGACAAATAGGGACGTGAAATATAATGTTACAAAAAGTCTTCAGTCATATCAATTATTTATATATTTTATTAAAAACATTTCCTCACTGACTGATTCACCATTTGAAGGAAATTAAACTATAAACATTTGGTGAAGATTTAAGGTATCTATGATTGTTCATTTCTGAGTTACAATAAAATAAAAAACTGTTTTTGCATTCAAATTAGTTTTTTCTTAATTTTTTTTTTGTTTTTCTTGGTTATTTTGAAGAATAAAAATTTTAACTTTTGTACCCATATGTACTAACTAGCTCCAATTCAGAATGTGAAAAATTAATATTTAGGTAACTTCTTTATTTTATCCTGGACACTGATAATTATTTTTAGAAAATATACAATCTGTACCTAAAGCACAAAATAAACTGAAGGTGCAATAAGCATATGGTAATATATAAGTTTAAGAATGAATAGTTTGTTTATTTTTTTTTCTAATTTTTAGTGATACTTATATGACGTAAAAGGACCTCTAGATTATACATCACAATACCAGTTTTTCAGAACATTTAAATTTTTTTATTATTAATAAAATTCCTTATTAGACTATCTGTTATTGAGATGAATAAAAAGCTTAATTAATAAAACAATAATTTGTTTTTAAAATTAGGAAATTAAGTTTCTGTAAGACTTAATGGTTGCAAAATTATTTTTATTTACTTTATAAATAAATTAACTGTACATTTTTAAAATATATTAATAGGTACATAAAAATACATTGTTAAATACACTTGTTATACACTATTAGAATGTAATAATAAGTATATTATATTTAATATTGTATTAATTTATATTAAAATGTATCGATTAATGACATAGATAAGAAAAAAATGTATAATATAACATTCAAGAAATTGATTCATCTATATGGATGAGGTGCTCCAGCAGCCTTTACATTGGTCTTCATTCCAGGAGGTGGTTTGGGCATCATACCCATTGGTGGTGTATTTGGCCCCATGCTAGGAGTAACTGGTCTACCAGTTGGGGGCACCATCATACCACCAGGAGATACTTGTGGCACCATCGGTTTCAAATTTTTACCCATGCTTACAGCGGACACAAGTGTATGCAAGTCTGCAACTGATGAGGTTTGCCCGATACCAACACGAGCTCCAGTTTCAACTTCCCATTCTTCTCTTGCTTTAGAAACAAGATCCAGTACGTGATTAACTACCTTATTGAATGCTGCCAGCTGCTTTTGGGCTGTTTCAAATTGTAAACCACCTGCCTTGTGCTCAACCTGTAGAATCGATTAAACATAACATTATAATGTTAGCAAATTTATTTGCATTAATTGGACATAATGAGGGGAGAATATAAATAATACATTTCAGTGACCTGCATGAGTTTGTGTTCAACTTCCGGTTCGGTTTTGGTACGCAAGAAATCGGGTACAATGTCATGGGATAGGGCCGGCACTCGATTTTCAGTAATGCGTGCGAGATCTTCATCGCGCTCTGGGTTCAACATCAGTGGGAGCACACTATAGTTACGCAACTGCGGAAGTTTCTCATAAGAGAGATACTTCATGATGGCAGTGTACTGTGTTGAAAACACAGCGAAAGTATCAAGCACTGTCGTCCAATTGACATTGTCTCGTTCGTGTTCTAACTTGAATATAAGAGCGTATATCTGAGCTTTGAATTCGTTCAATTTACTCTGGAAATTTTCAAGCACCAGTTCCAATTGTTTATCTTCGCGCTGCATTTTTGGATTCTTTGTTGTAAGAGAATTGTAATAGCAATTTTTTTCTAAAAACAATTTTAATATTATAAATAGAATCCCAGTAAACTGCAGCTCAGTTTCACATTGTTAGCCTATATTAACTGTGTGTCTAACAAAATTTTAAGTATTTGTTTAAATTTTATACAACATCTAAAAATGTGTATTACTTTGAAAGTTAGAACAGCATCACACAATTCTAGGAGTGTTCCAGAACAATTAATAAATATATGTACTAAAAATTGGTAAAAAATATACGACTTTTGAAATGTTTTTTGTATCATCACGATCACGATATAATATTCAGTAGGTTGTTATATATTTTAATTAAAATATTATAGATTTCAATAGACATGTATTTTCTTACCTATTATTAATGTTGTTACGTAGGTAGTTTACTTGAAATCTGTAACAGTGATGGTATCCATGAATATAATATTATATAGATCTATCATTCAATATTTATGTACATATCCTAATACATACGTCGCAGGTTTGTGGCTAAATAATAAAGTAATAAATATTAAAATACCGAATTAAATATTAGAATTTATAATACTAGATCAGTCACAATACACTTTCAGGACAAATTAAGATAATATTGTTCTATGATAGTATGGTTGCCTATCGACCACGATTTAAGATATAGATTTTAGGTAGATCTTAAATCGTGCCATCGACTACGATAAAATACTAAAATGGCTTATCCGACGACCATCGATATGAATCTAGCAATCAGCTGTTCTTAAGACAGTAGCGCTTTTAGCGGAGAAAATAAAGACTATGCAGACTACTTTTACCATGGACTAAGATAGTACTATCTTAGTCCGTGACTTTTACCCAGATCATTATTTGGTATATGATCTAAGCTTTTTACTAGATCACGGACTAAGATAGTATGGAGTATGGACTGGAAACGAAATGGTGGGCGGGTGATGCGGTACCGGGCCGCTAAAGGTTTGGAGTAGGCTAGTGGCAAAAAGTGCGGGGTGGAAATTCCGGAGATGACAGCAACTGCGAATTTAGCGCTACCACGGACTAAAATCAAACCATTACTATTATTTTAAGATAGTACTATCAGTCCGTGTCCGTGTTTATTTTCATTATTTAACATTAATTTTAATTTCAACAATATATCATTAAATTTAATAAGACGCACTGGCACTATTAAGTCCGTGACTAAGTCCAATGTAATGAATAATTATAAATTAAATTTAGAAATAGGAATGAAGTTCATGAAGTAGATAGTAATGGTTCTTATCTACAAATATAGATAGAGCGCGATTCGCATTTGCTGCATTTTTGGGATTTCCACCCCGCACTTTTTGCCACTAGCCTTCTCCAAACTTCAAGCGGCCCGGTGATTAGGCTTTCGTTTCCAGTCCATACCACAGAATAGGTGAAATTTCACCTATTCTGTGTCCATACTATCTTAGTCCGTGCCTTAGATCCACGGACTAAGATAGGTTAGTCCGTGGGCTGCAAGGTTTATAGATATTAGATTATCTATAAACCTTGCGTGGGCTGTACATTTTTATCAGTAATCACAGTGTGCCGTCCATAGAGTAATATTATTCTGTTACTCTATGGTGCCGTCACAGAATAGATAAATGTGTGTGCCGTTTGGCCTTTCTCTATGTTATTAACTTCTTGAACCGAAATGTTCACTCTAATTTCATCATTGAAATGTTGCTAAAATACATTTTTGGTTTCTATAGGTTTAACACATTTATACTTATCTATTCTGTGCTTATACCGTTGAACCAATAAACTATATTCTGTTCTGTGCTGATACTATTTAAAAAAACAAAACAATATTATTGTGTGATCACTGATAAGCTATCAGTTCATTTTATTTGTTCAGTGAATAATATTATTGTCTTGTATATTTTTAATTTTGGATAGTGAATAATATACTACAGAATACAGGCATACAGCCGTACAAAATTATAGAGCGTCAGTATAGATATTAGATAATAGATAGAGAGATGCTCGACAGACACGTAGAAAATTAATTTTGAATAGGATTAGTCCTGCTATATTTCATTATAAGATATATACAATGTTTAGAATCGAATCATATATTACATCGATTATCCTAAGTTATGTTGAAAAATACGTAAAAAACTTAAGGCGTCAAGATGCTCAAGTATATAATGTTATTTATAATAAACTATTAATATTAATAATTACTGAATATTTTAAGAATGATTAGTCTAATGATTAATATAATTTTTAGGTATCACTATGGGATGGAGAAGGCTTATTTCAAAATTTGGAATTAGACTTAGATGTTTTGGAGAATGAGTTAAATTTACCCTTTATTGTAATAAGTGGTCATATAAATCAACTGTTAATTAGAGTTCCTTGGACAAAACTAGGATCAGAAGCAGTTAAAATTACTATTGACACAATAGGTAAATTTTTGATTGTAGCTCAAGGCTTTAATTGGGTTTTGTTGTTTGATTGTTACATTTTAAAAATACCTAACTATATTGTTATGATTTTTATAGAATGTGTTTTAAAATTAAAGACTCCTCAACAAAGGAAAGCTAAAAAAAATGATACAAGGCAAGTTGGTTTTTATTTTATTTTTCTTAATGTAGTAATTATTGATTTGCCTTTGTTAATAAAGTTATAACACATAGAATTAGGACCAATAGCGGTTATACGTAATTTGTGTAAATATTAACAATATTCATGTAAATATTATTAATAAAAAAGTTAATTTTGATTAATAAAACCAGATTTAAAATGCATATTTACTAAACTACATCTAGTATGTTTACTATTTTAATGATAATGCATTGGTACTGAATTTGAAATATACATATTTTTAAATTATCTATTACCAAATGGCAAATATATATACACTTTAACTAATTTAACTCTTTTATTTTGTTATACCTTTATGTGTGGTAAAACATTTTAGTTTTTATTTTATTTTATTAATATTTTACCTAATGAAATCTTTAAGATTTATCAGTTTTTTAAATTGATATTTTGCATGTTATCTTTTTAATTTTGCATTAATTTACTGTATTATTATAGGTATGTAAAACTAAATTAATTGTTCCTCAATTTAAATTATTTTATAGCGATATAGCAAGAACCGATTATAATGAGTTACCACCTCCATCATATGTTCAAAGTTTGATCAATAAAATTGTTGGAAATCTTTCTGTTACATGCAATAATGTCATTCTAAAATATATTGAAGATGATATAGTCCTGTCTATGAATATAAAGTCAATTACTTTTGATTCATGTAATTCAAACTGGATACCTGATATTATTGGTAAATATAACAATTAACCAGTATAATTACAGTTTTATGCAATATAACTATGTATAAATGTATTTCATGTGACTTTTTCCAGAGTTAACACCATCTCAATTAACATTAAGAAAAATTATTAATCTGTCGGATGTGACTATTTGCTTGGATAGAAGAAATGCTTCAGGATGCATAGAAACTTACTTAGAACCATTATTATATAAATGTTCATTATCTATACGATTATGTCGTATGTTTCGATCTCCTCATTCTGCCCGACCTTATACAACTCAAATGGATATGTTTTGTTCAAAGATTGCTTTTATTCTTACTGAACCTCAGTTACCAATGTTTTTGAGATTGTTAACTTTGATATTAGAATTAAATCCAAATGATACTCCAGAAACAAATAACTGTATTGATGATGAAATTTATAACAGAAGTCCTAGCAGCTGTAGTTCAAGTAAATCAATCAATATTTAAAAAAATAACATATTATGTCCTACTAACTTAACCATACATTACTGATTACTACTATGTAATCTGCATACCTCAAAAGTGTCTACTATCTATTCTTTTATGAATTCCCTATACTTCCTGATATTTAAAATACATTTATGTTATTAGATATACATATTTTCAAATAAAAGTAAATTAACTAAACTTAAGTTTTTAAAAACTCAAAACCCTAAATCAAAGGTGTTTATACTTTTGCATTTTAACATTTAGTTTCAGAAACAAATATAACCAACAATGATGGTTGGATTGATTGGATGTGGAATTGGGTACCAAGTGTTAATTTAACTAGCGAAGTAAATGATCTTTCTCTTAGTCCAGAAGCAGCCATTAGTGGTGGACATACATTAAACACTGGGATATATATTGAAACCCTTTTATTTGTTCTTAAAGTAAGTAATTATAGCTATATTGTTTTTAATGTACTTATTTATAGACATTTTTATTAAAATATAATATCACGTAATTTTTGTTTTAAAAAGAATTTACTTTTATCATTATAAGTTTTTACTCATTAATGTCTAAAATATTTGAGATCTTATCTAGATTGTAAATGGTAAAAATTACTGGGATAAGGAAAGCAAAATTAAATTTCTTTGCACTGTTTGGCTGTATACAATTATTTACCTATAGTTATATTTGCTTTTTCTATATATAGTTAATCTTCTTCTAATGTCTGGAGAGTTGTAGAATATAACCATAGTTAATAATAATTGGTAAAATAGTAAAATTTAAGGATACTTATATTTTTTTTAACTAAATTATATATTGTATTATGTGTTTCTAGATCAAATCAAATAAAAAATTAAATGATTATAGACCATTATTACAAATTACTTTTAATGGTACTTTACTTGAAATAGTATCTAATCCACCAGATTGGATGGATGTGCAGTTTGGTATTAGTAAGGCTAGCATAGATTCTATTGGAGATTGTACTTGTGGTGCTCAAGATTGTTATACGGTTAGTTTAAAAACTAAACTATACTCATTTTATCATGTTAAAAATATTTTTATAAAATATAAAAATAACATAATTAATTTTTTCAGAATAATTATTTTTCATCAGGCATGATACAAGATTCATATTTATCGAAGTCATTATTTCAAGATAATAACATTAATGCTTTTAATGATAATATATTTTCATTTGATGATCATTTGAGTACATATAGTGGTAAGATATAATTTTGATTACAACATATTAGCAAAGCTTGGATTTGAATATTCTATAGTCTACACCATTTCCCAACTGATAAATATTATAGGATATAGGTAAAAATAACAGAGTAAGCTATAAATTTGTTTTGTACATCAAGAATTCCAGATACACAATTTTATATTGCATATTTTAAGCATTTTAAATTTGTTGTGCTATTTTTGACTATATGCATTATTAATTTATTTTGTGATGTTCATAAAGTAGAAAATAATTATTTAAAGATAATTTAGCCCATTTGCTCCTTTTATATCAACCATCATGATTAGTCAGTCAGTTCTCTGTATCATTTATTTAAATAAATTGTTTTGGAACTCGTGTCGTATGCTATCTACTTGAAAAATGAATCTACCACAATTGTGTGTTGGCGTTGTATGTTATCTACCACGCAATCTGTAGAGATTGTAGGTGTCGTCTAGGCATCTGGGCATTATTACATTAAAGAACTTCTTTTCATGTCTTCAAAAAACTGGTCAAAAAGATTCTTTGATGCATTAAGTGAACGCCACCACTCTTCCATCAACTGCCGTTCCAATAAGTTAGTGGCACCATGTGTTTTTATGCCATATTTTACTTTGACGCGTCTCCACGTAGACTCTATAGATTGGGTATTGGCCCCTGTTTCTGGATCAATGAAGTGGAGCTGGTGGTTTACAGTTTTATGCACATAGCCGTGGTCACTTAAATCAACCTAACCTAACGAAAGGTCCATACGCAATAGTATCATGCGCAATCGTAACGCATCCGTAGATATCACCCGAAAGGTAGATAGCATATAACGCGATCAAAGTACAGGTAGATAGCATATGACGCGAGTTCCATTGTTTTTGCTATTTTTATACTTTGAAGAATACTTAACACTTTTCAAAACTTTTTGAGTCATATTTAAAGCATACTTAAATAATCTTCGTGTTATAAGATCCAAACTGCTTATAAATAATTTACAATGTGATAGATAAATGGAATAATTAATAAGTATAGGTTTTGTTAGGAGATCAAGTTTTTCCACTACTTTATTTTGGTTATTTACTAAAATTGCTCTGTAAGTTTGGCTGAAAGTTGCCAAAAAAAGTCAATGAAACTCTAAAAACTATTTTTGAACAGACTAAAGATTATGTAAATTGTTTCATATTAATATGTTTCATAAAAAGTATTTGTAAATAAACCTTTTTTTTGATGCTATGACTTAACAACTATTATTATAATGTACTAATTATATACATAATTTTAAACTTGTGTTATTTCTAGAAACAATTCTCTTAGAAAAGACAACTGCATTTGCAATTGACTATTTATTCACTCAAATACCTAATACACACCAGGATAATTGTAATGATGATAACGAAAATGTTTATTTTGTGTGAGTATAAATTAATATATGCTTGTCAACTAATAACTTTTCAGTAAATTATTACATTTGTTATTTAAGTTTTTAATTATTTTCCAATTTAAATAATAGTACTTATTGTAACTATCTATACATTATTTAGACCTTTAGTATTATTTACATTTTTTAACTCTAACTTATTATAATAAACTTATTAATTCAAAATAATAAATTAAAGTTATTAATTAAATAAGTTTTAAATAATCATAATTATTAATTAATATTTATATGCAATAAAGAATCGAAGAAAAATGCTTATTACGATTTGTTGCGGGACCAAGTAGTTTTAACATATCATCAGGCCTAATTCATCGAGCTGAATTCATATATAAACTAATTCTTAGTCATGATTTATTGGTATTTACTGTTCCTCTACAATCTCCACGTTTGGGTAATATTGATTTCATAACAATTGTATTTGTATATTTTATTTATATGTGTATTAATAAATATATTTTTTTTAGATATGGACGAAAAGTATAATGCATTGATTAATTCATACGCCCAAGTAATGGTGTATCAGTTCACAATTTTTAACCCTTTAATTAAAGTATTTCCTGCTTGTCATGTACCAATTTCAACTTCATCTCAGAAACACAAGGTATAATTTCATTGAAATTTGAAATTTTTATTAAATTCATTAAAATGAAACTTTTTTAAAATGTTAAATATGTTGACAGAAAAATCAAAAAATTTGTTCAAAACAATTTGATCCTGTATTTGAAAATCCACCAGTTGCTATTTTTGAATTAAAAGTTCTAGATGGTCGAATTGTGACACCTAAAAAAAAATTCAAATGGTCAATATTACCACAATATTTAATTCAAAATATTTCTGAAGATAAAAAAGCACAATTTAAAACCAGGACTATTTTTAGGGTTGGTATTTTTAATAATTATTTGATATTTATGACCGTTTAACATTTTAGATATGAGGGTTGATTTAATTATTAATTAATTTTTATTATTGTTATTATTATTTATGGAAATTCAAGATAAAAGATTTTGTAGCAAATCTTGTGCTTTCTAAATCAACACAGAAATTGTTAGTAATTAATAATATAGGATTTAATACTACAATAGATATTGATTCAAATTCAGATTGCATATTAGACATAGGTAAATTATAATATAATTTTATAATGATTATATATTTCTAAAGGTTTACCTAACTTTATATATTTATATACTTATAGATATGATTAGTTTTTCAACATCGAAAGGAAACTGCTTATTGATGTATTACATAATTCATTCAATAATTATGTCGAATCATCGACGACTTTTGCAAGTTAATAATTGTATTTTTAGATCATCTTTATTAGATGATATACCAGGTAATTCATAAGTTTATTTATGTTTTAATTATAAAAATTAATTGTATGAAACCTCATAGCTTCTTGCCTTATATGAACAAATTTTCTAAATTTTGTATTATTTTACACTGAACAACTGTTAACGTTTTTAAAATATTTTTTCTTATATATTTAAGTTATGCTAAAAACAAATACAATTAGAATTTAAAAAAATTATATTTTTGATTGTTATCCTTAAGGTTTTTACTTTTTTGAATGATAATACATATTTTTAATTTCTTATTGTAAATCAAAATATTTTTCAGTGTACTTTAAGATATAAAAATACAATTTTGTACGAAAAGTTGCAAAGTTATAAGGGATTTAAAGTTTCAATGATTTAAGTGGCATTGGTGGAGTCCTATGCAAAATGTGGGTCCATTACTTGCCCATCTAAACTTTAAATTCTTATAACTAATTAATAACACAATTTGTATTTACATATTTTGAAATACTCCAAATTATATTACTTCAGAATATGAAATAAAAATAATTTTATCGGATTTCATTGTTAAATACTTTAAAAACAATCACAATACATAATATTAACAAATATACTGTCAAAAACGTTATAAGATTTTGAATTTATGAGTATTTATCGATGTACATATCACCCTGTATAATTTACTTATGGTTGTTTTATTTTAGTAATTTATTAATAAAAAAAATACATGAACATATTTCAATAGTATTGACTTCTAATGATAATATTATTCATAATTATACTTAGGTACAGTGGTATTGAAATTCAATTTGGAGGGAGTTAAAATATACTATAAATCAATAAATCAAGTTTCTTGTACTAAAATCATATTCAATAACATCAATGCTAAAATGGCAACACACAGTTCAATAAATGATAATAATTCAAGTGCCATTATATTCTCAACTCCAGAATTTATTAAACACTCTGTACCATTCCTTCATGGTAAGTAAAATGTAATTATCAAATATTATGCATGTAAATAATTAAAGTAAACACTAGAGGTGTTCCGGGTACAGTTTTTACTTATAAACCGGGTACCGAGTATTTGTCGAGTAACAATATCTGTTAAAACTGAGTCTCGAGTACTGGTCGAGTAATAATTTTTTTTTAAACCGATTCTCGAGTACTATTCGAGTAATAATTTTTTTTAAACCGAGTCTCGAGTACTGGTCGAGTAATAATTTTTTTAAAAACTGAGTCTCGGGTACTGGTCAAGTAATAATTTACATAAATATTAAATACCATGTACCGAGTATTAGCCAAGTAATAAATAATAATGTCTGTTAAAATTTAAAACTGAGTCAACATTTAATGGAGATTATCAGTTTGTAATTTGTATGTGGTTTTTTGTGATAATTAATTTTTTTTAGAAAGTTTTGCATAATATAGCATAAATTAAAAATGCTCATGGATCATTTAAAAACTGAATTATTGTAAAAATCCCACATATACAAACTCAGATAATGTTTTAACTTTTAACCATCAAGTTTCATAATAATTGATAGGTTGATTCACTCTAGATAGCAGATAGGTAATTCCTTAATAAAAAATTAGCTGCAAGTCTGCAAACATAACTACTTATAGTTTTAATTTGCTCAAACAAAATTAAAAATTAAAATAAAGCATAAAAAGTAAAAACATTGATAAATAATTAAATATTTAAAATTTGTTATTTATTATTTATTATTTAAATCGTTATCGGTAAACGTATTATTATTAATTACGTAACGATTTATTTTATAGTCATAACAACTAGCATGGGGGCTAGTACTATTATAATTTTATAAAATATTTTCGTTTGGTCGATTGCGGGCACACATTTTTTTTTATTATTAATAACCCGGGTGCCGGGTTTATTAAGCCGGGTACCGGGTATATTCCAGGGTAAAAATGTAGGTTTACATCGGGTACCGGGTACTGTCCAAGTCATCTTTTAATAATTCGCCGGGTAACGAGTATTAGTCGGGTACTGAATATGATATCGGGTACCCGGTTTGGACTCGATAACCGGGTACCCGGAACACCTCTAGTAAACACCACTAAGACTAACCTTAAATGCTTGACATGGTTATACATTATCCAATGGTATGAAAAATATTTTTTTAAACTATGATATTTGATACATTTTTAAAAGAAATGTTAATTGACTTGTCGTAATAAGTATTAAATAATAATAAACTTAAAAGTTTCAAATCTCCAAGAAAAATGTTGTTGAATTCCAATAAAATATTAAAATTAAAAAATCCTTTCTAGAAAAAGTTTATTTAAGGGTAAATATCAAATGTCGTAAAAATATAAGTTCATCAAAAACTGGTTTTGTATTAAAATAACCATTTTTCAAAAAAAATGTTTTGCTCAATTATTTTGAAAAAAAATGTGTGATATTTCTATTTTGGCTCTTTAAAAGGCCTTTCAAAATCAACTAGAATCTCATTTTTAACAAAAATAGCCCTAGCAGAAAAGTAGAAAATGAAGCATTTATTTTACTAATTAATGTGTATATAGACAAAAAAAACAATTTTTTATAAAATCAATACTTTTCATTGCTTTGTTCAGAGTCTAAAACTAACGATAATATTCTGAGAATTATTTTTTTGTATTCCAGTAATTCTTCAGTTTCCATCTGAAAAAGATGTCAATGAAACACCATTAATATATTTCAAAATCGGACAGTTGGATATGAATTTAGATCCAATGTTATTTGAATGGTTAGTATACCTACCTATAGTAAATAAGCAAAAAGAAATAAAGAAGAAAACCTCTACATCTGATTTAGCATTTTTCAGGTAATATTTCCATTTATAGAGTTATAATATATATTTTTTGAACATTTTTATTCTTTATTTTTACAGCGTTCCCAGTAGAAAAATTTCAGAATCTAGCATTAGCAGTGATCCAAAAAAGAAGTATCCTAAGCCATCTATTCATAGTAGTGTTTCAGATAATATTTCATTTCATTCAGCTAATTATATGCATTTAAAAAATGAAGTAATTTATTAGTTAACATTTTTAAGTACCTACTATTTACATGATTTCATTATTAGTATTATTTAGGAACTTATTCTATGAAAACAATATTAATTTTATCAAGAAGTATAATTAATGTAACTTTAACTTTTATATTTTAAAATGTATTATTATCTATAATTTTTTTTTTGGTTTATCTATTTCTAGTCTAAAGATAAGAAGATTGTACGCTTATTCAACAAATGGAAATCATCAATGGTTTTTATTGATACATCAAGAATTGCATTATATTTTCCTAGTAAATCACTATCAATGTTAAAAACATCTCAAAGCTGTAAAAATTTGGATTTGAAAGAATTCATTGAAATGTCTTCTATTAACGAAGATGGATTACTTGTATTAAGAATATCTAACATTTCCTTAAAATGTGTTGTACCAAAAAATCAAATGGAACAGTATTTAAATACAACTCCAGTGCGTTTTCCTAATACATTATGGTCTCCTGGTAAGATTTTCAAATTTTAATTCATTTGGTTTATAATTGAATAAATTTAAAGAATATTAATTTCAAAAATCCTTGTGTTCTTGTACTTAAATAATTTTTTAACAATATATTTTATATGTATATATTTATATTTATTTTTATTTAGAATTGAATAGTTTACATACATGTAATTTTTACAAATATTTATACTCATTAAAATATGACATTAATTACATAATGATTTACATATAATTGTCTCTGTAAGCTAGGGCTTGTTGTGGAGACAACGGTTCTTAAATAACTATTTATACTTGTTAAATAGAATAATAAAATATTTAATAATAATGAAGTTGTTCATAATTGATTCAGTAATAATAAATTTATATAATTGTTAGATATTTATGAATTACAGAATAAATGAAACGATCTGACTGGAATATAATTTAAAGATTATAAATAAACTAACATCTATATTTAAGTACATTACCATCTTAATTCCAGCATTTGTTAGGTTTCTTTTCCCAAATTCAGTTCTATACATGGAATTAAATACATATTAGTTTGTTTTGCTCTTTTACAATGGTCAAGTTTAAATTTAAATTTTTGAATATCGATAAAAAATATATTTGATAATATATGTTAGACATATAATTGGGTCAAATTTAAAAAATGACATTCTCTATATAACAATACTGTACTCATCATATTATAGTGTTTTTTTGAAAGAAATTATAATAAGATAATTTATAGTAGTTTCAAGTGAATTAAGATGTATATTATAGGCACCACACAAACTCCCAATACCATACGAATATAATATAGACTGAGCCATATAGCTATGAAAACCATAATATTAATAAAGTATTATAATTATTAATTTGACATTTTTCTAGATGGTGTATATTTTCCATGGCAACTTAATTTCTGTAAATTAGAATGTTATACAATTCATAGTACTTATGATAAAACATATCAAAGATCATATACACACAAAATACAACTTCTTTATCCATTTAGTGCTCAATGTACATTAGCTATTACGACTCAATTTCATAACAATAATATCCAAACATTGAAAACTTTAGCTGCTTGTATACATTGTGATTCTGATCCAATTTCTATTTGCATATCAGAACAACAAGTAAGTGTTATTAATAAAAATGATTATAAAATAAAAATATTTACTACATATTTTATAAATAAATAAAATTATATTTAGAAACATGTCTAAGTTACATACCAAAACATTTTTTTTTAAATTTTAGGTACTCCTCATTGCTAATTTATTGAAAAAACAAATGGAAGTATACAAAGTTATATTTTCAAATATTCAATATGGAACATTTTTTAACCGATCATTAGCCCATGAGATGTCGTCAATTCCTGAAGATGAACCTGTAGAATCAAAAACACATCAATTTGGTAAAATCTGTAATTTATAATAATTAACAACAGTGGTATATTTAAGAATTGTTTTATATGAGGAGGGGTATAGTGTAGTTATAAGAAATAATTTTATGAGACCCTAAAAAATGTTAAAAATTAAATTAATGATTACCGGAATTATAAATACATGAGGAACATTAAATTTCTATTTGAACCTATAAGGTTTCTTATAGATTAAAATAATTGTAATAAACATAAATCAAATTTCTTATCTACTTTATTCAAACTTATGTCTCTAAGACTTACCGGTATAGTTAAAAGTGTTTTTTGTTGTGATTTAGAAAAATAAATTAAGAGAAAATAATTATACCTCTTGCTGTCAATTGAAAAATCAATGTTCTCTTTCTAGTGTGGAAATTTGGTTGGTTAACTTGAACTATAGCCTGAGTGGTTCTTACAAGCGCTAAACAGTTTTTGCTATGTTTTACATTTGCAAGACGGAGACAACACATGCAAGTGTAGCGTCCTCTTAAAGCTAAAAACATCCTTCAAGTCTCACAGAATCTATCGATACAACTTTTATTAAAATTGGTTTAGTAGTTTCTGAGTTTCTGAGATGTCAAACATACAAATTCTTCATATTTATAATATTATTATAGATAAATAAAATGCATTTTATAACTCTATAATACTGTAATTTATAGGGTTCTAACTACACAATAATTTATAATAAAAAAAAAAATTAACAATCATATAATGAGGAAGCAATACAATTATACTGATATTTATTAATTACTCCAAAGTATACTTCGTAAATTAAAAGCTTATTTTTATTTGTTATACACTTCTATGTAGGAACCAACATATCAAATTGAACAGGGATTTGTATAGGAACTTAAATACACAAGTGATCATACAACGTACAAATAAAATCACCCATTTGTGTAAAAGAGATACATAATAGATTATATTATCATATATAATAGATTCTGAAACTATTGATGTAGGTATATCTACTATATTCAATTATTTTGACAAACTTTATCTATATTGAATAGGTAATCTTAAATAAAAAAATAAAAAAATTTAGTTTGTTTTTCCTTGAACTTATTGTAAACTGATTAATCCCTTCTCCCTGGATAAATATACCACTTAAAATAACAATTCATTTTTTTAGTTTATAAATCGTATAATTTGTAATTTAAGATTTAAGAAAAACAGAAGAAACTGTAAAATTATCTGGTTGGTTTCAATGGACTTTGGCCAGATTTTCATTGATTATAAAAAATAATCCAGAACACAGTTCATCAGAAAATGTTAAGCTGGTATTAGATTTAGAAGATGTTATAAGTTCTTTAGACTTTGGGCTTTCATACCAAAAATTAAAATTAAAAATATCTTCTGCTTCTATTCAACACTTCACGAAGTAATTATAAATAAATATTCTATTATTTTGTGGGGTAGTACATAATGTATTCAACTTTTTTTCAACTATTTCTCTTAGAAACATGAAAGAAGAACAATGGAAACACGGGCCATATTTAGGGCTTATACTAAAAGGTTATGATCCATTAAACAGCTCAGAAAAATCGTCAAAAACTGATGGTTTTTTAAATTTTACATTAACTCGAGCTATTAAAAGTTCTTTCCAAAGATCCAAGTCAAACAAGGATATTACACCCTTACACATGGTAAAACATTCTTATTTTTAGTTATAAATATTATAATAAATATTAGAGTTCATCGAGATTCTTCATCACAGTTATAATTATCTACCTACTATTAATAATACAATTTAATCATTCTATTAAATATACTTATTGGTTTGCATAAATATGTATAAAATTTTATTTGTAAATTGAACAGTTCCCAATGAATTGGAAATCAAACTTTGATTGAATAAATCACATTATTAAATTAAGAGTTTATAGTTATTATTTAATAGCATTATTATTTGTTGTTTTTTATTAGGTCAGTGATGAAATGCTTAAGTTAAACCAACAGCTAATGGATGAATACATTATGGAAATTGTCATCAAAGTGCAACCAATTGATATTGTTATATCTCCTTTAAACATCCACCAATTCTTATCTATAATTGATCCTCTTTTAGACATATTTATGAATTCAAAATATATACTTAACCCTTTATCACAATCTCATAACAAGTTAGAACCAAGTAATGAATTAATAGGTTTAACATTACCATTATTTTATTTGGATATTGCATTATTAAGAGTTTTCATTCCAATTTCTGTACAAAATAAAAATAACCAACGTCAAGATACTGCTATAATTCAAGTAATACACACTTAAGTTAAATTAAATTGGGTGTTGGATGTAATTTATTCGCATTCTTTAGGTTAATTCAATAAAAATAAACCAAAATCCTGAAAACCCAATTACACGAACACCTCTCAGAAAGGATTTATATGTTGAAGCCGAAAAAAGAGGGTTATTAACTATTCCAGGATCAATAGTTGAAGATCGGCAATATCAAATTGTTATAAATGGATTTTCAATAAAAACTGGATATTGGATTGATCTCCAACAAGTTTTGGAATGTTATCAAGTATTATCCACTTTGGATAATGATCATCAACCAAATGCTGCATTGTTATGGAATGAAGGAAAGAGACCTAGGGCTATGGGGAATTCAAATTTGGATGAAATTAATACATCAACTTTATTTAATAAAGTATCTTTTCTCTCAGTATTTGCTCCTGCAATTATATTTGAACCAGAAAACACATTAGTATGTGGAAGTTGGATGGAAGTTAGTATTTTAAATCTAAACTCATTGAATACATTTTTTTTATTGTTATTAATTTTTTTTTCAGGTGAATGCATTAAATGAAATCTCAATCACATTATCAGTAGAACAACTTCAGTTATTTAATATATTAGCTTCTCAAAGCAATGAATATATATTAAGTCATTTAAAAACAAATTATAATCATGTTATGAAGTTTTCACAAGGTGAAAAAATACAATCAAAATTCATAACCGAGTCATCAACTAAGGATAGTGGTATTCATTCGACTGAAGATAATGGTACATGTTTTTATCAAGAAAATGGTTCAATATCATTGGTTGAAAATAAAATTAATACTCAATCAAATATTGCACTTTTCATAAAGAAGTAAGTATTTCTTTTAAAACTAATTTGCAGTTTGTCAAAAGTCCAATAAAGTCCTATTTTACGCTGTATCTTTGTGGCAATTCAATAAATTTAAATGTAAGTTTCTAATAATTTATTAGAAAAATCTAATTTAATGGTTTAAGTTAAAAAAATATTTCCTATGTAATTCAATTTTAAAGAATTTTCAAAGTAGTCATTGTTAGTCATAATTTTTCCGAAATTGATAAAGTTAGGTCAAATTAAGTTGTTGTTATATTTGAAAATAAATTAACTATTGCTATAGGTATTTGCAGGAATACTACTTATATAATGTTCATATTATACAAACTACTAGTTTTAAAAAAAACAAAGTAATTTTAAAATATTTTAAGAACTTATTCTTGAGCTATGATATAAAATATTAAGACTGAGATTTAAAAAATGTGATACTTGTTTAGCTGTTTGAAAGAAATTATGATTATTTCAAGTCTAAATCACTGAACCTGTTCGAACTAAAAAATGCGATTACACACTAATTATTTTCTAATCGTATGTTATTAAATTGACATTTTATTATTGATACAATATATAAATAAATGTATTTTACAAAGTGATACTTGTGGTTAGCTTGAACTTGTCCCTAAGGTTTCCCTACTGTTAAAACCTTTGTATTACATTATTATAAATGTATATTATTTAAATAGATTCTAAACGTATACTAATCTTCACAGAATATAATTGATTATCTATATTTTTTAGGGATACTAATACTGTAAATAAAATTCCAATCGATGTAATCATCACAGGAAATCAAATCAATTTAAATTGTTTTAATTGCATAAAAAAGAATGATATCAAAGTATTTGAACCTTTGCTCTTTGCTGTTGTTCATCAACCTCATATATTTTGTTCGCTATCTAGTTCTTCAGATTCTTGTCAAGTATGAATAAAAAAATCTTATTATATATAATTAGTAGAAAAATATTTATATTTAAATTTTATTTTAGGTAATATTTTTTGATCTGACAATTTCGTTAGCTCCAAAAAATGAATCATGCATCGAAATACCAGATTCCAAAATGTACTCAGTTCCGCTGTTTAAAACTAAATCCAATACAATGGATGATATTCCTTTAGCATTTTTCACATTAAAAATGTCTCGCCCTATTGCAATTAGTCAATATAAAGTATGTGAATAATATTCCTTTAGTTAATTTATATATTTTTGTATAATAAATACTTCTATTTTCATAGGTTGAACTAAATTTAGGAAGAGCTATTTCTTTATTATTGAACAAACAAAAGATTGACCACTGTTATGATTTATTAGATCTTGTGAAAAAAATATTACATAAAGGTATTTTACCTCGCGAAGAGACTAACAGCTATAATTTTCAAACTGACTCAAAGTAAGTTGGTTATTATAATGAATAAATCAATTTAAGAAATTATTTACTTTGATTATATTACAAAAAAAACTTTGATTATATTACAAAAAAAATGTTGGTTTATATCTTAAAAACCTCTGTCCAACCATTTTGATCTGTAATCTGTGTAATATAAGTAAATACATGTATAAATGCTAAAATACATGCATACATTAACATAAATTACATATTATTTAATTAAGTTTTATAAAATGTACTTTTTCAGGGAGAGGGTATTACATAGAGGTTAATTTTTCCTTATAATTTTTAATCATTTTATGTTTTCTAGATTTGATGAACTTGAAATTCTAAATCCGTCTTTTAAAATTGATTCTGTTGTATCTCAACGTGTGACTGATGAATTCGATACACATAAATATGACAATTTAGTTCTTGATTCAACTGCAAATAGAAGTGTAATTAGTGAAATAACTAATGAAAATGAAATTGAATATCCAGTGTCACCAGTTAAAGAATATTTTTGGTACTCTAAACCAATAGTTATGAATTTAACAACTCAACAAATATTTTTTCAATTATCTACTGAAAATAATGGTATGCTGTTAAAAATTATTTTTGTTTTTGTTAATTTAATGCAAAATAATTTGTACATTTTAGATAATATTGTGCTCAGTATTGAAAGTATTCTTTCTAAATTAAACTTTCTATGGAGAAAACCATCTGAAAGGATGAATGGTGAAATAACATTAAATAGTGTGACAATATCAGTTGGACACGATTACTCAAATTATAATACAAATGAATTGATATTACATCCATGGACAATGACATTAGAAATTGTTTTATCATCTGATCCTTGGGTACCTGAATACTTAAGACCAACAAAGCAACTAAAAATATTAACAGATTATATATCCTTCCACATATCTCCAGATCATTACAATACATTAAAACTAATATGGAATGAGTATAATTATATATTTCAATATAATAAAAATACTAAAAAAAATCAAAATCAAAGTATGTCCAATTTTGAAATTGGTTGTTTAAAATAATTTGTTATTTTTAGATTCTGAGTGGACAGGGGGATAAATTATTGGTTTTACAATTACATGTACTCTAAAAATTGGGATTTTTATGAAATATTTTATTAAAGCAGTAAAAATTTAAAACAAAGTTCCACTCAGTCTAATAAAAATGTATCTAATAGGTACTAATACTAATATTTTTTCTTAGATTCTGAATCCGATGAACAATTTTATCAAGATGATCTTAGAGCTGGAGCTTTTCAATTTATAGAAACTACTAGTTCTGACTTACCCTTGCCTTACCAGATATATTTTTCAGAATATTTATCTAATAGCCCACCTAAAATTACGTGGCGATATCCTCAACCCAGAACATTGACAAAAATTGAAATACAACCAGTTCCTATGGATGTATGTAGAGTTTTAGAATATTTACTACGGTCGTTGTTGTATAAATAAAATTCTAACTTGAAAATATTTTTAAGGTGGACATAGACATAAAATTCCATTTACAATGGTATGATGAGATACAGAATTGTTTTAGAGAGCATACTATTTTCGTATTTCCAAAATATGAACCAAAGTTATTGCGGCTGGAATCATTGGAAGCTGTTTCAAACACATGGCGTATAATAATGGATAATTCATGTGCAAATCATTATCCTCTACAGATAAAGTACTACAAAATATAATTTACTTGTTTGTTGTATAGTATGCACTATAATAATTAATTTACAGGAGTTTAGTCGGATGCCTTAGAGTTGACTCATATTTTTCACCAAGCCTAGTACCACAATTACAACTATCATTGTCAGCTTCATCAATTAAAGTAAATAATGTCCACAAAATAATATTAAAAATGTACTATCTTAACACTTCAATTTATTTTATAGATTAATATGTCATACCATGTAAAAAAAAAAACATATTTATCACGATACAATTGCATTTCTGATGATCCACCAAAACATAAACTAGTTATTTTTATTTTGGATCAAGTGAATGTTGGCTTTAAACTTCAAGAAGGTATTTATTATTTATTAAATTATTTTAATTTTAGTTGAACTATTGTTATTTAGTAGTGAAAACAGTAAGTTATCATACAATATTTTATTTATTAAAACCAGCAGTTCTATTGTAATTTGTGGTTAAAAGCTAATAAAACTAATAAAACCATTAATTAATTTATCAGAACTAACTTGCTGAACTAGCAGGAATGATATATTTTTAGGGTGGTCCTTAGTAATAGAGGTAAAATTTTTTTCTCAGTATTTTTGATGTGAGACCCCCAAAATCTGATCTCATGTATATAAAAATATTGTGTGTAAAATTTAGTCAAGATTAATTGACTCTAAGACGTGCCCCAAGAGGGTTGATTATTTCGATTTAGGGCAGTTTTTCAGTTTTTCTTAATTATCTCAAAAACTATTCTACTTACAAGAAAAAATGACTGAACTTTTATTATCAATAATCATATTACCTATAAAAAATGTTATGATTAGTAATACGCTTAAATGTATTTATTTACACGAAAATCAATAATGAAAATATTGTGTACAATTTCTGATACATATCGATTGATTAAAAATACGAACAAAAAGTCTTATGTTAAATTAACGAATTATTGATATTATTTTTTCGTAATTGTCGTAATGGGTGTACAATATTTGCATATTATTGGTCAGTAACTTGTTTATGTCTGGGTTAAAAATAGAATAGAAATTATCTCTATAAAAATAAAAAACATATTCACAATAGTCTTATCGCACTGTATTTGTTAGATAAAAAATATTGTAGCTAGACATTAGTTGTCGCAGTTATAACTTATATTATCGTAGTTGTTATTTAGTGATCAGTAACCACTAATTGTTTATTCGTATTTTAATTATTGCTTTAAAATGTCGCGAAAACAAGTGTTTTTAGTTGGGATTATGAAAAATCAAATAACTGGTGGAAAGTTACCCTCAAAAAGAGATATTTTAAGCGTACTTTTTTATAATATGCGTGTTGTTAATCTTAGTTTACAAGAAAGTGCGTCATTAGTTATTGACGAGTGTCTTATTTATTGGAAAAAAGCTCGCATACCAACACATCATCGTTCGGATTGTATTGCTAAATGCAAAAAATTGTACAACGATTTACGAAACTTGGAAAAGCATAAAGCTCGTACAAGTGAACAAAATAAAAATAAACAAAAAGATTTTGAAGATAGCTTAAAAGATTTGTTTGATATAGCACATGCTGACGCTTTATCTATGATGAAAATTGACGAAGACAAACAATTTTTAATTGCACAGCGAATAAAAGGACGCCAAGGGTGTATGCTTGGAGTGGATACGAAACAAACAAAAATTGAAAATAAGAAATTAGCCAAAGAAGAAAAATTGAAATTGCTTAAAGAGAAACAACAGTCAATCCTTGAACCAGGTATATGTTATATAATTAATACAATATTTTCATTTTTTTATAGTAAAGTATTGAAGCCGTAAATATTTATATATATTTTGTTTGAATACCAACATAACTAATTTACATTATACATTTTATTTATTTATACTAATAAGTTAATTAATTAAATTAACAAATTCATTTTTTTTTAATTTTTTAGTACATTATTCCGAAACCG